>ML803536.1:286909-310536 GCA_009831015.1 Picea engelmannii
CACTTGAACCTCTGAGGACAACAGTCCTCCCGAGCACCTCCCAACCTCCCTAGAACATAAATGAACATATAAACATTCAACTACACAGATACATCAATTCTTACCAATCTTTCTTTGTTCTGTACATCTAGTCATCTTCTAACTGTTCTGCAATTCATTTCTTCCTCTGTCTGTTCAACATGTCTGCTCTGCATCAACTTGTTCTGTCATTCTGCTCTTCTTCAACTTGTTCTGTTATTCTGCTCTGCGTTTCATCTCACACTGCACATCTACTCAATCTCATACTCCACATCCTCTCATTTTCCTTTTCTTACAGTTTCATTCTTTTCTCATACAGAACAACCAACCACACACAGTCTGTCTCATTTTCTTTTATACACACCTCCACGGCGGTTGCACTTCGCATTTCCTTAGGCAAAAGAAAGACAACTGTCAGAGCAACTGAAACGCCAACAGATTCGCAATCATGAATCCGTTTCTAATTTGAGAGAGAAGAGTAACCTTCCGATCATATTCCAATTTATCTGCTCCGTTGGATGAACTTTATTGACATTGCCTTTAAATCGGGTTTCGACATTTCGACAATCCTGTGCTGAGTGTCTTGACACTTCATTTCGCGATCTTCGAAGTTCTGATACAAATCTTTTCTGCACCAGCTCCTTCCCCAATATGACTATGGTCATAACCAAGCGCCTATGCAAAAGAAAACGCTTTCGCGATTTCTCATTTCGTGAATTTCAACATTATGTTTCGTTGACCCCAAATCAGCGAAATTTTGATCACTTTCCACATGTCCTGTGATTCGATGGTCCAGATGTGATCTTGATTCAATGGCTACGATTGAATCGCGATTTCGGCATTCTTGTTGCATTGGGTTCTTTGCCTCTCTATGTCGCGATTTGCGAAACTCCGATATGGAGTTTGATCAACGGTCCAGATCTGATCTCTATTCAACGACTGCGATTAAATCACGATTTCGCATATCGCGATATCGAGATTCCTGATGTTAATAAACTTTGACATCTCCAACTCTCGATCCCCGAAACTCCGACATGGAATTAGATCAACAGTCCATATCTGAGCTTGATTCAATGGCTGCGATTGAATCGCAATTTCGCATATCGCGAAATCGGCATTCTTGTTGCATTGTTTCTTTGACATCTCCAACACGCGATCCTCGAAACCCCGACATGGACTGGAATCAACGGTCCAGATTCAACCTTGATCTGATGGCTCAGATTAAGTCGCGATTTTGCATATCGCGATTATGCTCGCTTCTCCTTGTTCCTTAAAGGACGTGCAGGTTCTTCTTAATCCAACGATGGTCAGATCCTGCGCTTGGATCTAACGCCTGAGATCTGTCCTCCTCTTCAACGATCTCTTCTTGTCTACATTCAGATCTGACGACCCTCTTTCTTTCGGGAATTTTGAATGGATCCAACGATTAGAAATGTTTCTCAAGCTTTACGGGCCTTCGATCATTCGATCAACCTGAACTTATCTTCTGTTTTCCTGGTTGTGTTGCCTTCGATCATTCGATCTTCCTGAACTTATCTTCTGTTTGCCTGTCTGTTACAAACTTCCTGTACTCATGCCATCAATCCTCTGTACATTCTTCCTGTACTTATGCTACTTGCCATCAATGACAAGCATTCGATGTCTGTTAAATATTTGTCATTCGTTGTTTGTTAAATATTTGCCAACATCATATTCATTTACAGATGGATTCTTAGGCTACCATCAGATCAAAATAGCTCCAGAGGACAGGTATAAGACTACTTTTGCTACAAAATGGGGATCCTACCAATATACATTCATGTCATTTGGGTTGAACAATGCACCCGACATATTTTCAAGAGTAGTCATAGTTGCTTTTAAAAAATTCATATATCAATTTCTAGAAGTATATTTAGATGATTGGATTGTATATAGTCTATTAAAAGATAATGTAGAAGTGTTAAGACTCATGTTGGAAAGATACATGCAATGTCATATCTCATTGTACATCAAGAAATGCATTTTTGGGACACATTTTGGAATATTTTTGGGACATATAGTGTGTAAACAAGGGCTACTAGTGGATCCTACTAAGATTGAAGTCGTCGTAAATTTACCACCACCAAAGTCAGTGCACCAGTTAAGAGAAACATTGGGACATAAACGCTATTACAGGAAATTTATAAAGGGGTATGCGCAGATTACTGTACCCATAGAAAAAATGTTAAAGAAGGACACCAGATTTCAGTAAAATGAGGAATGTCAACAAGGATTGGACACCTTAAAAGAAAATATGGTCACAATGCCTATCCTAGTATTCTCAGACTACTAAAAGACATTTCATGTGCATGTAGATGCATCAGCCATAGCACTTGGAACAATTCTGGCGCAGCCAAGAGCAAGGGAATTAGACCATCCTATAGCCTTTTCAAGCAGAAAATTGTCAGAATGAGAACAGAACTACAACACCACAGAAAGAGAAGGCTTAGCCATGGTAAATGAACATCAAATATTCAGACACTATTTACTAGGTAAACACTTTAAAAAGTTCACAGACCATTATTCCCTCAAATATCTAGTCAACTAGTCAATGTTGGGGGGAAAGTATCTGTAGATGGCTATTTTTGTTTCAAGAATTTGATTTTGAAGTAATAGTCAAACCAGGGAAGTTGAACGTAGGACTTGATCAGCCGTCCAGGGTAACAAATGGATAAGAACCTACTAACTTGGAAGACAACTTCCTTTATGCGCAGTTATTTTCAGTACAGGTAGCTCATGAATATTTTGTTGATATTATTGAATACTTAAGTACAGAGGTTGCACCACAAGACTTTAGCATTGTGTTATCACTGAAAAATCGTTCGCAACATTGCACACAATGGTTGAAGAAAGACATCAATTCCAGCAACAATTAGTCCACCTACAACACCAAAATCCATCAAAAAGGCAAAAAACTATATACTTGGTTCAAAAATTAAAGTGCGCAAATTCACCAAAGGAAGTGTGCGCAAAATGCGCAGGCTAACACATCCCTCAACGCACACTGTGAGAAAGATGCGTGATTTTCTACGAGAAAATCCACACACTTCTCACGAATGGTGCATTTATGAATCTTGTCAGCCTCTCAACCACTTCTAGTCCGACCTCCAACACGATTTGACACTCAGATCTGAGCGAAATCTAGCTTGGAAGTTGGTCAAGGGATAGGAAGTGCCCTAAAAGACCCCTTGTTCACACTATGAACCAGTTGTATCTTGCCATGAATGGACACTATAAATATGTGCCATGGGTGTGCTAGAAAAATAATAACTTCAAGGTATTGTTATGCTGCAAGAATTCTTCTTGGAGAATCCTCTTTTCTCTTTGAATCATTCAAGCACTATAGCAAGGGCCATTCCACTCACCTCTTGAGAGGATTGGCATTGTATTTCTTCACCATTGTCACTTGTTATTGCATGAAGAGAATATCTCTCTATTAGAGAACTCAAGAGCCCTCTCAAGGAGGAAGAGGGGATTCATAAGTCCATGCCTTTCTCTACACTGTTAGACTATCAATATATTGATCCATTGGTAGTTATATGATGGTCATTTTTTGGTTTTCATGGTTCTAGTTATTGCAAGCTTACCTAACATTTATTTATCTTTGTTTTTAGTTTTATTTCCTTGTTTCATGTGTATTTGGTTATCTAATCAACTCACAAACCTCTATCTTTTTTAGCTGACTTAACTAAGCAGGTAAGTGTTTTGTTTTTGCTCACCCATGTGACAAAACCAACGCAACAGATTGGCGACCATATTGGGGATTGGTATCGAATTCCTCCCTATTTAAGTCTTGAGAGCACTTCTTTCTAATTGTTTTGATATGTAGGTACCAAAACCGGCCTAGTCCAACCTTCCAAAGTCAAAATTCAGAGCCAAGGCAATAAAAATTTACTTGGAAATTGATTTCCTGACGCGTGACAGGAAGTGCATAGCTTTCAAGGCACACAGACGCGCAGTCTACGCACTGTGTGCGTGACAACCTTCATTACTCTACACATTCTGCGCCCTCTGCACGCCTGTCAGAACTACAGTCCACGCATAAGTTCATTTTTTTTGCAAATTGTAAGGGTTTTATGAATGGTTTGAGGGCCCCTAGCCTTCATATTTTAATTTCCTGCACTTTGTAAAGAAACCACACTTCACTTAGATTCATTTCTCACAAGAAAGGTTAGCTAACATAAGCACATAGGGGTAAAAAGAATCACTATTCTTCTCTTTGCTTTGTTGTCACATGGATGACTCATTTGGCATTTAAATTTTGAGTTGAAGTTATTGTTTTTTCAAACACAATCAATTAATTTGGGACTAGAATCAATTTTAACCCTCAAGTATGCTCTTCCCCACACCCAAGTGTGATCTCAGGGATCAGAAAAGGTGGTTGAAAGGAAATTTCATCTCCCTTAAAAAATCATTAGGAGAGGACAAAGCCCCCCCTAGGGTAGCTCTTAGTTTTGGAAATCATCTTAAATCTTTGTAAGGGCCCATACATTCCCACATGTTTGCAATCTTAGGATAGTTTCTAAAAGCTTTCTTAGTTTAGAAAACACTCTAGGAAATTTTAAAAGATCAAGTAATGGGTCCATACATGCCCACATGTCTACAATTCTAGAATAGTTTCAAAAAGGTTTTTCTAGTTTAGACAACATTCTATGGAGTTTAAAGGATCAAGTAAGGACCCATATGTCCACATTGCTAGTTATTTAGGGCTTTAAATATTCCGCAAGGTTGTACCAAAGAAACATAGTAAGCTAGGTAAGAATATTTGTAAGGACCACAGGAAGTCCACATGCTGCAATCTCACACTTCACTTATCAAAAATATTTTGCACATTTTTCACTTTCTTGCACACAAAGCCACTCATCACACACATAATTTCTATTATAATAGTGGAGGTTGAAGTAAGCTTTCTTTTTTAGTACCCACAAAAGTACTTCAAAGGAATTATGAAAGATCTGACTACTTCTTTGAAAGGTATTCACACCAATTTAATTCAAACGAGATTGGTCCATGACCTCAATCTCTTAGCCCACCCGCACTAAATTTTCCTCCGCAGGAGGTGCCAATTTTTTTTTTTTGGTCTAAGTAGGATCTCGACGGTAGGCATCCAAATATCCCCCCGTTATGAGGTTCTGACATTTTAAAACAATAGAAGTTGAGAATAGGGATCTTTCAAATCCTCCAATTCAAGTGTTCTTATACCATAAGGCAGAGAGATACTCGTGAAGGGTCGAAGGTCGAGGTCCGGTTGTTCTATTCATCCCTCCTTGAGTCACCCAACTCTTGTGAGGGTATCTAACCCGTGACCCATTTCTTAGGCCGAAAATCTAATTGTTGCACTTTGACCGAGTAACTTATTGGCCAAACATAGGATATCTACCTAGGTGGCGGTTGTGGGTTGCAATCGCACCTTAATCAGATTTTGTGTGGCTATTGGGAAATATCCCCAGCTCTTTCGAGATATGAACCATCTACCCCTCATTATAACTAATTACTTCAACCTTCACTAGTTCCTCTTCTGGTGGCTTCAAACCCCACTGTTGAGTGTTATTGGAAGGCCCAGTGCTAAATTGAGAGGAAGGACGATAGGTCTTTTAGGACATGAGCATTTATTTTTTGTTTTTTCCCCCACGCAGACAAAGCCCACCTATCCACATGCTTGTTTGTTTTATAGTTGATTTATGTATGATGTTCATTTGATTACATGCAATTGTGAGTTATACTATTTTGTGAAGGTCAAAAATACAAAAATCTCTAGTTCATTTATTTCTCTCTTGTCATCATTTGTACACATTCACTTTTCTAGTCGGAACCATAGGGGAACCACAGAATCCATGTCATTCTAGACGCTTGCAGAATCTCCCTCCTATTCTAGGAGGATTCCCTAGTCTTGCCAACTCACCGGTTCAAACATCTCACACCCTAGTGAGTGCTATTGTTTTGGGATCAGCTTAACTTGGTTCCACTTTGCTTGGGTCAAATACCCAAGGCAATCCATCTGTTGGTTCTCTTTCACAAGGAGGAGGGGGACAAACTTCTTCTTAAGGAAGAAGTACAAATCCACCAAATCCCTCTCAAGGGATAGGTCCATTACCTACACACAAAATGACTGGAACTAATCCTCCACCAAATCCCCCTATGCCATACTTGGCATCACTCAACATTATTGATTTAACCAAACTCACAAATGATCCCATTTTGCATGACGCCACTTGGCCCAATATGCCTACCAAGTTGTTTTCAGATATTCCAAAGTTTGAAGGAAAACCAGGGGAAGATCCCGCCAACCATGTTATGACCTTCCACTTATGGTGCTCTTCAAACAACATCATGGATGATTCCATCCGCTTGACGTTATTTCAAAGAACTCTCATGGGTTCATCATCCAAATGCTTTGTGGATGAAAAATCAGGGTCCCACGTGACCTTTGAATCATTGGCCAAGGCCTTTTTGTCCCTTTTCCAATTACCAGTTCGTCATGACACTAGTTTAGAACTTATCTCCGAGTTAAAAAAAAACATTGCTATCCATATCGGCAACCACATCCATGAATGACGTCGACAATGTAGTTTATGTAAAGCAGAAACCACCAAAGAACAACGTCTCGATTGGTTTCTTAAATTGCTCACCCCTGTGATTGCAAAGGATGTAGCATCCACTTTTCCTCAATCAGAAGAGCAAGTCATCAGCAAGGCCCAACAATATGACCTCATATATACTCAATCAGGTTACTTGTACACAGTATTTTCTAATGCACCCAGACCAATACCTTTTGGCCAAGACAAACTTGGGATGTCCCACACAGCGGATGGGTTGATTGGTTCTATGACACATCTCAACCCTTATGGCCATCCATCTCAAACTTATGGTGCAAATAAATATCTGCAACCATATGGAGGAACGTCTTATTACCCTCCCCCCACTCACCAACAGTCATTTCCTATTGTTCCCTCTCAGCTATTGGGGGAACCCCACCAGTACCCCAGATGCATCTAGTCTCTCAATCCAGTACGGGTCCACCCCCAACCCTCGTCTACAACCCCAACAATAGTGGAAGTACTTCAACTTCTTGTACGCCATATGGATTGTCTCCACAAAACAACCCATATTTTCCATTCCCTGGTCCTCCCCAACCGGTTGTTCCTCCACCGGGACAACCACATGTCGACATTAATTTTGTTCAACCCTCTCCCATTCAACAGGTTCATACTTTTGAATAGTGGAATATGGAAAATCCAGCCAATCCACCGAATAATTCCAAGAATAAAGGAAAAAATCAAAATAATAACAACCCGGGACCAGGAGGACATAACCCCCAACAAAACCATCCCGTTGGGGGCAACCAAAATCAAGGAAACCAAAACCCCCAAGGGGGAAACAATAACAATAAACCACAACAAGGGAAGAACAATAACCTCAGAACTAACTTCCCTTGCGCTCTATGTGGTGAGTATGTACATTATGCTTACCACTACCCCTAAATTGTCGATTACAAATGGAAGAAAGAATCCATGAACACGCAACACCCTCTGGCGTCGCCTACCCCTCAGCAGACCCTATAACATTATTTGCAACCACCACCTCCGACCATTTTTCAAAACCCTATTCCAAACCAAGGTTTGATGAATACACAACAAGAGATAAACTCAACCCCACCACAAATGGGGCAATATCAAAACCCAGGTCCCAATCAACCCAGAAATCCGTTCGATCGCAATATCCTCCATACCAGTGAGAAATAGATTCTTTTGCAAACACGCAACCGTCCATACAGCCTACCTCCTAACTCTACCCCAACCACCTCAAAAGAAGATCCCGCCACAACCGGGCAACCTCTGATCATTCCCCGCCCTAACACTGAACCAAAGCCTTGTATACCCCGCATGCCCTTATGGCAGAATGTGCATAACCCTCATGCTAGAGCAGCCCATAACTACAGTCTAGTCGATGACTTAGCACAGTCTCATGTTACCATGTCTATGTTGGAGGTCGTCCAAACCTATCCATCACAGCGCAAATCCTTTCTTTTCTCCTTGGGGGCAGTCGACCCAGTTGATACTTGACTCATCATCTTTGATCTAGATAGCGGAGAACCACGCCTCCCCTCCCTAGTAGCTTTTCAAATACCAGTTAAGATCCGGAACATAACTGTTCATCGGTGCATCATCGACGAAGGTGCATCCACATGCATCATGTCCAAAGTTGTATGGTAGAAACTCAGCTCACCTGAGCTAGTGCCATCTACCATCACACTGAGAGTTTATGACGGTCGATCATCATCCCCTGAAAGCCTCTTCCAAAATGTCCCTGTAGAACTTGGGGGAAAAACCATCATCATCAACATTGAAGTTATCGACGCCCCACTTGATTACAATATCTTGTTTGGACGTAGTTACATGTATGCTATGAAGGTGGTAGCCTCTTCTGTGTTTCGTACGATGATGTTCCCCCACAACGGGAAAATCGTCACCATTGACCATCTTACACATTACGAGCCCAATCATTACGCCAACATTGATAACATCATCCCTCTTGTTCGTCCTAGCTTGGATGTTTTTTCGGCCATCGACATTGGTCCTAGAATATTCAAGGATCCATCTTTGTTAGGGACTTATCATGGAACACCACCTCTCCTCAACCCTTCTATTTCATCTCAAGTGTGTGTAGTGTCTTCTAACGGAACAGATATTGGAGACAATACTCCTCTCATTGAGGCCCCTCCCCACATAGAAGTTCCACCAATCGGAGAACCACTACCTCAAGGATTCCCTTAAAACACCATTGCACCACTTATCCCGTATTTCCCCCCCTCCAAGGACAAATCTGGATCTCGGAAACAGTCCCCCAGGCCATTAAATCCCCTTTTTCTACCCCCCACCTGGAGTCCAAGCATTCCAGGTAGCTGCTACCCTCAACCTTCCCAACATGGTTCTCGCCATCCGTGTATGGTATCTTCATCCACCCGCTATGGTTCCTCCACCATCTCTCCCTCCCCGAACAGAGGGATTACCGATGCAAATCCCAGTACAGGGTCCTGCCACACCACCCTCACCCCCAACTTGAGGCAACACCACCGTCATTGGGGGAAGACGAAGGAATAACGAACCCACAGCTCTAATCCCCCCCCCTCAGAGCTCAACCTCCTTGCTCCCTATGCGAAAGAGAAGGACACCCCACTAATAGATGTCCCACTCTTCTCGAGTTACGCAATCTTATCCAGCTCCCTAAAGAAAACCCATCGCTTGCTACTCCACCAAGTATGTACACCGCTAATATGGAGTCCTCAACCACACACAATAAAGGGTTACGAATCAATTTTATGTGTGCCATATGCTCAGAATATGACCATTACACTCATCATTTCCCAGCTCTACCTCAATTCCTCCAAACATTAGCCACGGTACGCCACACATCTATCTCTGAGCCCTCTCAGATACTCCCTATTGATGCTCATATTACTGACATTCGTTATATATTGTCATCATTCCCTGAGCAAACAAGATATCCCCCACAGTGTCTTGACATTTAGTTTATGTCCAGCGTTCCATCGCATCCGGTACACGATACCCATTCTACGTCCTCACCACTTGAGGACAATAACACTTACCCATTGACAGTTCTCGCTGCCACCTCCCAGGGTCCCTTGTATTATGGCATTTTCCATTGCGACGAAGATATCCTGGAGGAATTTACTACCCCTGATTGCCCTTGGAACGCGCTCCATCATCGATCACTTTTCCTCTCACACAAGGTCTTTCACCCTCCTACCCAAGTCTCCATGTGCACAATCGAAACCAAGGATTTTATTCCACCAGGGCATATTGACTGGTTCAAAAACCCCATCCCTACCCCCGATGCTTTTGAAGAAGGCAACATGGGAAACATCTCACCCACAGTCAAAATTGACATTTCCATTAAACCCGACATCATAGAAGAGATCACCATTGGCGCTGCATGCTCCCCTAAAGAACTCATTGCTTACAAATCTCTCTTTCAGGAATACCGCGATATTTTTTCCTGGTCATATACGGAGATGCCTAGCCTCGATCCTTCTATAGTCGAACATCGAATCGACACATGGTCAAATATTGCTCATGTTCGTCAAAAGCAACGCCCCCTTCACCCATCTAAAGATACAGATATCAAAGCCAAGATTGACAAGTTACGTGCAGTCAGTTTCATTTACCCCATTGCGTACACTTCTTGGGTCTCCAACCCCGTCCCCGTTAATAAAAAACAGGGAACTATTTGCGTCTACACCGACTTTCGCAACCTCAACCATGCTTGTCCCAAAGACAACTTTCCAACCCCTTTCATCGACCAAATAATCAATGATTGTGTCAGCCACGAATAACTGTCCTTTATGGACGGATTCTCCGGCTATAATCAAATTCAGATCCACCCAGCAGATCAGTACAAAACCGCTTTTACAACCCCTTGGGGTACCTTTTCTTATTGTGTCATGCCTTTTGGACTCAAAAACGTCGGTGCTACATTTCAAGGGGCCATGACCTACATTTTTCATGATCTTTCTTGCATCATCCTTACTTAATTAAACAACCTCATTGCTTGATCCAAAATGAGAACCCGGCATTTAGACGACTTACGCATCGTTTTTGAATGATGTCGCCAATATAATATCCTCTTGAACCCCCTCAAGTGCATCTTCTGCGTCACAATCGGATGCCTCCTCGGGTTCATTGTCTCCCAGCACGGCATCACTATGAATCCCCTCAAGGTACAATCTATAACAGAAATTCCACCACCTAAGAATCTATGCCAACTGCAGAGCATGCAAGGCAAAACCAACTTTTTACATCGCTTTGTCCCAGACTACGCCACCCGCGCACATGGTTTCCTCCGCCTACTACGACATGATATCCCATTTCGATGGGACGAACATGCTCTAACAACTTTTGATGATTTAAAAGCCACCCTATCCAATGCACATTTGATTAGTCCCCCAAGCTATGATTGCAATTACATCCTCTACTTATCAGCCTCGATTGTCTCAGTTGCAGGAGTCCTCGTCCAATCAGGGGATAATGGGCGTGAACATGTGATTTAATACATTAGTAAAAACGTTTCAGGGCCACCCTTGAAATATAATCATGATGAGAAACTCGCATTAGCAGTTGTCCTCGCAGTCCAAAAACTACGACATTACAGTCTGCTTTGAACTACCAAGGTCGTAGCAGATTCCAACCCCATGCAGTACTTGCTTAGTCGATGACAGATCAATGGAATTTTTTCCTGATGGATCGTTATCCTCCAGGAATACGATCTAGATTTCTCTACTGCCAAAAGAAAGAAAGCTCTTGTCCTATCCGAACTCATTACGACTTTTCCCTCGGACAACAAAGCTTCCCCCGTCAATGAGGATTTCCCCGATGAACACCTCTTCTTCATCCCCTCCGACAACCCCTGGTACGGCGACCTCTTTGTCTACCTTCGTAAACAAAATTTTGGGTATCACCTCTCTTGAGATCACCGTCGACGCATTTTCCATCAGGCTCCCCGATACCTCCTCATCGGGGACATTCTTTACCGACGTGAGGTCGATACCATCGACGAAGCGGACAGAGTCTTGAACGATTTTCACAGAAACTCTTGCGGTGGTCACCTCTCAGGTATGTCCACCTCCCAAAAACATTCGAGCAGGCTACTTCTGGCCCACTTTGTTTCATGACTGCATCCATGTTGTCAAGCGATGCAATAAATTCCAACTTTATGCAAACAAATCACGAACTCCACCAGCTCTTCTACACCCAGTCATCAGAGTTGGCCCCTTCTATAAATGGGGCATAGACTTCATGACTTTCCATCCTCCATCCAGTAATGGACACAAGTACATTCTCGTGGCAGTGGATTATTTTACCAAATGGGCCGAAGCCATGCCAACATTTAACAACACTGCTGAAACCACAACACGTTTTTTCTTCAACCATGTCATTAACTGGTTCAGAGTCCCGCAACAGTTAGTTTTCGATCATGGTAAACATTTTGAGAACAAGATCTTTGCATAACTCTCCTCACAATTAGGCTTCACCCATGAGTTTTCCTCCCCATACTATCCTCATTCCAACGGACAGGTCGAGGTTGTCAATAAAGTAATCAAAACCATGCTACAACGTAGCGTCAACAAACATAATACCAACTAGCATCATATGTTATTTCCGCTTTATGGGCTTATCGCATGGCAGTCAAAACTGCCACCAGTTTTACATTGTTCCACCTCGTCTATGGGATCGAAGCCACCCTCCCTATCGAGTGTGAAATCCCAACATTACGCACTTCCATAGAGCTCTTACCTGACACTGCTCCAATAGAGTAGTGTCTGCTGACCTTAGAGTCACTTGATGAAGAATGTCGATCTTCATTACAACACAATGAAGCAGCTAAAAAACGCTCTAAATCCACCTTCGACTGTCATGTCAACCTTTGCTCATTCAACGAAAGAGATCGCGTGTTATCCTATGATATCACCCACGACACTCTCGACCATGGGAAATTCGAGTCATTATGGCATGGCCCCTTCATCATCCAACATTGTCTCACTAAAGGCGCCTAAATTTTGGCCTCTCCAAAAGGCTTTCCTCTCAAGGATTCTGTCAATGGGTTATACTTGAAGAAATTTTATGCCTAAGCATAGCCCCCCTACCTTAGGTTTCTCTTTGAACACATTTTTAGAGTTTTTAGTCTTATTTATTGCCACCACTCCTGATGTCTGATATATCACCCGTGTTATTGACAGATGCATCATCCATCAACCTACCACATTGGTTACACTGACGGCGCCAGCCGCTAGACCCAAAATATCGCTTAGGCCCTCTATACCCCCTCACATATTCTACTCCATTCCAGTTGCATATTCTTAGGCCCAACCACCAATAAACAAGCCGAATATGACGTCGTCATTGGTCTACTCACCGAGGCCAGTCACTGCCACGTTCGTCACCTTAGCGTTCTATTAGACTCCTAGCTTGTCGTCCTGCAGCTCAACGTGTATCATGTTCACGATCCTTGCCTCTTTCGCAAATACCTGCAAGTTAGACTCTTATCTCGCAACTTTGATTCCATCACATTTACACATATTCCAAGAAACCTCAATCAAGTAGCAGATCGCATGGCTAACCTAGTATTAGATTGGCATTTATCGCATTAAACACATCATATACACAGCATCATACATTTTTCAAACACATAGAAATAAACATCATACATCATAAAAAACAAAACATAATGACACGCATGATCAATATATCCATCATCTATATCATAAAGGTCATAAAATGTTTTACAAAAAATATATATACAATTTCACGTAGGCTCATGAGTCCCATCATCCCTATAAGTACAAAAATGGGTATCAACTACCCTCTACAAAATTGGGCTCCCAAAATCGTACATACAAAACTCGGCACTCAAGGTGCCACTAGAGATCCCCTCCAGGTCTTCTATCATCTGGAGGTGCCCCACCAGCTGGGGGCCCTCCAACTCTAGGAGGCAATCGACCAGTCATCGTTGCCCCCGTCACTGATGTTGCACGGATCAACATCTGCCACTCTTTCGGTACCCCCACACACTGGTCCAGGACCTCCTCGTCCTGGATGTGGGCCCATATGCCCTTAAAAACACCATGAAGGACCCGCTCAAACCATCGACGCAGATCCCCTACCATGGTCGTCGTGTCTCCCTGTGGCTCTCTAGCTAGTCCTGCACTGGCGTCATCTTACCGGTGCCTCTGCCCAACCCTCAGCTCTGCGGGCTCTTGTCAAGCCAGCTCCCATTGAGCCATCTCCTGGACGACCTCTACCTCTCACCCTCTGGTTCCAACATCTGCAAAAAAACATTGATATAATGTCAGCATCCATATACATGTTTGGTAAATGTTATCTACCAAAAGAAAATTAAACAAATACAACACGCACCTCTCTGGTCCCATTCCTCCCCCGGAGGTAGCACCATATTTGGAGTCCATACCCGTGTATGGATATCGCAGAATCACCTATGGCATCTGACGCCACACTCGAGCCACCATGGTCGTGAAGTACCGGCCAACCTCCCCTCCTCCATGTCGGGCCAACACATGTGCCCATCGCATCAATCGCGGCTCTTGCCAAGATGTTGGCTCTAGTAGAATCTGAGACACAATAGAGGCACCCTCTCCAAAAACTAGGCTACCAACACGAAATAGAATGTAAAGTCATCGAATTCGGCACACCGACACCGGTTCAGCTGCGTCATCATCTGGGTGTGCATCAACACATCCCATGCAAATAGGTCCCTGTCCAGGACCTCGTCCACCACCCTCTGCTGACCACCAGTGATTTGTTGAGTACCCAAGGGTCCATAGATCCTCACCACCATGGTTGTGATGCACTCAGTCAACAAGTCATCGATGGCCTCAATCTGGACGACTGAACCCGACATAGGGTTCGGCCCATAAAAATGACGAGTCTCCATAGTCTCCACCCTGTCCTCCCCTGGCAAATCAGGATCAACGGTTAGTTCCCTCCCACAGAATGGGAGTCCCGTCAAAAAGTACATGTCCTGTATTGCAGAGAACTTCAGCAGCTCCCCCCTCACCACGAAGCACTGCAAATCAATGCTCCACATCTTGATTAGAAATTGGAGAAGGAACTCCTGCGACCGTATCAGGGGGTAGTAAAGAAACTTGAGCAACCTGCAGGTTTCCAAGTGTCTGCGCCCTCGCAACTGGTCCTAGTCCCGCTCTCTCCAATGGACCGACATCGTGCTCCAAACTCTGTTGATCACCTGCATCCACCTAAAAACATCTGATCATCCACATCATCCACCAAAAAGTCATCAATATCAAAAATTCACCCACCCCTGAGCCTGCACACAGTGCGCAGCTTTCCCCCATCCAATTGTGTGACTGTTCTTCAAACAGTTGTGCGTTAATGCACAGTTGTCTCACCCACAGTCGCGCATGAGTGCACAGCTGTCACTCGAACAGGCCTGCACCCTATGCGCGCAACTCTGTCGTACTCACGTGCCCAAATGCGCGGTTGTCTCAAGCACAGTTGCACATTATGCACGTGATTTTCCAACACAGTCGTGCATTCAGCATGCGCGACTGTATTGGAAAAACCCACACATAATGTGCAGAAAACTGAGATTTACCCATGCACATGTGCGCGGGTATTCCCCCTTTTCCCGCGCACTTGTGGGCCCCTACCCTTAAAAACCCTTGTACGGCCCTTCGTACAACCCCTACCTACAACTATCAAATTAAAAAACTGCAGGACAATAGGGCTACTAACCTGTCTCTTACCGCTCCCAAATCGGTAGCCTTGCACTCCCATAATCTCGAAATCTCCTCACAGCTCTCTCGTTAGATCAGTATTAGTGACAGGAACAAATGAGGTGGCATTGTGGGCCCACCACCCATATATAGACCCTTTTTCCCAATTTCTACCTTATGTTACAGGAGCCCAGAACCTTTGTTTTTCGATCCGTTCTCAGCCACGAGATCCTAATCCAACCATCTACACATTCACATTCCCCGGGTTATCATCTACACTTTTCCCCAGAGGAGCATTTTTCTCACACCACGTTCAGGTACGCATGCTCACTTTCAGTTTTATCAAATAGTTGTTATATGTTCTTTATTATCAGATATTGTTCACGTCGGGTATTTGGTTTTTATGTGTGGATGTACTTGTTCAACAAGCTTACATCCCCTTCAGGTATATGTACGACACTAGCATGTAGTTACTCCCTTTGTTAATAATTGCATATCCCAGTCACACCCTCTGACATTTACCTTTAGGGTCCCTACATTTGGCTCTGCAGTATCTTTACCTCTTCCATATTTTGGTACTGTCATCTGATAGCACTCTCCCCCACATGAGTTGTCCCATTCATAGTTCCCTTTGGCAAATTGACACTCATGCAGATTTCACCCCCTAGGATTGGAAGTCTCGATAGTCTGTTTTTCACTTCCAAGAATGAACCCCATACTTCTTCTCATCATATTGCTAACCTTCCCAATGGACTCATGGGTCATATCATCTTACACTTGGTTGCACCCTTGCAGTTTCATAACCTCTCCATCTCATCCACCATCAGTTTTCCCATCTGCAGATTGTCCTCCATCCACTTACCTAATACGGAAACCCACCCATGGGGCCCCCACCCTCCACCAGTTCTCTTTCACAAACTTGTGCTCTAAATAAGCCAAGCCATCTTTCATCGGGGCACTCGTTTTTGTATTCGTATACTCAACTCAAATTATTCTTGATTTCTTTGGTAATTGTATAAAGCCCTTGTTTCCAGCATATACATATCTTTTTATTTTCCATCCTCGATGGCCTTCTTTTTACCCGACAAAGCAACCCATGTCGCCCTTGGTTGGGGCATCCACCCTTTTTTTCATATCAACATCATTAAGAAACCTTGAGTATCCCAAATCCATGTGCCCATGATCTCTGAGTTTTCCCACTTTTTTAGCCTCTGGCACAGTTTAACCCCATATATAGTCGTCCCCCTGACGCTAGATCCAGTCTTACGATTGTTTCCAATCATCCCTCAACACCCCAACCAAGAGCAGTCTTGAATCCCATAGCATCTTGACTTCATTCATGTTACTCATCAGTACCTGATATCATCTATTACTCAGTGGATTTCAAGAAGCCCTTTGCTTCTCGGCGTCGTGTCTCCCTTCCTGTCGATATCAACACAGTTTCCAAAAGGGCAACAGTATCTTGACTCTCATTACCTTTTCAATGAGGAGTCTCGGACGGAATAGAGAGAGTCATCATTGTTTTTTTATTCTGTTGACCCCCATAACATTCGACTTCAACAAACTCTCATGTTACGATGGGTCTTACTATGCGACCATTGCAGTTGTTTCATACCAGTCGAAGACCTCTGAAGTTGATAGACCATCAATTCATACAAGTCATCGACACTTATTCCATTCATCCATTACTCACTTTAGAGCCAGTTCACCAGTCAGAATCGTCATCTATCGTTATCAACCGCCCCCGAGGGCGTTGCATCTATCTACACCATCATACATCTTCAGTTACAGTCCCACATTTTGGTTTCATGACACGAGCATGGAGCATTCTCGCCTCGTTTGTATACAAATTTTATTTTTTCTCCCTAGAGAAAGGTTTGGCTCCCACTGTTTTCCCTCTCCCGTATACAGATTTTATTTTTTCTCCCTAGAGAAAGGTTTGGTTCCCACAATTTTCCCTCTCCCTCGAGCAGATCACTCTTGCATTTCCTCTATTCACTCTTCCTTACAATGGCACTCTCAGGAAAATAAACATTGATGTATTTCGGCTATACGTATGCTCCTAACCTCACACATCAGGGGGCATATGTTATCACTGAAAAATCGTCCACAACATTGCACACAATGGTTGAAGAAAGACATCAATTCCAACAACAATTAGTCCACCTACAATACCAAAATCCATCAAAAAGGAAAAAACTATATACTTGGTTCAAAAATTAAAGTGCGCAAATTCACCAAAGGAAGCATGCGCACAGTGCACAAAATGTGTAGGATAACACAACCCTCAGCACGCACTGTGCGCAAGATGTGTGATTGTCTACGAGAAAATCTGTGCACTTCTCATGAATGACGCATTTATGAATCTTGTCGACCTTTCAACCACTTCTAGTCCGACCCCCAACACGATTTGACACTCAGATCTGAGCGAAATCTAGCTTGGAGGTTGGTCAAAGGCTAGGAAGTGCCCTAAAAGGCCCCTTGTTCACACTATGAACTAGTTGTATCTTGCCATAAATGGACACTATAAATATGTGTCATGGGTGTGCTAGAAAAATAAGAACTTCAAGGTATTGTTATGTTGCAAGAATTCTTCTTAGAGAATCATATTTTCTCTTTGAATCATTCAAGCATTATAGCAAGGGCCATTCCACTCACCTCTTAAGAGGATTGGCATTGTGTTTCTTCACCATTGTCACTTGTCATTGCATGAAGAGAAGAGCTCTCTATTAGGGAACTCAAGATCCCTCCCAAGGAAGAAAATGGGATCCATAAGTCCCTGCCTTTCTCTACGGTGTTAACTTATCAATATATTGATCCATTGGTAGTTATATGATGGTCATTTTTTGTTTTTCATGGTTCTAGTTTTTGCAAGTTTCTCTAACATTTATTTCTCTTTGTTTTTAGTTTTATTTCCTTGTTTCATGTGTATTTGGTTATCTAATCAAATCAAAAACCTCTGTCTTGTTTAGATTACTTAACTAAGCAGGTAAGTGTTGTGTTTTTTCTCACCCATGTGACAAAACCAACACAACACACTGCGTAGAAGAAAAATATGGTAGTCAGAGCTACAAACTATCAACTTATTGCAGGACATTTATACAAGATGGGAGCAGACAACATTTTGAGAAGGTGTGTATTAGAACATGAAAGGCCCAGAATTTTGGCAGAAGCTCATGAAGGTATAGCTGGAGGACACTATGCAGGAAAAGCTATCGTGCAGAAGGTATTACGCACAGGATTATGGTAGCCAACAGTGCATAAAGATGCCAAGGAATATTGCCAGAAATGTGATGTATGTCAAAGGGTTGGAAAACCTAACAGAAGAGATGCAATGCCTCTGAGACCACAAGTAACTTTGCAGGTATTTGACAAATGGGCAATAGACGTTTTAGGACCTATCAACCCACCAACAAAAAGGCCAGGAGCTAGATATACCATTAACAAGATGGGCAGAAGAAGCACTAGTCAAAGGTTGTAGCACAGAGACAGCAACACACTTCTTGTTTGAGCAAGTGATCACCGGATTTCGATGTCCAAGGATTTTGATGAGTGACCAAGGAACTCATTTATCAATGATACCATTTGGGGTGTGACTGACGAGTTTGAATTCTATCACCAGAAAAGTACGCCATATCATCCTCAAGCAAATGGAACAATAGAATCTTTCAATAAGATCCGGTAAAATGTTTTGTCTAAGATATGCAATGTCAACAAAGATGATTGGGACTTGAAAATACCAGCAGCACTATGGGCATATAGAACCACATGTAAGAAGTTGACAGGAAAGACACCATTCATATTGGTATATGGGCAGGAAACAGTAGTACCATTAGAATTTATGGTACCCTTTATGTGCATAGCAACAATTAACAACATGACAGAAAGAGGCGCAGTAAAGGAGAGGTTAAGTCAACTATTGGAAATGGAAGAGGACAAGATACTGGCAGGATTTCACCAGGAAGTATAGAAAGCAAGAGACAAAGCCTGACATGACAAACATATTAAGAAGTAGAGTTTCAAGGAAGGAGACCTAGTCTTGGTCTATGACAATAAATATTTTCAATATCCTGGTAAGTTTAAAATGCATTGGTTAGGGCCATATGAAGTACAAATTGTCACATATGGGGGATTTGTACAATTAAAAGACTTAGGAGGAACAGAACTGAAAGGAATGATCAACGGTAGTCGATTGAAACTGTGAAGGAACAATCAACCTACTAACTCTTAAAAGTTACAACACATTGAAAAAAAAATAGTGTACCATAATAGAAATTAGGACAGAAAATGATAAAAAGACATAAAAAGGAGAAAAAGAAGAAAAAAATAAATATAAAAGTAGAAAAGAAAGAAAATATAAAAATACTTGGAAATATCGTGCGCAGATATAGTGGAATCGGCGTGACAAAAAAAAAGTGATTGTGCGCAGCATATGGTTGATAGAAATAAAAACACCACGCACTAAGAAAAAGTCATAACAAAAATACACGACTCACCGAAAAAGTGCAGCGCACCGAAATAGGGGCCAGCGGTCGAAAAAGAAAAAAACGACCACTAGGGAAAAAAGGCGCGAATTGGGCATTTATGCAACTGAATGAAGCGTACTCGACAAGCTTCAACACATTAATAATAGCCAAAGAAGCTTCTTCGATAAGAATCAGGGAATTCATGACGCCCTCTATATAAAGTGGAAACACAGGCTAAACAAGACTAATTGTGCATTTGAAAACTCGCGAAGCTAAAGAGCATGAAGACGATAGACGAACAGGTGAATTCAGAGATCATAGGAGTCGAAGTTCACTCAGAGAATCAAGAAGTACCCACAATGGCACTGCCAAAGATTGGCGCACCAAGCCAAACCGCATGGAAAACACACAGCAGTCTCATGTCACCACAAGAAAACACTAAGGTGGAACAGGAAATGGCACATAGAGAGGGAATCGTCGATGTCGACGCAATTCCCTCACCGCAGGCCGAACTAGGGAGCGCAACATTGGTCAAGGAGGAAGAACAGGCCCCGACGACAGTCGATATGGAGACTGGCTCGCACGACAATAAGCAGGGTCACGAATTAGTCGCCACAGGCAACCCACAACAATCTGTGAGGGTTGAAGCATCCCACAAAATGAATGGTGGTAACAACGAGGGGAGAGAGTCTGTCGAGATGAAACCACAACCTCTGGTAGGGTCCGCACAGCAGGAGGAAGGACATGTTGAAGACATCACAGGGAAACCAGAGTCGGGCGCAGAAGACAGAGAACCAGAGGTTTGGACCTCTAGCACGTTAGTAAGAAGAAATGGCAAGTAACCCATCGTGCGGTCCCCACGCAAGCACCCTGACGCCTCAATTATGTTACCTCGCATTCTAGAGGGGGTGCAAGCCACGCCAACTCTACTGGGGTGCGTGGAAAGGATGAAATACGCAGACCATGATGTGTCTGACACCAGTAAATTCCATGAATTTGCGGAGCAGGTGTACATGGATAGCATAGGCACAGGACCATTTGGAGACCCCATGCTGCAGCCAAAGCAATGGGCGACAGGCCTGGAAAACACAGGGATATTGAATTTTCTAGAGATTCCCCACTTCGAAAGGGGGAAAGAGGTGAATAACTGTGTCAAGCAGTTGATGGCAGTCCTCCACGGAGGATTCTTATGGTTAGAAGAACCCGTCTCCATTGACGTAGAACTCATTTCCTTCATCACAGGTCTGCCATCAATGGGAGAGAGTCTCAAGCAGTACTTGGACGACAAAACCAAAGAAAACTATCTCACGAAAAAGATTAAGAAGACATACGGGACAGAAAGAGGCTCCCACAAAATCATTATCAAGAGAATCAACGACGCAGCCACCAGGATGGCCACAAAACTAATGGCATTCAAACTGCTAAGGAAATGTCGCAAGGAGGAGGTCCCTGCAGGGGTTGTCGCAACAGCATCACAGTGTGCAAATGGCACCATGATCAGTTGGGCACCATGTTTACTAAACTTATTCCTAGACGACTGCAAGGATGTGCAGGATTTGGGAACGGAGTTCCACTACTTCTGGTTCGTGATCCTGATAGTGTTAATCGGGTGAAAGGAGACGTCTGACTCATACTTCTGCGACAGAATAGGACGTTGTCGCGCAGCACGATACACGGCAATGGGAAGAACTTCGGACCCCAAGCAAAGAAGTAGCAATGTGTTAATGTTTAAGCCACTATTATAGTTCTTTGCATTTCATTAGATAACAATAGCATAATTCAAGATCACTGAGAAATACACAATCACAAGAGACACAACATTTATCCTGGGAAACCCTCTAGGGGAAGAAAACCCAACAAAACTTCTTTATTATAGATAGCCAATACAATGCCAAGAGATCTCTTAAACTAATGCAGAAGATCCTCTCCCAAATATGTGCCTCTCTCTCCTTCTTCTCTAACTGCAATTCCGAAACTTGTCTCACAAATGAGCAAGTGATTTGTGTGTCTAAGTGAGGCACTAGCCTCCTTATTTATACAAGACTGACACGTTTGAAGTGTCTCTTCACTGGCAAGGTCGACTTCTTCAACTGGGTGGTTATAACCACCTTTATTATGTTTCGGGGCCTCTTTGATATATTCTAGGGTCGACTTCTTCTTTTGCCTTTTACAATTACAATATGACCAATCCGCAAAAGGGGATTTGGTCCTTTTAAAGTAGCTGACATGATCAATCCACAATGGGGATTGATCCAATGAATAATATATTAAATAATAATAAGAATACACTTTGCAGTTACATTATTTCAACACAATGTCGGCATATTTTCTCGGTATCTCAGTGACATCTAGGACAACATATCTAACACCTGGAGGATAACTCTAGAAGTGGTCGCACAATATCAAGGAATATCCAACTTTAGGGCTACGCGGCATAACATGTGGATCCAAGCACGCAGGGATCTAGCGAAAGAATGGTTGCAACTTCGATTCTGCATCAATACAGACGAAGTAGAAATGGAAATGTGAGACTGGAAGGATGACTGGAAGATTTCACTCATCACCAAGGACATGCCAAAGGGAAAGGAAGTGGAAGCAGGGTCATCAAAGCAACCTGCAGGAGACAACATTGCGCCCAAAAATCCAACACAGCAGGGGAAACCCAATTAGAAGCCAGCACAGAAAAAGGGCAGTGCTCCAAAGAAGGATGTGCAGACATGGAAGAAGGACACTGCCCCAACACAGGAAGAACAAGGAAGGGGGGACACAACGACACAGGAAACCCCTTCGACAGCTACTCCACAAGAAACAGAGCCACCCAAGCGACCAATTATACATACAGGGGGGGGCGAAAAAGAAGGCCAAGGCCCATAAGCAAATACTAGAGTATAAAATCACCGACGATGATGTCAGTCTTGTCGTAGAGAGAGTACAGGATCACGCAACAGAGGAGTTTTAAGAGGCTGAGTGTAATATCCCTCGACCGAACCCAATTGTAAATGTAATATAAATATACTTAAGCTGGTGAGTTGTTTTGACCTCATTTGGTAATACACGTCATGTGGCACAGTGTGCGCATGAACTGCGCAGTAAAATGATGTAATATGCACATTTCAGGATACCGCATGCAGTAACTAAGGTGCGCGCAGTATGGAGGAAAACGAGTATCGTGTATATAATATGTGTTATAGGCTGGTGAGCCGGTTATTATAAGCTGGGATGCTTATGTTTTGGTATTAGGTCGGAATGCCTAGATGTCAAAGGGAAATGTGCCTACTTTGTACATGACTCATGATTAATATAAAATACATCGATGCCCGCAGACCAACCACGATAAAAGAGATGGTGGATTGAACTTCACCAGTTAGGGAAAGGGAGGGCTAAAAGTCAAGGGAATATTATATTAATATTTCCTAAAGCATAACGTATGGATAATTATTTTATCCTAAGTTCTAAAGTTGGGGACAAGTGGACCAAAGTAACTTCTGATATGACAAGTGTCAGGTTGGGGACATGCATTCATATCGTGGGAGAACTTAGCTCATTTGGTGACTTTGCAGGGGATACCTTACGAGCAGCCCGACCATTATTCGCAGAATGACTTCCATGAAGAGTTCACAGTGATTCTTTGCACACTCAGTTATCCAGTCAATGATTCCATGACCATTTTCACTCATGCATTTTGTTATCCTTGATATAGCCATTTTACCATTTCGGGACCTCTTCCCATAGCCCTTTTCGGTTGGTATACCTGGTTAACTTGGAGCGGGATTAAAGAAGCGGGTTGTCAGGCCCATGAGCAATTCTCTGAGCGAGAGAATTGTTGGGGATTGATTCTCGAAGGTGTTAAACTGTAG
>ML803536.1:330236-347400 GCA_009831015.1 Picea engelmannii
CAGCCTAGTGTTGTGATGAGGTATCATTTTTTTACTGATACATATTGATGCAGATGATGATGACATTCTTTCGAGAATGACGATGTTGTCGATGAAGAAAACTTTCGATGACTCGTAAATATGTCAACCAATGTTCCAAGATGATATTGACAATACTGTCCTCCTGATGCCACTGATGATGCAGACCTCTCTCATCTGACGCTGTTGAAGAATACCCTTCTTGTTAAGGGGGAGTGTTAAAATAATGTAACTGCAAAGAGTATTCTTATTATTATTGTTATTTTATTCATAGGATTAATTCTCATTGTGGATTAATCATGTCGGTAATTGTATTAGGACCAAATCCCCTTTTGCGGATTTGTCAACAAACAATTGTAATAGGCAGAATAAGAAGTCGGCCCCAGCAGTTATTATTGAGACCCAGAAATAAAATAAAGGTGGGTTTACCCACCCAGAGTGAGAGGCCGGCCCTGCCAGTGAAGACCCTTCACACGTGTCAATCTTGTATATATAGAGAGGCTAGCGCCTCACTTTATCACACAACTCACTTGCTCATTCTTAAGAGGGAAGCTGCAACTTACCAGTTGGAGAGAGGGAGAAGAGTGGCGCATCTTTTGGAGAGGACTATCTGTATTGGTTTGAGTTATCTCTTGACATTCTATTAGCAATTTATGATAAGGAAGTTTTTGCTGGGTTTTCTTCCCCTAGAGGGTTTCCCAGAATAAATGTTGTGTCTCTTGTGAATGTGTATTTCTCAGTGATCTTGTTCTTATGTTACTCTTATCTATTGAAATGCAAAGAACTATAATAATGGCATAAACATTAACATGTATGTTCATAATGTCTTCCATGTATCGTTGTTAAGGAAATATATACCTGATGCTAATTATGTTATTGATTGGAATGTAATTCAGGTGGAGCAAAAATGCGTTTTTCAAGTACATCCGGTGCGCATTTTGGACCGGAAAGTCAAACAGCTCCATAACCGAGACGTAGGGCTTGTAAAGGTTCAATGGAACTAGTACGGTCCTGAGGATGCTACTTGGGAGCATGAAAATGCAACGTGGACAGAATACCCGCATCTTTTTTAAAATTTTGAAAACTTTGTTATATATGGACGTATGATGCACTGAGGACAATGCATAAATAAGGGGAAGGGTTTGAAATATCCCTCGGTCGAACCCAATTGTAAATGTAATATAAATATACTTAAGTTAGTGAGCTTTTTTGACCTCACTTGGTAATACACATCATGTGGCACAGTGCGCGCATGAACTTCGCAGTAAAATGATGTAATGTGCACATTCCAGGATATTGCGCGCAGTAACTAAGGTGTGCGCATTATAGAGGACAACGAGCCTTGTGTATATGATATGTGTTATAGGCTGCTGAGCCGGTTATTATAAGTTGGGATGCTTATGTTTTGGTATTAGGTCGAAACGCCTAGATGTCAAAGGGCAATGCGCCTACTTTGTACATGACTCATGATTAATATAAAATGCATCGTTGCGCGCAGACCGACCACGATAAAAGAGATGGGGGACTAAACTTCGCCAGTTAGGGAAAGGGAGGGCCAAAAGTCAAGGGAATATTATATTAATATTTCCTAAAGCATAACGTATGGATAATTATTTTATCTTAAGTTCTAAAGTTGGGGACAAGTGGACCAAAGTAACTTTCGATATGACAAGTGTCAAGTTGGGGACATGCATTCATATCGTGGGAGAACTTAGTTCATTTGGTGACTTTTTAGGGGATACCTTACGAGCAGCTCGACCATTATTCGCAGAATGACTTCCACAAAGAGTTCATAGTGATTCTTTCCACACTCAGTTATCCAGTCAATGATTCCGTGACCATTTTCACTCATGCATTCTGTTATCCTTGAGACAACCATTTTACCATTATGGGGCCTGTTCCCATAGCCCTTTTCGGTTAGTATACCTGGTTAGCTTGGAGCGGGATTGAAGAAGTCGGTTGTCAAGCCCGTGAGCAATTCTCTGAGCGAGAGAATTGTTGGGGATTGATTCCCGAACGGGCTAAACTGCAACTACAGCGCTCTGAGACTTTCGGTTCGGCCTGTTGTTGAAGCCCTAGAAGGGAAGTGGGGTAGCCAAGGGACTGTTGAGCAGAGAAGGGGCACACTTCCTTGGGTGGGACAGACATGTGGGAAATGAGAGTTTGTAGGATGTTAGTTGAGTGAGCACCTGAGACGAAGTCTTTCTTGTTGCCCATGAGCCTTATCCTGGATAGGAACCCTTTTCCTGGGTGGAGTTCAGTCCCAGCTCGGGGGTGACTCGCTATTGAGAGTGATGAACAGTGTATTCTATGGCTGGGAGGTTCGTGGACGGTCTGTACGCGGTTGGTGACAATCTTTCTAAAATAAGTACCAATTGTATGATAAAATGATATGTTGTTTTGTTATTTACATGCCTATGTTACGGTTTATCATATATGTGATTATAATTACCTGTATGTTTATGGGTAATTCCCTGTAGATGTTGCATATCTGTAATTACTGTTATTTCAGTATGAAAGTTGTATGTTACAGAAAGTAATTGTTTGTTATGTTTATATGTAAAGCTTTCGCAAGAGTGTTGTATGTATATGTTTTAGATGCATGCAGTTTAAAGAGTAAATTTATATGGCATAGCTCAGTTGACTATTGGGTATGTTACCGTATGTTCCGCAATAAGGAACGAAAAAGTTAACTAGAGTAGCATGGTCCGGCCTCTAAAGACTGGGAATGTTACCGACTGGTGTCAAAGCATGAGAGGTTGCTCTGAAGTGGCGTACCCCGGCCTACGGGTGGTCGACAAAACATTACACTGAGCACCAAATAGGTAGGATACAGAATGAGTTGGTCAATATCAGGTAGGTCTTGGAGAAAATACAAGCAGTGCAAAGGCAGGAAAGGGGAACAAAACCAATCCCCCCAGCAGCAAAAGCATAGGAAAGGACCACGTCAAACGATGAAGACACTATCCAAACCATAGCGCAAGTAAGTCCAAGCTTCCAAATAACATCAGAAATGTTGCAAATGGGCGAGGCCATAGCCCATACACCATTCAAAGATCGGTCACAAGTATAGTTGGTATTGGCGAAAATACCAACAAAGGCACTGTACAAACTGCAAGTCAGTGTCGCGCGGGAATTGCAATTGCGAGCAAGGATAGACACAATGGAACTGCAGGTAACTAGGGATGGAAAGGATGCCCTAGAACTGGTCGTCGAGCAGATAAGGAGACGAAATAAGAGAAACAACGCACAAATAGTTTAGAGAAGAAATTGAAGGAAGTCTTCACATGAATTTCAGACAACGCGCAATTAGCCATGAGCAATGTGGAAGAACAGATCCAAATAATTTCACAGATGCTCGAGGACTACAAGAAGGAGATCGAGGAACTTAAAGAAAAATTAACCTCGACTACTCCTGAATTTTTAGCTAAAAGGGAACAACATGCAGTCCTACCAGTGGAGATGATGGAAAAAGAAGTTGAAAAGGTCACACAACTGTTTGACAGGACCGCGCAGCTATGGACGATGTTGGAAGAGGATGATAGAGTCCTAAAATTAGACCAACAAGAGGAGATAATCAACACTGCAATTCAGGAGTTGAAGCAGCGGAAAAAGTCCATGAGAATTACAGATCGAGTGAAGGGTGCACAGGACATGAAGTCCGTGCAGGCAGAACTGAAGACTGCGCAGAACAACAAGCAAGCCCATTTAGAACCTCTCCAAGATCAAGCAGCGCGAAATAATTGTGAAACTGGAGAAGGAAAAGACATGAATGACTCAGGATCATGCTGAGAGCGCAACATCTCTCAAGGAGCATATCACAACGCGGAGGGTGGAAGAACTCACACAGAAAGTTGTGCAAGCTAGAGAAAAAGGGGAAGAGTTAGAAGGAAAATTCCATAGCTTGGCAGAAGTTGTTCAAGGAGCACACACTACCTGAGTGGCTCGAGACTAGCCACGTGTCAGTGTTGGGTGCCTGTTGGGCGCAAGCCTATTTTGAGAAAAGACCTATTTTTGGAAGGAAATACTTAATTTTGGGAGCACACGCAACAGCTGGCAAGAAAGAAGCATGCAAAAAAAGAAAGAAAAACATCATGCAAGAGGAAAATCCACGTGTGAGGAGGCAAACAAGCCTAACCATATTAGGTTTAGGGTTTTTGACAAAGCTTGTAATGGCTATAAGCTTGAAAAATAGTATAAATAAGAACCTAGGAGGTCTAGGTCAAGAGTTAGTCAGTTCGATACTATTGAGAAGTTGAGAGACTATCAATTGTAATAAGGCGGTAGAAGAGTCGAGTAAGGTATATTTTGAGGGTGAGATCACAGGTTGAGGAGCCTGGTGTGATCTAGTTCGCCTCACAAAGGTTCCTTAACCTTATCAGGATGGTATGATGGAATATGTAATGCACGCAGCGCTAGATTTTGCAACATACTAAATAAAAGAGAAAAGAAGCCAAATCTCTGTGGACGTAGCCCAGGAGGGGGTGAACCACGGTAAAACTTGTGTTATATGTGATGTTTATTGAATGATTCCTTCCTTTTAATGGTTATCTTATGAATGAATGATTAACTTGATATATTAGAATTCATGCATGAGCCTAAGGATGAATAAATCCTAGAAGTACTTGAATAAATAACAAAATTAATGCATGAAGAAGATAGAATACACTTCTAGATCCCCACTCATTCCTAGACTGCAAGCACTTGAGATTTGCAGTCACCGATAGAGCTATCTCGAGTGAGACTGTGTTGTGTGCTCTATGCATAGTGTTTCCTTCTGATTTACCAGGAGGGTCGATAGTTTTAAAGGGTTTTGTTGGAAACTTGTTCAGATCTGAACCTGGGTCAACCTAAGAAGAAGTAGAAGGGAGATTTAACCCACCACCCATGAATGAAGAAGGAACTTTTTCATATATTTGGTAGTGGGTGACTTATTGTTGCATAATTATATGTTGGATTCTGGAGCCTAAACCAATGTAATGTCTCTTATGGTAATGAATCAACTAAGATTAAAAACCACAGGACCATATAGAAACATGTGTGAAATGGACTCCGAAGAAGTTATAGTATATGGTTTAATCAAAGATATTCATGTGATTTTGACAGTCTATCAAGATAATTCATTGTTAATGGATGTGGTTGTCATCAATGTTTTGGATGATGCTTGGGGAATGCTTTTATATCATAAGTGGGATTCTAATCTTGGAGGTAGCATACAAATGCACCTATCTTATGCTATTATCCCTACTTGTGAGAATATCTTTGTGACTTTGCACCATGAACAAATAATAAGATATCATGTTGAAGACCCCTTAGATCCTATGAATGTTATGAGGAGAATTTAGGGTCTTATATTGTGCTAGAAACTAAACTAGTTCCCCAAGAAAATGCCAATATTGCTTGGAAGATGAACTTTGATCGAGCTAATTCTAGAATGGGGCTTGGTGCATGAGTAGTGTTTACTTCTCCCAAGGGCAACGCTTTGTGTTATTCCTTTCGCTTAGAATTTGAAACAATGTAGCTGAATATGAAGCGCTTTTACTAGGATTGAACATGGCTAAAGATATGGGAATTAAGATTCTGAAAATCCAAGATGACTCGGATTTGGTGATCCTACAAGTAAAAGGTCAATTTGCATGCAAGAATGATAAATTGAAAAGCTATAAGAATGTTGTGTGGAACACCATGGAATGGTTTGATGTGTTGTCCTTAGGAGTGGAGCCTAGAATGTCTAACGAAAAAGTTGATGTTTTAGTTGTAGTTGCTTCAACTCTCCAACCATGAAAAGATTCATTGGAAGGTGGGAATTTAGAGATCATATTTAGACCTTTTGTCCTCGACAATGTTGAGCATTGGCAAAAATTTTATGATGATGCCCAAATTATAAGATTCGTAAACAATCTTCAAGAGTTTGTTGAGAATGAGACTGATTGGAGAGGAGTAGAGTATAAAAAACAATCAATGGACAATAAGATTCCCATTGGTCTTGTTCCTTTGAAAATGATGTTTGACAAACATGACATGTACAAGCAAAAGAAAGAGATGGTTAGGCCTGATGAGTTCATGGAAATCAATATTGGATCCCCAGATAGTCATAAGATTGTGAAAATTGGTAAAGGAACTTCAAGCGAAGAAAAATAAGAGATTGAGGATTTGATTAGAGAATTCAAAGACGTCTTCACTTGATTGTATGATGATTTGAAAGCTTAAAAGGGCGATATAATCCAACATACTATACCCTTGAAGGAGGATGCCAAGCCTTTCCATCAGAGGTTGAGACAGATTAATCCAAAGTTGGTTCCCCTTATTTAGAAAGAGTTGTATAAGTTGCTTGAAGCAAATATAATTGCACCTACAACGCATTCAACCTGGGTATCCAACCTTGTAGTGGTAAGAAAGAAGACAGGTGAGATTAGATTGTGTATTGATTTTAGGAATATCGTTTGAAAAATATAATTACCCATTACCTAACATAGAACATTTGTTCCAAAGAATTATAGGGTCGCAATGATGTCAATTTTTTATGGATTTCGAGTTATAATCAAATGTGGGTAAACAAAAATGATAGACATAAGATTGTTTTTACCACACCTTGGGGCACATTTGAGTATTTAAGGATGCCTTTTGGTTTACTTAACGTGGGTGCCACTTTTTAAGGAGCCATGGATTATGGATTATGCCACTTTTCAAAAGAAAGAAACTCTCATATTGGGCATCTTAGGCAAGTTTTTGAAAGATGTCGCAAGAATGGAATATCGTTGAACCCAAAGAAGTCAATATTTGGGGCTCTTCAAGGAAATCTTCTTGGGAATATAGTTTCAAAGGATGGGGTAAAGGTCGACCCTGAGAGGATTGAAGGTATCAAAGCAATCCCATCGCTCCAAAACAAGAAGGCTCTATAGCCATTTTTTGAACAAAATCAACTTTGCCCAAAGATTTATCCCAAATTTTGTTGAATAACTAAGCCCATAACTAAGTTGCTTAAGAAAGATGTAGATTTAAAATGGGATGAGGAGCAGAAATTTATCCTTTGAAGCCATCAAGGAAACTAATGTGAAGTCTCCCATGCTAATAAGTCCTAACTATTACAAGAATTTCCAAGTTTTTTTCTTTTTTCTTTCGAGGATACTATTATAGGTGTTTTACTCTAGTAGAATGATCAAGGTGATGAGTAACCCATATCTTTTATGATCAAATCCCTCAAAGGTGTCGAGCCAAAGTATTTCATCATGGAAAAGTAAGCTTATGCTCTTGTCAAGTCATTAAAGCATTTCAATACATATGTGGGTTATTCTAAGATAATTGCTTATGTGCCCAACTCAACAATAAAAGACATTCTAGCTCAACAAGATTGCTTAGGAACTAGAGGGAAATGGGTATCTAAGATTCAAAAATATGATTTGGAAATCAAACCCACCGAGTTAGTTAAGGGCAAGGGATTAGCCCGGATGATGGATGAAGGAAATGAAGTTACTCTTGGAATGAATGAAGATCCTTTCCATATGATCTCGACGGTGTTGGAAAAATTGAAACATCATAATTTGTATGCAGACATCATTTATTATCTTAAGAACCTTGCGAGTCCAAATCACCTGGCAGCTCATAAAGGAAGAGTGTTAAGACTAAAGGCCTCTGAGTTTTGTTTCATCAACCAAGGCCTTTGATGGAGAAATCCAAATGGATTGATTCTCATATGCATAGACCCTGAAGAGTCTGGGAAATTTGATTCTCAGATGCGTAGACCCTGAAGAGTCTACGAAGTTAATGGATGAGTTTCATGAGGGGTTATGTGGTGGACATGATTTGGCAAGAACCATTACCCACAAGATTTTAAGAGGTGGTTATTATTGGCCAAGCATGTTTTCATATGTCCACAAGTTTGTGAGATCATGTCAACCTTGTCAACCCTTCATGGGAAAGCAAACAACCCTCCCTTTGCAGCGAGTCATAGTGGAAGTGCCCTGTTACACCTCAGATTCACTTTAGTGTACCCTACATTTTTTTCCATATGTGACCCATCATATGAGAATATTATGTGCCTCGTTATGAGCCAAAAGTGTGGTTGTATTTGTACTCATGTATTGTATCGAACCATGCTTAGATGTTCTATGTATTGGTGGAGGGCCTATGTAATATATTTGTCCCCCTTGTGGTAGATCATGGCCCATTCTTTTAGTCTCCATTTCAAGATAGGCATTTTTCTTATGGCTTCGATTGACTTCCCCTTGATGTTGGTAACTCTTCATCATTTCGCTTATTTATGATCTGGGTAGGTATGCGACCATATTGGGGTGGATCTCCTAGAGACAGGTGATCTAAGGAAGCTACTAGTCTCTCTCACTCCTTTGTGTATGATGTAAAAGCATTGTTATTGTTGCAAAGGTTGTCACATCTATGTATATAGCACACTTATTTTATGCCTAAGCATGGATCCCTATATTATGTATTCATCACACTTTGGCCATCTATTGTCAAAGATTATTTTACATATGCTCACTCATTTTCATGTTTCCTAAGCAAACTCACATTTCTTGAGGCAATACATGTATCCCATGGCATTGGTCACATCCTCTAAGAGAATGGGATATTTATGCATGCATGGACATCCTCTACACATGCCACATTAAACATTCCAAACCTCCCTCTCATTTCATCACTTTTTGAGCATCTTATCACTTGATTAGAGGGTCGACCCACACATGTGGACTTTATGACAGTCATGCGGTATTTTTATGAGTTGATTTGACTTGGAGGGGCACTTTCCTTGGCTTGTGGAGGATCTTTGATTGAGATGAGGACATGGTCAAACCTTGGAGGCATCTTTTGAGCATTCTTGAGCACTTTTAGAGGAGTCTTCCACCTTTTGGGGGCTCTTCCACCCATTCCATGAGGTTGTTCCATATTATGAGGCTAGATGTTGGACCTTTGCTTGATTAGGATGCTTCTACACCATGATTTGAGGCCTTGACTACACATATTCCTTGGAACGTTGATCTACTTGAGCAAATCGACCACTCTTTCTATGGGACACCCCCTCTTATTATGAGGGTTTTATGTACATGTGGAATGTTTTACTTTTTTTTTACTTAGTCTCCTTCTTTGTGTGGATGACAAGTCACCTTTTATAAGTCTCCTAGGCTAATTTTAGGGAGACATAAAATAATAAAGAATGAAAAGGATTAACCTCCTCTATAAATAGAGGCTCTCCTCTCATTCCAATTTGTTGTGGTTGTACATTTGAGAATACAATTAATTGAATATCTACCTATTGGAGGTTTTGGTGTCAATCCTTGAAGCTCTCTCTTTCTTGGTTGTTTTCTTGGTGCATTAAAGATTTGTTATGGTGATTCAAAACTTCTACTAACTTTCAAAATTGATCCATTTGAAGAGTTACTATACGACTTGGAGAGAAGATGTTTTAGGCTTTGTTCCTTCCTTCTCTTGTTAGCTTGGGTAAGTGCTTAATCCATTGTTTTGTTTTTCCTCTTGGCTCCTTGGAAAAGGTTTTAAGTATTTTTTTCAAGTTATAGTTGATCTTGATGGTGAAATTTTTTTCCTTTGAGGAATCATTTCTAGTAAGGCCTTGGTCCTCTTAGCTTATCTTGATTATGTTGGTGAGTATTCTACCCTTAGGGTTCTAATCAGTTACTCTAATCCTTAAGACAATAGTGACCAATTCTTAGAGGGGCATCTTTATTCACCCCATAAGCCCTAATTGGAGAAAAGACACTAGTCTTCTCCCAACAACCAACCAACAAAACCCTAAAATTCAAAATATTTTATTTTTGTTTGTTTAGAAGAAAATCTAACGATGAGAAATCAAAGAAAAATATTGACTTAGATTTATTTCATTGTCTAGTGTAAATTTAACGGTTCGTTTTATTTCCTAGAAAAATTTATTCTAGGGTTTATGATTAATTGTTGATCTCTAACCCTAAGGAGGCAAAACGACCCTATAGAAAGTAGCTTCAAGGTATTATCTAACGTTTTTGGTGTTGATTTAAGGCATTTATCAAATCTGGAAATAAATTTCAGCAATAAAAATAAAATTTGGTGAAACCCTAAGGCTAGGGTGCGGTGCTTCAAGGTGTATTCTTATGCATACCTAGCCTCTATTTCACTCCTAGATTGTTTATACAAGTTTGTATTACATATCTAGTGGCAAATTTCATCTCTAAAGTGTTGTTTTTTATCATTTACTTGGAGATTTATTTGGTGAATTCAAGGTGTTAACTTGTAAAACCCTAGGGGGATTCACCATCTATTTTACAAGTTCTTTCTTAGCTAATCGGTATACATCTTTAGAACTTGATTATAACACTTGTTGGGTTGTTTCTGCATCGAATATCTCTTTCTCAAGTGGAAACATCCAATATGTCGTGCTCTCTAGTGCATAATCTCTCTCTTTGATGATATTTTCATGCTCTAAATCTGAAATTTCTACATTTTTTATCATAAAAAAGATTTATAAGTTCAAGGGAAGCCTTGATATTTTCCTCTCTTAGCATCAGATAATCAATTGGTAATCACAAGGACACATTGCACCATTGATTCATGTTAATTCTCTTCACTCTTTATGCCCTAACGTAGCTTAAAAGCAATGTTAACCTCTTTGAAGTTTTATTGGATGAAGTGATAAGTGAATATGTGAATCCGAAATCCCAATGTTATTCATCTTACATATCAAATTTGGCACACACATCCACTAGATCCTAACCTTCTATCTCAAGTGGATATACTTGTGGTCCACTATTGTTCCTAGTTGTTTATCCTTAAAGCATTAAATCACTTATTGGAATCCTTGTGCATGGTATTGTTATATATATATATATATTGGATTAATTAAAATAAATCATAAGCTTGCATGGTTTTAATTCACTTGAAGAGGTTTATTTATTCAAATGTGGATACCCCCCATGGCTTCTAGGAGTTTGCCTAAAGTGAAGGGGAAAGTGTATTGAGGTGACAATGGTGCACTTCCCATTTTGTTGCCTCAATTAGCACCCGTGTTGGAACTTTTTACGAGGGTGCTAGTTCAAGCGATAACACACCCTTACAACAATGGGGCCTTGATTTTAGAGGAGAGTTCAAGATAATTCAAGCAATGGTCATAAATGAATTCTCACGACCACATATTACTTCACCAAGTGGGTTGAAGCCATACCAACTAAGAGGGTCACTGACAAGGTAGTCATGGAATTTTTGGAAGAAAAGATCATAACGCGTTTCGAAGTGCCAACTAATATCATCATCGACAATGCCAAATTTTTCAGTCCTTCAAAGTTGTCAACTTTTTGTTTCAACTATGGAATTATCCTATCCCACTCCTCCAACTATTGCCCTCAAGGAAATGCTCTTGCAGAATCAAGTAATAAGAATTTAATGACTATCATTCAGAAGACTGTGGAAGATAACAAAAAGAGTTGGGATAGAAAAATGAAGTATGCTCTATGTGTAATACCCCTAGGACGAACCCCGACATAAATGTAAATATAAATGTATATATATTTATATAGGCTGGTGAGTTGTTGGTATCAAGTCTTGGATTCAATTTTGTGCTCACATCCCACAGTTTGGTGATTACGCGAGGATTGTACATCAAAGAAAGAACGTGCACATTTCATATTGTAGTGTGCCTTTGTGTAAGTGTGCAAGGATGGTGCACCAAAGGAAGAGTACGCACATCCCAGAGTTTTTCGCACACCAGATTAAGCACGCAATTTTGAGGCCATGGAGCCTTTGCATATGTGCTTGTGTTTTGAGGCTGGTGAACCTAGTTGCAAAAGGTCAGTGTGCATGTATTTTAAATGTAATCACCCTCAAGATTGTTAATATAGTCACATAATTGCACGCAGACTCAATTTAGACGAAAAGAGACGGGGTGCTAAACACCACAGAAAAGGGAAAAGGGGAAGTTTAAGTCAAGGGAATGTTTTATTAATATTTAGGAAAGTTTAATTTATGGATATGTATTTATCCTAAGTTCTCGAGGGATGGGAACAAGTCACTAAATGGCTAAAATCTAGTCTTGAAGGTGACAAGTGTCTAGTTATGACCATGCAAATATATTATTGAGCCTCGGTGTATTTTGGGGGGAGACGCATTTTCAAACTCCAATCTTGCCTACCTCCAGAACTCCAACTGACTATCCACATTTTTTGTGACCTGTATCGATTTGTACCTGATATTTTCATCACCTATCTGTAAGGGGGTATCCATCTAAGAAAGAGAATTGTGTCTAAGAAGCGGGTTTTCAGGCCCATGTGTCGAAGAAGCGGGTTGCCAGGTCCGTGTGTCGAAGAAGCGGGTTGTCAGGCCCGTGAGCGTTTCTCTCCATGTGAGAGATTTGTTGGAATTGCTCCTTGGTGCGATGGGCATTAGATACATGGCTCTAAGACTTCATGTTTGTCCTATTGTTAAAGCCTTGGAAAGGAAGTGGGGAAGTTGAAGAACTGTTGAGCAAAAAAGGGGCACACTTCCTGGGGTGGGACATGCATGTGGAGACTGAGGGATTGTAGGCTAGTTGCAACAGTCGCCACCTTGGACCAAGTCTTTTGCTAAATATCATACCATAGCCTAACAATAGGAAGCCCTTTTTCTGTGGAGTTTAAGCCCCAGATCGGGGGTGACCTATTGCTGAAATTTTATGAGCGAAAGAGTCTATGGCTAGGAGGAATGTCTAAGTCTTGTACGCAGTTGGTGACTTTTCACAAAAGATAAGTGTTCTACACATGCTTGATTAACTATTGTGTTCTCTAATGTTCATATTTTTAATTGGGTTTATCTTCTTGTATGAATTTGCATCTGAATATTGTGGTTAATTATGTGTAATGTTGTCCCCGAGGTGTACAAGATTCGGTGACGGATTGTTCTGTTAAGGCGCTCTGTGATGTTAAAGTCACCGGTTCGAAACCTGCGGGGACAAAAAATCCAACCATGTTAAGGGTTGGTGTGGCTCAGGCCAGGTGCGATCCCCGGGTGATTTTGACAGCTTAGATGCCCCTGAGTCACGGTTTCTTAGCCACAGGTTAGTCCCACATGTCACGGACAAACTAACAAACAAAACAAAAAAATTATGTGTAATGTTAGTGCATATCTTTATATGTGTGTTATTTTTCCTATATGTTATGACATATGTGGGCATGACAGTTATAAATGTTTCTTGTTAGCTAAATGTGTGATTAATATGCATAATATTGTTGCACATGAGAAGTGTGACAATTATTAAGTATTTATGTTGAGTTAAACTATGTGGTATGCTTAGAAGATACCAAGGCAAGGAATGAATCACCAAGCACGCAATGAAGCAATGCACACGCTCAAAGTTGATACAATTTGTGTGCATCATCAGATTGATTGCACGTGCAGTAGTATTATGTGCACATAGCATTTGTGTGCACAACAATATGTATGTGTTCTGAAGGTCTAAGCGCGCAGTAGATTTGTGACATTTATTTCACTGCCATAAATGTATTAAAAGAAGTGTACTCATAGAGCGAGACTGGACATGGATTTGGGCGCAATACCTTAAATTTGTGCGCAATTAATCTGGTCTACTTGTAAAAGGGAGTGTTATAAGTAGTATCCATGCACTAGGATTTTTGAAGCAACATGGTCCAGTACTGATCTTGGGTTGCTACAAAGAATATCCTAGAGACAGAAGTTGAGGTTGTAGTGTTGTGGCCCAACCTAGGAGGCTGGGGACATTACATTCTGGTATCAGAGCGAGGTTCAACACTGGAATTGTATGGGCCAGAGTTCAACATGAAATAGACGTGTGTGCTAAGTATTGGTGTCGCACAATGCAGAGTTTATTTCCCACGGAAAACCACTGATGCACGGTATAGAGATATGATGCGTGCATAAATAACGATGTGTGGGTGTGCACACTAGAATTTGGACGTCAAAATCATCCAAGGAAAAAGAAAAGAAAGGATTCTGACAAAGTGTGCACAACTCTCATAAAATCGTTGCATTAATAGGTCTAACAAAACTTGTTGACTGTATTTTTTGCAGAATTAACAGCAATTAGTTCAGGACAGAAAAAACAAAGAGGTTAAAAGCATGACAGGTGCGCAAAGAACCTACAATCAGGATGAAGAAATGGGAAGGTTGTATGCTGGTATGGGTATTGAAAGTACAGAATATAATGGACATAGGGAAGGTTTAGAGGAAAGCATGAACTTGGTAGAGACCATAAAAATTTTGCAAAGGGACGTCCAAAGTTATAAAGATCATAATGATAGGCTTATGAAAGTCAAGGAGGAACAAGATGGCTTCAATATCAAGTTGCTACAAAGCTTGGACAAAATTGAGAAAAAAGATGGATAAGGAGACAAAGACAAGTAGGTCAAGAAGACACAAGTCCCATTATGGGGAAAGAAAAACAAAAAGTGATAAAAGGTATCTCCATCACTCTCCAAGATGTTCAGCTAGGAGAGTGTGCAGTAGTTCGAGCCCATCCCCTGTCAGAAAGCATAAAATAAGGATCGGGGTGGACGAGCTACATGGAGAAATGAATAAGATCAAGCCTCGTATTTTTTATGGTGAGCATAAGAAGGATAAGGATGCAGAGACATGGTTGTTAGGTATGCGGAAATACTTCCAGCTGCATAATTACTCCTCGCGGAAAGAATGACGAATTGTCATTTATCAGCTCAAGGGGAAAGCATCAATGTGGTGGGATTAGTATGTGCAAGTGTAATACATTAATGAGAAGAAGGTTACTTGGAAGGAATTCAAGCGATATTTTGAAAAGAAATTTTTAACCAAACACTATTATGATAGAAAAATGAAGGATTTCTTGAACTCAAGCTTGGGAGCATGACTATAGACGAGTACGAAATGATATTTTTGGAACAACTGACATATGTGTCTTTTATCAAGGATGAAAAGGTGAAGATTCAAAGGTACCTGAGTGGGTTGCCATAATTTATTAGTGATAAGATACAATATGACGATCCCAAGACATTGGAGGAAGCTATAAGGAGAGCTAAATGTCTCTATGATCAACAAAGGGGAAGACCGACTTTCCAAAAGGCCTGGGAAGACAAGATGAAAATCAAGGTGGAATAGAAGAAGAAGGGGAATAAGTCACTATTTTTCATAAATACTGCGCAAGGACAACCAACTTCCAAGGAGCCCAAAATGACTGAGGCAATGGAAACCAGGCCAAGGCAACAGCCAATGAAGTGTTGGGGTTGCGACGAAAACCAAAACCATATGTTTAAAGATTGCCCTCAAAGAGGTGAAAAAGCGAGTGTGCACCGTGTATGTCAAGTTGTGATAGTTGAAGACATGGGTAGAAGTGTTCCTAAAATTTACGCAGCCCTGGACAACAAGCAAGTTGAGTTTCAGTTGCACATGATCAAGGTGGAAGATAAGATTAATGGTCAACCTATTGCTATTTTAATTGACTCGAGAGATAGTCATAGTTATCTAGATCCTAAAATGGTTGAAATATTCCAATTGCCGAGAAGCAAGCTTGGAAAACCTTGGTTGGTGCAGTTAGCTATGGGGGAAAAAAGGAAAATTAATGAGATGGTCAAGACAAGTCCAATGGAAATGAATGGACTATACACAAAAATTAATTTGAATATCATACCGTTGGGATCGTATGATTGTCTCATTGGTATGGATTGGTTGGACCAACATCATGTTGTTCTAGACTATTATAATAAGGCATTTACTTTCCTGAATGAGCAAGGAAAACTGAGAACAGTTCAAGGCATTCTAAGAGTTGTGACTATCAGAGAAATTTAAGCCTTGCAATTGAAGAAAAGCTATAGGAAAGGATGTCAAGTATTTGTAGCGCACATGGAGGAGGCACCCAAGGATAAAGTGTCAAGTGTTGAAGACTACGCAGTACTAAAATAATTTGAGGATGTCTTTAAAGAAATATCGGGGTTGTCACCGAAAAGAGATCGATTTCTCTATCAATCTCATGCCAAGAATAGCTCCTATATCCAAGACTCCTTATAGGATGAGTATACCATAGCTGAAGAAATTACAGATGCAACTTAAAGAGCTTCTAAAGAAGCGGTATATACACCCAAGCGTGTCGCCTTGGGGTGCCCCAGTATTGTTCGTGAAAAAGAAAGATGTTACATTGAGACTCTGCATTGACTTCAGGCAGTTGAACAAAGTAATAGTAAAGAACAAGTATCATTTTCCAAGGATAGATGACCTATTTGATCGACTAAGGGGTGCAAAGATATTTTTCAAGATTGACCTTAGATCTGGCTATCACCAAGTGAGAATAAAAGAAGAAGAAATCAGCAAGATTTCCTTCAGAACAAGTATGGCCAATACGAGTTCACAGTGGTGCCATTTGGGTTGTCAAATGCACCAGTTGTTTTCATGTGTTTAATGAATGGGATTTTCAAAGAATACTTGGATAAGTTCCTCGTCGTATTTTTTTATGACATCCTTATTTACTCTAAATCCGAAGAAAAACGTGAGCAGCACTTGAAGATGGTGTTGAAGGTATTGAGGGAGCATCAGCTTTATGCAAAGCTAAGCAAGTGCTCATTTTACCAGAGGCAGATTTATTATTTTGGCCATATCATTTTAGAGGAAGGAGTAGTTGTGGACCCAACGAAGATAAAATCCATTGAGGAATGGCCAACACCAATAAATGTCGCAGAGGTGAGATCTTTCATGGGACTGGCAAGGTGCTAAAAAAGGTTTATTAAAGGTTTCTCAAGGATTGCGCATCAAATCACATCCTTACAGAAGAAAGTTGTGCGATTTAAATGGACTCCGGATTGCGAAAGGAGTTTCCAACACTTGAAAATTTTGTTGACTGGTGTGTCGATACTAAGGATTGCAAATCCAGTTGCAGACTTCGTTGTGTGCACGGATGCATGCAAGGAAGGACTCGGTGGAGTCCTGAATCCTAATGGACATGTGATATGTTATGAATCAAGAAAATTAAAAAAGCATGAGAGACTCTATGTCACCCATGATTTAGAATTGGCATGCCCTGAAGATGTGGAGGCACTATCTCATGGATAAAATATTTGAGTTGAGAACTGTTGGATTACTGAGAGGGGGGGTGAATCAGTAATAACGTAATTTTAATCCTTTTTCTTCAAATGTTATATCAATGTAGAATTATTATCCAATAATGAGCAGTAATAAATAA
>ML803536.1:357078-377053 GCA_009831015.1 Picea engelmannii
ACATCGATCCATCTTCATCATGTATCAATGACAAATCATTGATCAATCTTCATCTATGCATTCTCATCAAGGACAATACATATTATATTACATCAATAATCAATCAATCAATCCTTTAACATCAATCAATCACTTGACATCAACCAATCAAACCATTGGCATCAATGACAACATGATCCAACAAGAACATACCATTGTGGTATGAAATATTTGTTTCGACAACCAAGTTTAAATTCCAGAAAAAGAAGGTGGTTAGAATTCCTCAGTGAGTATGACTTTAAAATAAAGTATATCAAGGGAAAAGAGAATAAGGTGGTTGATGCACTCAACAGGAGAGTGCATGAGATGCATGCTACAACCATTAATATGTACCAAACAAATTTGAGAGATAGAATCATAGAGGCTGCAAAGTCAGATCTACGCTATGAGGAATTAAGAGCAAAATTACAGCAAGGTATTTTGCAGCAGAAACTTGAAGAGTATGAGCTTAAAAAGGATGGAATTCTCTTGTTTAGGCGTAGAGTTTATGTGCCTGACTCACTAGAGTTGAAAAATATAATATTGAAGGAATTGCATAATGTGCCTTATGTCGGGCACCTTGGTTATCAAAAAACAATAGCAGTTGTTATGAAGCAGTATTATTGGTCAAGCATGAAAAAGGAGGTTGTCGATTTTATTACTAGATTCCTTAAATGTCAAAAGGTTAAGGTTGAGCAGAGAAATCCAACTGGTTTGCTACAGCATTTGCCCATTCCTAAGTGGAAGTGGGAAGTTATAACGATGGATTTTATAACTAAGATGCCCAGATCTGTCAAGCAACATGACTTTATTATTATAGTGACAAGCTTACTAAAGCTGTCCATTTTGTTCCACTGAAGTCAACTTACAAGGCAGCTAATATTGTTGATATCTACATGAGAGAAATTGTTGAATTGCATGGTGTGCCTAAGGCAATTGTGTCTGACAGAGATCCCAAGTTCACTTCAAATTTTTGGAAGGGATTATTCAAGAAAATTGGGACAAGTCTGAACTTTAGCACAACATATCACCCAGAATCAGATGGAAAAACAGAGAGGGTAAATTGGATAATAGAAGATATGCTAAGGATGTATGTAATGGATAAACCATCAAAATGGAAAGACTTCTTACATTTGGTAGAGTTTGCTTACAACAATGGATATCAAGCATCTTTAAAGATGAGTCCATTTGAAGCACTGTATGGTAGAAGGTGCAACACATATGTGAGTTGGGATAACCCAACAGACAGTGCAGTGATTGGGCCAGATCTGCTCCGGGAAATGGAAGAGAAGATGGTAAAAATAAAGCAAAATTTAGAAGTTTCCCAAGACAGACAGAAACGTTGTGCAGATAAAGGCCAAACTTTTAGAGAATTTAAAGAGGGTGACCATGTGTTCCTAAAAGTAAAAGCAAGACGAAGCTCCTTAAAGTTGGGGAATTGCTCTAAGCTAGTGACACGATATTGTAGGTCATTTGAAATCCTAGAGAAGATTGGTCATGTCGCATATATGTTGGCTCTACCTGCATCATTGAATATTAATAATGCATTCCATATTTCCTTGCTTAAAAAGTATGTACTTGATGTTAATCATGTCATTGATTGGTATGTGATTCAGGTAGAGCAAGAAGGTGACTTCCGAGTTCAACCAATTTTCATATTGGATCGAAAAGTCAAGATGCTCCAGAGTCGCGTAGTAGGACTAGTAAAGGTCCAGTGGACCTGTTACGATTCTGAGGATGCAACCTGGGAACATGACGATGTTATGCAGGTAGAGAATCCACATCTCTTTGAGAACTTTTGAAAATTTTGATTATACACGTGTATGCAATGCACTGAGGACAGTACATAAATAAAGGGGAGGGGAATATAATACCTCTAGTTCGAACCCCAATTGTAAACGTAAATATAAATGTATATATATTTATATAGGCTAGTGAGTTGTTGGTATCAAGTCTTGGATTAAGTTTTGTGCGCACATCCCATAGTTTGGTGATTGCGCAAGGATTGTACATCAAAGAAAGAATGTGCACATTTCATAGTGTAGTGCGCATTTGTGTAAGTGTGCGAGGATGGCGCACCAAAGGAAGAGTGCACACATCCCAGATTTTTGCACACACCGGATTAAGCACACAATTTTGAGGCCATAGAGCCTTTGTATATGTGCTTGTGTTTTGAGGCTAATAAGACTAGATGCAAAAGGCTAGTGCGTATGTATTATAAGTGTAATCACCCTCAAGATTGCTAATATAATCACATCACTGCGTGTAGACTCAACTCAAACGAAAAGAGACGGAGGGATAAACTCCATGAAAAAGAAAAAGGGGAAGCTTAAGTCAAGAGAATTTTTTTATTAATATTTTCGAAAGTTTAATTCATGAATATGTATTTATCCTAAGTTCCCGAGGGATGGAAACGAGTCACCAAGTGGCTAAAAGCTAGTCCTGAAGGTGACAAGTGTATAGTTATGACCATGCAAATATCTTATTGAGACTTACTGTATTTTTTGGGGGGAGACACATTTTTGGACTCCAGTCTTGGCTACCTCGGGAACTCCAACTGACTATCCACATTTGTTTGTGACTTGTATATATTTGTACCTGAGATTATCATCACGTATCTGTAAGAAGGTATCCATCTAAGAAAGAGAATTGTGCCTAAGAAGCGGGTTTTCAGGCTCGTGTATCGAAGAAGCGGATTGTCGGGCCCGTGAGCATTTCTCTTCAGGTGAGAAATTTGTAGGAATTGTTCATTGGTGTGTTGGGCATTAGATACAGGGCTCTGAGACTTTCTGTTCGGCTTGTTACTGAAGCCTCGGAAAGAAAGTGGGGAAGCCAAAGCACTGTTGAGCGGAGAAGGGGCACACTTCTTGAGGTGGGACATGCATGTGAGGAATGAGGGATTGTAGGCTAGTTGCAGCAGTCGACACCTTGGACCAAGTCTTTTGTTGAATATCATACCATAGCTTGACGATAAGAACCTCTTTTCCTGTGGAGTTTAAGCCCCAACTCGAAGGTAACCTATTGTTGAAAGATTATGAGCGACAGAGTCTATGGCTGGGAGGAACGTTTGAGTCCTCCATGCCGTTGGTGACTTTTCACAAAAGATAAGTGTTCTACACAGGCTTGTTTAACTACTATGTGCTCTAATGTTCATATTTTTAATTGGGTTTATCTTCCTATACAAATTTGCATCTAAATATTGTGGTTAATTATGTGTAATGTTATTGCATATATATATATGTGTGTGTGTGTGTGTGTGTGTGTGTGTGTGTTATATTTTCTGTATGTTGCGACATATGTGGGCATGACAATTATAAATGTTTCATGTTAGCTAAATATGTGATTAATCTGCATAATATTGTTGCACATGAGAAGTATCACAATTATTAAGTATTCTTGTTGAGTTAAACTCTGTGGTATGGTTAGAAGATACTAAGGCAAGCTATGAATCATCGAGCACACAGTGAAGCAATCCACACGCTCAAAAGTGATACAATTTGCGTGCAGCATCAAATTGATTGTGTGCGCAGTAGTGTTATGTGTGCAGAGTGTTTGCATGCACAACGGTATGTATGTGTTCCAAAGGGCTAAGCGTGCAGTAGATTTGTGACATTTATTTCGTTGTTATAAATGTATTAAAATAAGTGTACTCATAGAGAGAGACTCAACATGGGTTTGGGTGCAGTACCTTAAAGTTGTGCACAGTTAATCTGGTCTACTTGTAACAAGGAGCGTTATAAGTAGTATATGTGCACTAGGATTTTTGAAGTCGCATGGTCTAGTAGTGATCTTGGGTTGCTACAAAGAATATCATAGAGACAGAAGTTGAGGTTGCAGTGACGTGGCCTAACCTGGGAGGCTAAGGACGTTACACTATGGGTTGACATGACAACCAAGAAAGGTTCTATTAGAAAGAGCCCATTCGAGTAAGTTTACGAAATGGAAGTAACAATGCCAGTTCACCGGAAGATCTTGGTCTACAAAATAATGAGGCAGTTCTCATCCGACCAAGATTTAGTGTAGAACATAATCAACCAACTAATTGAACTTGACAAAAAACGAAGACGCACATTTGATCATCTAGAAAAGAGTCGGGAAAAGACGAAAACAAAGGTCAACCCTAGAAAGATTGAAGGTAAACATGGTAAGTTCGATATCCTTTGGTTGGGTTCTTATAAAATTGACAATGTTGCAGGTAAGAATTCTTTCTATCTTAGTCATATAGATGGTGAGCGATTACCTTTGTCCGTGAATGGGAAAGTTTTGAAGATGTTTTATGAAGGCAATATATGATGCCATGGGGCATCCTTATACAATAGTAAGTGTCTTACCCTTTCTTACTCGTGTGCTTCATTTTATTGATTTCTACATTTTCACTTTGTTTAAAATAAGAGTAAGATGTTGCTCACGAGTACGTATTTTTCTCTGAAATGTGGTGCTACTAACACGTGCTTGGCTATATTTCATTTACACATGGATTTATTTCTATCTTAAGGAAGGAGAAAAAGAACATATGCCTTCACCCTCCCCTGCATTTGACATCCATTTGGTGAGAATGTTTCAGCTCTACAGGTTTTGGAATTCTAGAGTTCTAATGCACTCTCAAGATGAGCACATGTCCACGAGTTGGAGCTAGTTGTTACACCTCAGATTTACTTCAATGCACCCTATTTTTTTTGCCAGGTGTGGTCCATCATAGGAGCATATTATGTGTATCATTGTATCATAATGAACCAAAAGTGTGGTTATCTTTGTATTCATGTATTGTATTGGGTCATGCTTACATGATCTATGTATCAATGTGGGGCCTAGGTGGTATCTCCAGACCCTTTGTCGTCGGTCATGGTCTATCCTTCTAGTCCCCATTTCCATTAATTCATTTCTCTTATGGATCTGACTAAGTATCCCTTGGTGGCAGTAACTCGCCATCATGTTGGTCATTTATGACCTAGGTAGGTATGTGAGGGTCTTGGGATGGATTTACTAGGACACATGATCTAGGGGAACTTCTAATCTCTCTCACTTCTTTCTGTGTAATGTAAAAGTGTTGTTCATGTTGTAAAGGTTGTCATACCTATTTATACAATACTTATCTTATGCCTAAGCATGGACCCCAATTTTAAGTATTTGTCACACTTTGGCCATCTACCCTTCAAGAACATTTTGCAAATGCTCACTCAGTTTCACGCTTTTTGAGGTAGTTTCATAAATCTCGAGGTAGTACATGTATCCCAAGGCACCGGTCACATCCTACAAGGCACATTTGGGTTATTTTCACTCACATGGATCTCCTCTTGAAATTCCACATTGAAGATTCTAAAGTGCTCTCCTCATTCATCATGTTTTGAGTTATTTATTACTTGATATGAGGGCCATCCTCACACGTGGGGACTTCATGCCATTGGGGGTCTTGTGACCCAATTTTGACTTGGAGGGTCACTTTCCATGCTTTGGGGAGGATGGAATCATGAGATTTAGACATGGTCATACCTTGGAGGCATCTTTTGAGGATTTATGAGTGTAATTAGAGGAGTCATCCACCTTTTGAGGGTCTTCTCATTCTTTCCATGAGGTAGTTCCACCTTTGGGGGCTAGACATTGGCTTATTATTTGCTTGGGATGCTTCTCCACCGTGATTTGAGGCTTGGACTATGCTCTTTCAAAGGACCATTGAGCTTCTACACCAAGTCAACCTCCCTTTTGTGGGACAACCACCTTTTCTTGAGGGTTTTATGTACATGTGGCATGTTTTACTTGTAGTTGGACTTAGACTCATCCATTATGGCAAGTCACTTTTGTAGATCTCCTAGGATAAATTTAGGAAGATTAGAAAATAACAAATAATGAGAAGGATGTAGAAGCCTCATCTATAAATAAACGTGTTCCTCTCATTCTAATTTGTTGTTGTTGTTGGATATCATTTGAGAATACAATTTGTTGAAGATCCACCCAGTGGAAGTTTTGGTGTCAATTCTTAGAGCTTTCTATTTCTTGGTTTATTCTTGGTGCATCAAAGATTTGTTGTGATAGTTCAAGACTTCCACTAGCTTTCAAGATCAATCCATTGAAGGGTTACTACACCACTTAGAGAAAAGGTGTTTTAGGGTTTGTTCCTTCCTTCTTCTCTTGTTAGTTTGGGTAAGTGATCAATCATTTGCTTTGTTTTTCTGTTATAAGGGAAAAACTCTTTATGGCCAAGGGTAAACCACAACAGACAAGTATGACTGCAGAAATCAACTCAATTCCAACATGTGTTATATAAACTAATGTGCAATACGAGGAAGAAGCCTACATCGATCCAATCGTTTGATGTCGTTCCACCGTTGAGCACTTTGACCTAAAGCTTTACACCTGCAAGAAGTTCTCAACAAACAAGCAATGCAAGTATATAGTGACAATGTATAAAATGAGTTAGCACAATCCATTAATAAACATTACAAGCATGCCCATGGATAATAATCATATATTTGCAAGATATTGATAGGAAGGAAAATGAGTATTTCTATTAATAATTGATCAACAGAAGTATTAACATTACAGACTTCCGTGTCGGCACGGTTCGAAACCAAGAAACCAAGTTCCTTCCAACTGGGTCTCCACCACTTCAATCCTCCACCAAAGGCAAGCTCATAGCAAAGAGGTAATGAGGTCCTCTTGACAAAAAGGAAAGAGCTTGGGGGATGAACATTGTGTTCAGACTTAAGGAACAAAGAGATGCAGACTCAATATGAAGTAATTTCTCCAGAGTAACTTTGCTCTCAAAGTTGAATGTTTTCTCCTCTTTTTCCATAGCTCGAAATTGTGCTCTTATAGCCTCCAAAATGCAACTGAAGGGCCGAATGGGAACGTTTCCAGTATATGGAAGTCCAAAGATCAGAGATCTTTTGTCGTGACATGGAAACCTGACCTCATTTTGTATTTTATGGCACAAATCTTGATATACGCGAGTTCTAGTGGAGCAGCAAGTGTATACGCATCTTGTCAAATAGTTAGGGAGCGTATATGTGGAAAAATATATATTTTTGGCTCTGGATTTATCAAAAAATGGGTGATAAGTCTGCATAGGGAAATGGAAAAAGGCCCTCTGTGCAAGATAGCAATGGTGAGACAAATCTTTCTATAACAGATGCCCCCTGATGTGTGAGATCAGAGGAGTATCTGCGATGGCCGAAATACATTATAAATAACCCAGAAGTGGAGTGGTAGAGAACCAGCTGGACAAACTCAATTGTTCATTACATTATGTATTGACTTTGCATACATGGTTGCCAAGAATACAATGCAGATCCATGTGGAAAATATACCAACAAGTGTTCATGGCCATGAGTAGGCAAGTATAAATGTGGACACATGCCAATAGCTGTCATAGTCACGAACAAGGCCCAGTGAAACCAGTCTCAAAACCAATTTGAAGATTTATGTATACCATGGAGTATAATCTAATCTCTCATGATCGTTGAAGTCAAATAGGTACTGGTCCAATGAAATGGAAGTAACAGCTCAGGGAAGCTACGTCCACAAAGTGATGTCTTCAAGTCCTCAATACAATCCGCCAATGGTGCAAGTCTACATCATGTGAATAAATGAGTTGAGGTCGAACATGATGAGACATCGTTTGATTATCGGTCATTGAGGTATACCGTTAACAAATGCGAGGCAGCCTACCAATAATGAAAGTAGGTATCAAGGCACCGAGTACATCTCTACAAATGTGAATAAATGAGTTGGTGTCGAACACTTGAGAAATCCATTGATCAGGAGACATTGATGTATTCCCATCTGTCAATGGTGAGAGAGCCTACCACTAATGACTGCAAGCCTCAAGGTACTCATAAAACTCTAGGTCTCGTATCCAGAATACATGAGTTTAAGTCGATAGAAAGAAACCCGCTGAAAGGAGAGCATTAAGGCATCTCTTATCAGTCAGCATGAGGAACAAAGCAGGAGCTTCATGATTTGGTGGAGATCGGACGAAGAACATGTTCACGAACCAACAACCCTGTGCGTCTTTCGCGTGTGCCAAATGCAAGCGGTACACGAAAAAGACCCTCTGAATAGCAGCCAATGATGAAAACTGCTGACAAAGGAGAGGAAACCACCAATAAGGCTAATGGCATCCAAGACACTGCACGAATCTCAAAGTGTGAATAGATGTTTTGTCGTCGAACATAAAGGAAACCACCCAGTCAACGACCCATGATGAAATGTCAATTGTTGGGTTCAAAGTGACCTACCAATGATGAAAGTAGGGCCAGGGTGCATCATAAGACCAAAGTATCATATGATTATGAGACAAACTAAGGGTATGGCCGACATGCAAAGTCAAGATTTCTGAGGAGTGGTCGACATAGTTTGATAGACTTCCTTTGAACAAGAGCATGAGACATATGGTGGACTCCGACAGCATAGACTTAATGATGTGACAACTAGATGCAGGAGGCATCCATAATGTTCTCTATAGTGACTGGAAGATTAACCATTCGGTAGAGAAAAATTTTGTAACGAGATCAGCTTCCTAAGGCCATGCTAAACCCAAAATTATGATGATGCAAGGACTCAATAACTTTGTGCTCTGTTCAAAGGCGACACGATTGCTTCCAATTACAATATAGTACTCCCTTCTCGCCCGTCTTTTTTTGTTTTTTCATAACAAGTGAATGCTATGATACAGAGGAGGGAACAAGTGTCGCAAGTAAGAAAAACTAGTTCCAGCAGTGGAACGTACCTATGCTCAATGCAAGGAAATGCATGCGGGAGATGGACACTCGGGGTGATGTTCCCTCCAGTGTATAGGGTGTCAAATTGCGAAGGATATAAATAAGGGTTTGCTTGGTTGAGGATGCAAATTGTTTGGGCCATGGTTTATAACGCAAAACTAGAACCGGCTAAAGGATCAATACTGCAAGCAAGGGCATGAAATGCAATCACAATTTAACGCCAAAAAATGTCATTTTTTATATATTTTAGTCTACTTGGTATAAAAAATGGGTAAACTTGTGCCAAATAGATGTCTTTTCAAATCCAATTTACGAGTGTGAAAAAGACAAGTTCACCCGACGATCTTTTCCATTTTTTATAGCGAGTCGGAAAAGAGCTTAACTAAGACTCATGATCCTTCAAATCCAATTTTAACGAGTGTGAAAGGGACGAATCACTCGGCGATCTTTTCAATTTTTAATAATGAGTCGGAAAAGAGCTTAACTAAGACTCGTTTTTAGTTCTAATCAACATGTAAAGGGGGAGGCCAAGGTTCTTGTCTCGACCTTCTGTCGAAAGTCAGTATCCTGCGGATAGCTGACAAAAGCTTGGGAAAGTCCAAAGCTCTCCAAGTCGAGGAGGAGAAAGTGCTAACGGAGTACATAGTCTCTGTTATGGTTCGAATAATGTCTCTTAGTGGAACAGACATAGGTGGGGGTATGGGATGTCCCGTCAGGTCGTCTCAGTCGAAGGGGACCTCGTCAGAACTCAAAGAGAGTATTCGAAGGAAGAATGAATCTCTCTTGTTCAAAAGGGGGAAGACTTGGAATGTTGATGACGTGACTGGAGGGTGCATCACTCTTTTCAGGGAGAGTCGGTTTGACCATAAATGGCACCGGCGTGGTCACTTCTTCAATTATAGGTTGAAGAGGATGCATGGCAACGAGGGCAGGAGATGCTTCACCCTCCGTGGAGGGGGTGAGGTCGGAGGAAAATCTCGGCGGTGAGACCGTCGGGATCATTAAAGGTGAAGTGGTGTGAGGAGGAACCATGGGTGTCTCGGAGTCCAAAGGGCTTTTGGGCGAGCCCCACGCCTCTGGTATCCCGGCAGTCACTGGGCACAAGCGAGTAAGATGGCTTCCTTCACAAGTCCTGCAAAGGAATTTAGGCTTACGTCTAAGACGTTTAGGTTTCTCGATGAGACGTTTAGGTTTCCCGAGGAAAGAGAGTCGTCTCCTGTATGATAAATAGGAGTCGGAGACGTGACATGGCTATGATCCGGGGTGAAAAGGATGGTGCCCCCAACATAACTGGCAGAGGTTGGACACGAGTTGTCGACATGATTTGTAGAAAGTGTTGACTCATCTCCTACATGACTAGCAAAGGTGGGCGATGGTGCACTGGTGTGGCTTGCAATGGTTGGGCTAGCGATAGATTGTGGTATTTGATTCCAAGGTCCCGGAAAATATTGATTATGAAACGTTGCAGGCCAGAAAGGATCCTGGTATACTCCATGTCTTGGCCCAGAAACATGGTGGTTTATGCCATGGTGATCTGAAGAGATTAGGACGGGCATCATCACTGAGGTTTGCAAAGAAACCGAGGTAGGATAAGAATTATTCGAGTGAGGATATATGTTGCCCCCTTTTTAGGGTGTCCCATAAGGAGGGTAGCCCGAATTATAAAATTGATTCTCCCCACACGGAAGACCTGGGGGTACTTGAGGACCTGGTGCAGAAAAAGTGTTTAAAGGGACCGACATGGCAGATGAAAGATACATGGGTGGGGAGTAATAAGCACCCATCTGAGCATTGGATCCTGAAAGAGCATAGCTAGGATTGGATCCATAAGGTGGAAGGTTCCAACCTCCCATGGGAACACGACTCATATCAAACGAAGAAGTGGGCATGGGAGCGATGGTGCCCCTGGGTCCAATGCTAGGATTCATATAAGTAGACCGGGGAGGGGGTTGCATGTGGGAAGGCATATCAACAGAAAAATGACTAGAGACCTAAGGTGCGAATTGAGCGTTGTAATCGTGCATACCATTGTAAAAAACAGAAGGGTTTGCCCCCATGAAATGAGGATGCATCATGGGGGGGTAGCGGTGAATGGAGGAGTAAAAGGCACTCCGTTATCCATGATAATGAAACCAAAAACCAGAGTCCTAGGGCCAACTAGTAATCAAAGAGCATACCAAAAAGTCAAACGGCCAATATGCATGCAAACGGGCTAAAGTGGTTAAGTGGCCTCCCTCGCTAAAGAAGGTATGCCTCGTCCAAGAGGGACCTGAGACTCCCTGCTAAAGTTTGGAGGTAACAGAATCAGTTATAAGGGTCCTCGTAGGCTTAACAACCAGTCGGTCAGATCCCCCCGGAGAGGTAATTCTCCATAAAGGTTGTGTGATGTTCGACCCCTATCTGACTCAGAATACAAGCAGAATAACCCCTACAAGTAACCTATGAGAAACCTAAGTCAAGCAACTAATCAACCATTGTATAACCGATGCACAGGTGAACAGTCGTAAGTCTGGATTACCGTATGGGCAGGGTAGCAAAGCCCGAAATCTTGAAAGTACCCCCTCTCACAGAGGTATGGATACTAGCAATATCCCCAAATATGAATAAATCCACATAAATATCTTTGACGCTAGGTGAGTATCCAAGGGTTATCCCTTCAACAAACTTCGTGCGACCTCATGCTTAACTCCGGTGTGAGCAGAGTCTCCTGATATTACCAATTATACAATGGATTTCTCAACTCCCTGTCTCAAACACATATGTTGATTTAATTTCCTTGGAGAAGTTTACTCACAAAATCCAATTCCAAGGCACTAAATCCTAGGCTAATTTGTGCACCCTAAACAATAAAATCGTTACTAATCAATTTTAGTTTAAAGCGTAAATTTTATTGGCCGTGATTACTCAAAAAGGTATGGAAATGAAACTCATGGTGTTATGACTCTGCATGAAAATAAAAATAGATATAATGCAAAGCCTAACTTTAACTTTTCAGTGAATGATATGCTAAATAAAAACAGTGCAATCTTCAATTTTAACTCTGCAACTCAGAAGTAAAATGTAATCTTTCGCTAAATGTTATAAGCTAATGATAAAGGTTCCAAGACAAAAATACCGACCAATGCAAAATACCTATTTTTTTTGTATTTTCAATGTATTAAAAAGAAAATGCATGGATTCATAAGCGACTTGATATATAACTTCTACTGTGTATAAAAGCAATCACTCGAGCAGAATACCAAGCAGCTAAGCAGACAGCCCAACTACCAAGAACAAATCAAAAACGGAAAACAAAGAGAAATACGCCGCCCAAAAATTCAACTCCAAATAGGTTCCCTGTCATCCCAGATAATCTCGACAGGCACTACAGAGACCTAAGAAGGCTCAGTGATCCTTAAAACCTACCTAGCAGTCACTAAACCAAGCAAGCAAACAAGGGGAAGTGGTATACGCGACTGTTCAAGAGAAAAGGGCGTATATACACGTCTTGTAGTGGGACAGCAAGCGTGTATACACGGTTGTCAGGGCAAAAAGGGTGTATATCTTTTAAAACAAGGCTAGGCAAGGGTAAAAGGTTGAAAAACTCAGACCCAGAGTGAACAGACTCTGTCCAACTGTGATACGACAAGAAACACAAAGGAAAAAGAGCAATGTAAAAAGAAAAAATACTTCAACCCTCAGAAGGAAGATCTATCCCCAGCGGAGTCGTCAATTCTGTTACAAGGGAAAAACTCTCTATGGCCAAGGGTAAACCACAACAGACAGGTATGACTGCAGAAATCAACTCAATTCCAACATGTGTTATATAAACTAATGTGCAATACGAGAAAGAAGCCTACCTCGATTCAATCGTTTGATGTCATTCCACCGTTGAGCACTTTGACCCAAAGTTTTACACCTACAAGAAGTTCTCAACAAACGAGCGATGCAAGTATATAGTGACAATATATAAAATGAGTTAGCACATCAGATAACACAATCCATTAATAAACATTACAAACATGCCCATGGATAATAATCATATATTTGCAAGATATTGATAGGACGGGAAATGAGTATTTCTATTAATAATTGATCAACAGAAGTATCAACATTACAGAGTTCTGTGTCGGCACGGTTCGAAACCAAGAAACCAAGTTCCTTCAAACTGGGTCTCCACCACTTCAATCCTCCACCAAAGGCAAGCTCATAGCAAAGAGGTAATGAGGTCCTCTTGACAATAAGAAAAGAGCTTGGGGGTTGAACACTGTGTTCAGACTTGAGGGACAAAGGAATGTAGACTCAATATGAAATAATTTATCCAGAGTAACTTTGCTCTCAAAGTTGAATGCTTTCTCCTCTTTTTCCATAGCTCGAAATTGGGCTCTTATAGCCTCCAGAATGCAACTTAAGGGCCAAGTAGGAACGTTTCCAGTATATGGAAGGCCAAAGATCATAGATCTTTTGTCGTGACATGGAAACCTGACCTCATTTTGTATTTTATGGCACAAATCCCGATATACGCGAGCTGTAGTGGAGCAGCAAGCATATACGCATCTTGCCAAGCAGTTAGGGAGCGTATATGTGGAAAAATATATATTTTTGGCTCTGGATTTATCAAAAAGGGGGTGATAAGTCTACACAGGGAAATGGAAAAAGGCCCTCTGTGCAAGATAGCAATGGTGAGGCAAATCTTGCTATAACATTTTCCTCTTGGTTCCTTGACAAGGGTTTTAAGTGTTTATTTCAAGTTACAACTGAGCTTGTTAGTGAAGGTTTTTTCCCTTCTGGAATCCCTTCTTGTAGGGTCTTGGTCTTCATAACTTATCTTGATTAGGTGAAAGATTATTCTACCCTAGTGGTTCTAACCTCTCAACCCTAATCCTTAAGATAAGGATGACCAATTCTTAGAGGGGCATACTTATTGAACCCATAAGCCCTAATTGGAAAAGGTCACTTGTCTTCTACCAACAACCAACCAAAAAACCATAAATCCTTTATGTTTTATTTTGTTTAGAAAGAAATCTAACAGTGAAAAAGCAAAGAAAAATCTTAATTTAGATTTCTTTCCGAGTCTAGTGCAAAGTTAACAATTTGTTCTATTTTCTAGACTTGTTTTATCAAGGGTTTGTGCTTAATTGTTTATCTCTAACCCTAATAAGGCAAAACTGCCCTATAGAATTGCACTTCAAGGTTTTATCTAACGTTTTGTGGGCTGATTTAAGGCTTTCTCAAATCTGGAAAATAAATTACAACGAACAAAAATAAGATTTGGAGAAACCCTAAAGCTAGGATTTGGTGCTTAAAGGTTTATTTTACGCATACCTAGCCTATATTTCATTTCTAGATTGTTTCTACAAGTGTATATTACACATATAGTGGTGAAATAACCTCTTAAGTGATTATAATTGCTTATCTTTCTTTTGGAGATTTTAAGGGTGAATTCTAGTGTTAATATTGAATACCCTAGGGGGATTCGCCATCTTCTTTTCAAGTTCTTGTTTAGTTCATTGTTATACGTATTTTGAACTTGATCCTAACACTTGTTGGGTTGTTATTTCATAGCATATATCTTGCCCTAGTGAAATCGTCCAAGACATCTTGTTTTCTAGTGCATAATCTCTCTCTTGGATGGTCCCTTCTATGCTTCAAATCTGAATTTTTTGTGTTATTTTATCATAAAACATATTTAGAAGTTGTGAACAGGCATAAGCTTGTCCTTGTTCTAGCATATAATAAATTGGTAATCAAAGCACTCATTGCACAATTGATTTATGCTAGTTGATTACACTCTTTGTGCCCTAAAATATCTTAAAAGTGGTATTTGCTTCTTTGAAGTTTCATTTGTTGAGTAATAGTCATTTAACTGCAAATCTAAAGTTGTTTACATTATTAATCTTCCATATCATATTTGGCACACACATCCACTAGCTCCTAACCCCCTTTCTCAAGTGGATATATTGGCGATTTATGCTATTGTTTCTAATTGGTTATCTCTGAAGCATTTAATTCCTTATTGGAATCCTTGTGCATCTAATTGTTATATTTTTTGTGGATTCTTGAAATCAATCATAAAACTACATGGTAATTAATTCACTAAGAGGTTTATTTAATCAAATAGGGATACCCTCCTTGGCTTCTAAGAGCTAGCCTAAAGTGAAGGGAAAAGTGTACTAAGGTGTCAGTGGCGTAGTTCTCGTCTTGTTGTCCCAAGTTAGCACTTGTGTTGGGACTTTTCACAAGGGTGCTAATTTAGGTGGTAACAGAGCCATTGATCCTTGACAGATGCTTATAGCTAGAGAGCTTTTTAGATGTATGGGGTAGACTCTTGCGAGAAGACAAAAGTCGGGTAGAACTTCGAAGCAGTGTTACGACTTTTGATACCTATTACAATCACACATGTGATGAGTTTTAACACCATCCTATGATGATTAACATATAAAAGACTAATTTTAGCATAGGGACCTATGCCATGGTGAATGGGACTATTTGAGAGCCAAGAGTAGTAAGCTAGTAAGCTAGAGGTTGTGAATGGTGGAGAACGGATGGAGGGAAATGGGTGGATTATGTTTGATTTTATTGTTTATGTTATTCATGTTCAAGTGTTGTTTGGATCATGAAAGAGTTAACTCTATATTTTGTATTTGACACTCTACATTACAAAAAGCATATAGATTAATGCATGTGTAGACATACATGTGAGTTACACATGCATACCCTCACATGTAATAATTAAGCATGTAATCCAAGGATAATTCGTTGCATGTGATTCTCTTCGTAAGGGATCTTGGTAAAATGCATGAAAAAATAATTATAAAATAAATTGTAGTAAACAACATAAAAGGGGAAAAGTGTGCATCTTTTAGCTTCTTTGAACATTTGGGGAAAACCATTCTTACGCATACACCAAGAGTTACTATGAGAGTTATTCTAGTGGAATTATGTTGTTGAATTGAGGAGTAGGTTATTGCTTGTCAAGTTGTGTGGATTATTGAATGTGTTGGTCACATCTGATGCACTATATGAGATCTGCAAGAGAGCATTGAATTGTTCATTGAAAGATCTACGGACGTATGAGAATCATGATAAAGAATTGTTGTTGTGAGTGGATAACTAGTATAGATTTGGTGATTGTGGACTCATAATTGAGGAGTTTGGTTGGGAGAAAAGCCCTTCTATTCCCCATAGTTCGTTGTTGAATTTCCAACAAAGGATCACCATTAGATTTGAGGTTGGATATCAACCTAACGCTAGCTGAACTTCTAACTAGTTAACAAGACACTACTCATACAAGTAATTCTTAATCCTTATTTTCATATGTTGTGCTACAAATTTTGGATGATTAATGGAATTAGTAAATTTAGATTTAGAAGAGAGCAAATTGTTGATATTTTTATAGCATCGGGAGGCATTCCCACTAGGGGCCATGGTGTCAGGGATGTGGGAATCTTCGTTGGCACCAGATTACACCTTTGTTTCATTGAAAACGCCCTTGGGATGAGGCTAGGGCCTCATGGGCTTGTTGATGGGCTTTGTGGGCTTGCGTTGGGGTTTCACACACACAAAGAAGAATAAAATATTCTAATTAATTATTGAGTTTAGAAGGGGTGCCTAAACTCACTCATTGGACTCCTATATAAAGAGAGGAGAAATTGTAACAAATCTTATTGTGCCATTATGGAGTTAGCATAAGTGAGAGTGCACTTGTGCTAGGAGTTGGAAATTTCAGCAAAAGAAATTATGCAATTGTGGCAAATTTGGTCTGGGGTTTCTTGAAGGATTTTTTGTTTCTGTTTCAGCCAAGGAAGGCTTCTTTTCCAGCGAAGAGAGGGTACACATATGAGGAAAAAAGGAGCAGCAAACCACACATGTGGGAAAAAAAGTACAGTTGCACATGTGAGTCGTATTGGATGCACGTGTGAACATAAATGTACAGACGGTTTGTACAGTCACATGTGTGACAGGTCGCACATGTAAAGGAGTAGGTACAATCTGCACGTGTGGATTTTCTGGGCAGGTACAGCAGTCTGTATTGCTGACATTAGCAAGCCATATAGGTGGTTGCAGCATATCTCTAGGCAAAGGATTTTTCCAGGTAATTTGTTGAGTTTGTATTTGTTGAAGAGGACTAGGTTGTCCTCAATTTTGGTGATTTTGTTGATGTGGAGAAGGTTGATTTTTCCTTAGAAAAATTCTAAATTTGACATTTTCATAACTGAATTTTTTGTGTCTCAAGTGCATGGATGATTTGTCTCAGATCTTGTTGTTTTCGCTGCTGTAATTTTTTGTCATAATTTTAGTGTAAAATTGTTTAATGATAACAGCTAGGGTTTATTGTTTGATCACTAGGAAGTAATTTTCAGATCTGAAATTAGTCATATAGAGTTGCATGTGAAAATTGGCATGGTATCAGAGTTGAGGCTTTGAAGAAGAGATGGAGTCATTTCTTGAGACACACTTATTGTTGCAAGTACAACAGGTTATTGTTGCAGATTTTTTTTTTGTTCTGGGCAAGTCACCATGGTGAACACATTGAAGATTGAGGATAGGTTGGAAGGAGCAACAAACTTTTGGGCTTGGAAGGCCATGGTTCTTTTGTTGGAGGAAAATGACCTCAAAGAGTATGTTGAAAGTGTGGTTGCATGTCCTACTGATCCACGAGGATTGGCATCTCACAAGAAAAAGGAAGTGAAGGCCAAGTGGGTGTTGCTAGAATCTGTGAAGGAACACCTAATTCCTCACATTGCAGAGAAGATGTCTACCAATGAAACGTATGATGCTTTGGTAGGCCTATACCAAAACGGGAATACAGGCAGAAAGTTACATTTGAAGCATCAGCTTCAAGTTGTTAAGATGATCAGTGAGGACACAGTTTTCAACTACCTTATGAAGATAACTCAAATTCGTGATCAACTTGCAGCCATTAGTGTGACAGATGAGGCTGCTAAGTTGGTGAATGTAGCATTGAGAGGCATTTGTGTAGGGGATTTGTGCACGTGAGCAGTTGTCGGGATTTGATAGACTATGGATTGATTGTATTCAGGAGGAGACTCGGTTAGAGTCCAAGAATGGCTTGCAGAAGAAGGGCAATGATGAGAACCGAGCCCTTGCGGCCTGCACTAGGAAGGGAAGAAGAGATTCTCCCAGCATAAGGGCTTCTCCCGAAAGAGAAGCATCTCCAGAACCGAGACAGAAGAAGAATCTTAGAAATATCATATGTTTTGAATGTCATGATTATGGTCACTATGCTTCACAGTGTCCACATTGGAAGGGAAAGGGAAGAACGCAGTAGGCATCAGCAGCGGAGGTTGATGATGTTGCAAACAGGTTTCTGAGGGAGATCTTGTTGGTCTATGACCTTTCAGGTACAATTTTCAGTAGTGGGACTTGGTTGGTGGATAGCGGAGCCTCTTGCCATATGACAAGTGCACGGGAGTTGTTTGACAGCTTCACAAAGACTGGTTCATATTTGTGTGTGGAGCTTGGTATGGGGACCAAGCATGCAATACAAGGATCTAATTTAGTATCATTCCAGTTCGAGTTAGGTGAGGTGTTGAGGGTGTCAAATGTGTTATGGGTGCCAACACTCAGGAGGAGTGTACTCTCAGTATCAAAGATTGAGAAGAAGGGCTACCATTTATTGTTCCGAGATGGGAAAGTGTTATTTGTGCCCAGAGAATCGCTTCATATCAGCAGTAGTTCTTGGAGTTAGAGAGGGCAACCTATATGTTAATATTATGGTAGCTTCGGGAGGTATGAACCTCCATTGTGACCTATGACGAGATTAGAATACTCCGGAAGGAAGCAAAGAAGTGAAGGAAACCCTAGACAAGTTGTCGGTTGCAAAAATATATTTAATATGAATTTATTAATACCCAGAAGGAGAAGTCAACCCCAGTTAAACTGCCCAGACTACTATAAATACAGGGCGCCAGTTCTCATTATTCTCATCTCAGCAGTTACAGAGAGAACTGGATCTGCGCAGGTGCAGTTGCAGCTTGTGCGCAAGTTTCTGGGAAGGTGTGCGCTAGCCTCTGGGTGGGATTATCTGATCAGCTTGGGTTCTATTCTTGCTTGGTGCATTAGCCTCTCTTGGCTATTGGATTGCTACCAGGATTCTCTTCTCTGTCAAGGTCAAGGTGCTCAGAGAGTGGCTTCGGCCTGTGGTTGGGTGACGAGGGTATCGTCAATGGTAAAACGAGCACAATCTTCTATATTCTAACAGGTTATGGGCCCACACCCCCTTCAATCAGCCTAAAACGCTGGAAGGAAGCATAGCCGCTAGATATTGAGCTCGTTGAGGAACTGTCGCTAGGATTACTAGCAGGAGCAGCTTCCAAAAACACTACAGCTAGGGTTACTAGCAAAAGCAGTTGCAAAAACCCTAAATCTCTGATCCGACACCTTGTGATGGAGCATCTCGCCCAAGAAGTAGATATTCAGATGCGCCCTAACTCAGCGCACCTCTTGGCTCTCTCAGAAGACAAAAATAACGAAGTTGAAGTTTTGGATCAAGGCATGACCAGTGACCAGTCAACCAAAGACATGTGTGAAATAATCAGTCTTTTACACTACTCAGCACTCACCGAGACGATTGAAGATGACATGTGGATAATCGATAGTGGAGCTTCCAGGCACATGACGGGAGATCAAACCAGACTCTCAAATCTAAATGAGAGAAAGGCATCGTACAAAGTGGAGCTTGGAGACAAAAGCACTTACCCTATCGAAGGATTTGGACAAGCCTCCGTCAAGTTGGAATCAAATAATCATGTTCACTTGAGCAATGTTTTATATGTACCTAGTTTAGAAAAGAATCTTGTATCAATATCATGTTTAGAAGACAAAGGAAACAGAATAGCTTTCATGGATGGAAAGGTGTTATCATGGCATAAGAATTCTGGCATAGAGGATGCTAGGGTTATTGGAAGTCGGGAAGGAAATCTGTATAGACTACTAGAACAAAATGAAGAAGCTCTAACACATGACGAAGTCAACCCTAATGAACTTTGGCATAGAAGGTACGCTCATATCAATTATCAAGCATTACCTTTCCTCAGAAAAATGGTTGAAGGAATACCAAAATTGAAATCTACACACGAAGGAATTTGCAAAGGATGTGCCCTTGGGAAGAATATCAAGAAACCATTCCCAAGCAACAACAATAGATCCAAGGAAATCCTAGATCTAATACACTCAGATGTTTGCGGTCCAATGCCAGTCAGATCTCTAGGAGGATCTCTTTACTACGTAATCTTCAT
>ML803536.1:393947-422580 GCA_009831015.1 Picea engelmannii
CACTTTGAATTATAATACACTCATCACTTCACTTTATTATTTACCTTTTAAAATCTCTTAAACCACTTTGACTACTTTGACCTTTTGGGGCTTCTAGATGACATATGAGGGTCCTCCAACATCGTAAGGCCATAACTCTCAAATCGTGAGGAGTTATGTGACATTCCACATACCACCAGAAATGGAATGACATGTAATATCCATATATAATAGTATTACTGTCAAATATATCAAAAATCATACCATTATCCATCAAACAAACTTGGGTCCATTACCCAAACCTGGGTTCTCCAACTTCACATGGTCATAACTCTCTAACCGTGAGGAGTTATGTGACGCTCTACATACCACCAGAAATGGCATGACAAGCACTATCCATATAGGATAGTTTCCTTGGCAAATTCACTATCCTTCATCTCATTATTCCACAATTAAGCATGGGTTCTCTTACTCCGCAAAGCGTCTTCCCGTGAGGGATTTCACCATAAGGGGACCACTTTGGAGTACATCCATATTTACTTCGTATCGAACATGAAAAAACAATAATGAGTCATATTTACATCAAGCAATATTGGGTCCATTACCCAAACCTTTGTGCTACGGAGCTTTCTTCAAGGGTTGACATCAATGACAACCAACCTTAATCAACAACGCGTTCGGCCCCAATCTGCTGGAAACTTAAAGGAGTTCTTAGTGGGTGCAGTTTGTAATGTTGAGGTCGTGACGGAAAACCGATCGGTGGTGGTTGCGGGTTCAGTATCTGTGAGTCTGCATTCAGATACAGTGGCGCAAGAAGGTTTAGGGAGATGTCCGAGAGCCCTAACATTTGAGCCTGTTTGTAAAGACACGGGTGGAATTATTCTGAATTTGCCTTTGCAATCGGGAGTAGGGGGATCACTTGGGGAGATTGTAGGGTTAGAAGTGGACATTCTGACTTTGGTATGCAATGGGATCCCAAGTTCGTTAGAGGGTTCTAATCTTGATGAGGTCGTGGGAAATGCTTGTGGTAAAGTTAGGATGGGATTGGAAGGGAAGGGAGTGAGATTTTCGTATCTAGACACTTTAGGTCAGACTGAAAGCTTGGTTCTAGAGATAGATGAAAGTTTTCTTGTGCCTAATGGACTGGATACGGTTGGACAATCAGAAGTGGAGGAATCCCTTTTTAATTTTATTCCTTCATACAGGGAGGTTTTATCCCGAACTCAGTTATCAATTTATGATGGTGGGGAGCTATTGCTCAACCCTGACCAAAAAATGGGGAAGGCAGAGTGAGGCAGGGGTTAGGTACCTTGCGGTTAGGGGTGTGGGAATGCTTTGATAAAAGGGGCAGTTTTAGGTGGGTTGGAAACATACTTCTCTCCCATTAAAACTAGGAGTGCTAGGAAGTTGGGAAAAGTGAAGAAACTTCCAGGTATGCCTATTCTAGAGGTTGCTACTGGTCCAAGGGTGCTTAGAGCTCAGAAAGCCCTAGCTAGAATGAAAAGATGATCGTAGCTTCTCTAAATGTGAGGGGAGTGGGGGGCTCCCTTAAGGTTTTATCCCTCACTAGGTTCTTAGAGAAAAATAAACCGAATGTATTATTCATCCAAGAAACTATGGTCAGTGCAGCAAAAGCAAGGGAAGTATTTTCCAAACTTCTTCCTAATTGGAATTTTTGTGGTGTTTATTCTTTTGGGCTTTCGGGGGATCTACTTTCAGCTTGGAATCCTCACAAGGATTCTTTTGAAGCATTCCTGACGCCTGCGGGGTTTTTGCTGGAGGGTGTAGTGATAGAATCTAATGTTAAGGTGAAGATGATCAACTGTTATGGGCCATATGCGGATAGGGTGTTATTTTGGGAAGAAATAAAAAAAATTGGGCTTTTTGATGAAGAAAATTTGATACTGGGGGGAGACCTTAATTTTACCATTTCTAGTAGGGAAGTTTGGGGTGTTGCAGTGAGGGTGGATCCCTTACAACTCTTTTTTAGTAACTTGGTACAAATTGGAGGCTTAGTGGATGCTGAGCCTGTAAAAATTCTTTCGACATGGAGGAATGGCATAAAAGGCCAAGATTACATTGCAAAAAGACTGGATCGATTTTTTTTTATCTGAGAAGATTGTCTCTTCAGGAATTAGATATCGATCCTGGACGTGTAATGATAAGATCTCAAATGACATGCCAATAATACTACAACTAGATTTTGGGAATGATGTTACCCACTATCCATTTAAATTTAATGCAATATGGTTGGAGGATCAAGATTTTGTTAATTTGGTAAGAAATAGTTGGGCAAATTTGTTGGGATCAGAGGTCCTGTCACCTATGGAATCATTGGTAAAAAAGATAAAAAGACTAAAGAGCATGGTGATTATTTGGGAAAAAATGAGAAAGGCTGAAAATAAGAAAGAATTGTTACAGTTGGAATCAGATTTGGATAAATTATACTCAGACTATCCTGGGGGTTTTGCGGAGGATAATGTTATGGTAGCAGTTTTGGATAAGGAGCAGAGGAAAAGGTCAATTTTAAAACAAGAGGAGGAAACTTGGAGACAGAAAAGAAGGATAAACTGGCTGGTTGTAGGTGATAGAAATACTAAATTTTTTCATGCTTTTGCAAACTCAAGGAAACAATAATACCATCTGGGATATCAGAAAGGGAGATGGTACTACTATCACAAAAAGATCTGAACTCCAAAAGGAAGTTGTTGACTATTTCCAGAATATGTTTAAAGCATAGGGAAACCTGGCAATCACAGATCAATTTGTTGTTTTAAGAAACTACCCGAGAATGTTCTCTAAGAAGGAAGGAAATAAATTAGTTGATCCAGTCTCCTTAGTTGAAATTTTAAAAACTTTAAATGCTCAAAAAGTCCTGGGTCGGATGGTTGGACAGTGGAGTTTTTTTTGGATTTTTTTGATCTGGTTGGAAATGAATTACTGGAGGTTGTGGAAGAGTCGAGGAGGGCAGGAAAAGTGTCGGAATATTTGAATGTTATATTTATTGCCCTAATCCCTAAAAGTGACAAACCTGATTCTTTTGGGGGATTTAGGCCTATAGCTTTGTGTAATTTGGTTTACAAGATCATTTCAAAATAATTGCCAACAGATTAAAAACTTCCCTATCCACTGGTATTTCAAAAGAACAATTTGGGTTTTTAGATGGTAGACAAATTACTGATACAATTGGAGTAGTTTGGGAAGTTCTACATAGCATAAAAGTAAAGAATATAAAAGCTCTAGTTCTAAAACTGGATTTAGTCAAAGCTTATGATAGGATGGATTGGGGCTTCCTTAGACTTGTCCTGTTACAGGTTAGAGTAAGTTTAGAAGCAACTGATTGGATCTTGGGATGTGTGTCATCAACAAACTTTGTTGTATTTATCAATGGCAATCCTACTAGGTTTTTTAAAGCTTCAAGAGGACTAAGGCAAGGTTGTCCCTTATCCCCTTTACTTTTCCTCCTTATTGTTGAAGGGTTGAGTAGAATTATACAGGAGAGGGTGCGGGAAAAGAAACTTGAGGTTGTTCATGTGGCAAGAGGGTTAAACATTACACATTTAATGTTCGTTCATGATGTAATATTGTTTGGCCTCAGATGCATTGCTGAATGGAAATTTTTCAAGGAGGTTTTGGATTTATTTTGTAAGGCTACAGGGATGGAATTCAGTCCTCAAAAATCTAGTTTCTTAGAAGCAGGTTGGGATGAGATAGAGATTAAATTATTGAAGGAACTATTCCCCTTTGAAGTTAAACCAGTAAATACAAGATTTAAGTACCTGGGTTTCTACATTAAACCAAATTTTTATACAAGAGTGGACTGGCTTTGGCTAGAGAAAAAATTTGAAAAGAGAATCCTGAGTTGGAATCACAGGTGGCTTACCCTGGGTGGTAGGGTCATTCTTGTTAAAGCAGTACTTGAAGGCATTTCAGTGTATTGGCTGTCCTTGGCAAAGATTCCCAAAAGTGTAATAAACAGTATTAGAAGAAGGGTGTTCAACTTTTTGTGGTCTGGTAAAAAGGAATAGGAAGGCATACATCTTTCAAATTGGAAAAAGATCGCAAAACCTAAAAAGGTTGGAGGTTGGGGAATAAAAAATATATTCATTTTTGGACAAGCATTGGCAACGAAAAGCCTATGGATATGCCTTATGCTACCTGGCCTTTGGCACGAGGTAATCATGAAAAAATATCTTAAAAGGAAAACAGTTGAGAATTGGTTCAGGCAGGGGAGGAAAAAATGGAACGGAATTTCAAATTTCTGGAGAGCATTGACCTCTTTGGTAAACATAATTTATGATTGGTTGGCTTGTAATCCTGGGAGTGGGAGAGATATCAGATTAGGGACTAATCCTATGGTAGGATCCCACACTTTCTATAAATTATCTGAAAATATTTAATTGATGCTAAAAGAACAAGGGATTACCTGTCTTGCTCATGCAAGGACACTTGCACAAGAAGGTATTGACCATTCAAGGTGGAAAACAACTGAAACTTTAGGCCTGAAAGGAGCTCATAAAGTCGAATGGACAAACTATACAAAGGGGGTGGTAAGTTCTAGAATTGAATTAAATGAAGAGAAAGACAGGCTATTGTGGTCATGGGACACCAAACATGGTCAAGTAACAACCAAATTAGCATATGAAGTTCAAATGATGGAGGAAAGGGGAGTAGAGAAAAATTTTTGGTACTCCAAGATCTGGAAATAGCAATTACCATTGAAAATAAAATTGTTTGTCTGGTTACTGATGGAACAAAAAATACTTACCTGGGATAACTTGTTAAAAAGGGGTTTTCAGGGCCCTAGCATGTGTGTGTTCTGCAAGGAAAGTGAAGAATATGTGATACACCTTTTTGGGGACTGTAATTTCATAAAAAATATTTGGCAGATTATTACTAAGGAACTTAAACTGGCCAATAATTGGCAAGGAGGATTGTTTGAAAATAGTCTTCTTAATTGGTTGAAGAGGAAGGAAAAATGGAATGAAATCCCTTGTGTTATCAGTTGGGAGGTTTAAAAGCATAGGAACCTGTTGATTTTTTAGGATAAACAAAAAAGCCTTTATAGAGTATGCAATTTCATTTTACAGGATTTGGGGGAACAAAAACTTACACAGGATATATGTATCAAAAGGATTGATAGACCTCCTGCACTGGACTAGGTCGGGGCTGTTAAGAACCTGAATAGATCTACAAATATAATCACCACAAATACTGAATACACCATAGATCCACAAGCAATATAGAAGAAACCACACTTTATTATTACCAAACCCTTGAGGTAGGGCAACACCATACAATGGATCCTATTATGGAAGGGATCCTCTCCTGTTCACTTGCCTCTTCGAGGGGGCTTCAGCTCCAAATACAATATTTCTCTTCATATCTCATTACATTGCTTGAACCCCTTTATATAGTGCTACCATCACCTAAGAACATTCTAGAGGAGGAATCTTCTAGAAGTAGAACCTTCTAAGAAGTCCTCTTACATTTATTATATCTAACTACCATAGTGGGCCTTATTTAATAATATAGTGGACCTAGTCCACCTTACATTGAATGACCTCCACTATTATCACTATGGGCCCTCTGCCCCCCCCCCACTACCTCTCTAGCTACCTTACAGGGGCAGTAGGTTTTTTCGATGGGGTTTCACAGGATAGAGGTTCAAAGTGCAGGGCTGGAGCTTTGTTGAAATGTCCATTAATGGGCACTTTTAAACTAAAATTAAATTGTGGAAAAGGAACAAATTCAAAAGGGGAATTGTTGGCACTCTAGTTAATATTATTGTTTTCTTATTATAAACAAGTACCAAGGTTATTATTGATGGGCGACTCTAAGGTTATTATCGATTGGTTTAGTAATGATAATAATTTTTAGGTGATATCTTTGCAGTCTTGGATGACAAAAATTAGATTGATGAGCAACCAATTCCAGCAAGTCAAAGCTCAACACATATATAGAAAATACAATCAAGCTGTGGATCGACTCTCTAAAGAAGCCTTGTTTTTAGAGGAAGGAGATTTACTTTTCTCACAGGTTATTGATGGACAACAAGAAATATATGAAAGAATCAATATCAGCGTGTAGGATTTTATGTATCTTGGAATTATTTTGTAAAGTAGAAACATAAAGAGGATATATTCCTTTTGAATTTTCTGGATATAAGTATGATATTTCAGCAAACTAAACAATGTTGGATAGAATAAAAGATAAACAAGTCTATTTGGAACATGTCCACAGTTATGTATTGATTTGAAAAAAAACAGATTTTATATTATACTAATATAAATGTTTTTTCTATTCTAAAAAAATATCCCAAATAAAAAAAAATTTACTTCCATCATCGCTTCCCTTAAACTAAGTTTAATAAATTCGTGATGCAAGTATTTATCCTCCCAACCAAGTTTATATTTTAACTAATAATTATTAAAATTAAGCTTATAGTTTAACTAATTAATTATTAAAATTTACTTTTATATTTTTCATATATATAACATTTTTTACTTTCATGTTTTAATGACCCTTTTACTATTAATTTTATTTACATCACCCTTTGTTGTATCATTGAAATTCAATTCATTGACTCTTCCCTTAAGAAGTTTCCATCGAATTTCGAGGCTCGTTGGTTGTCCTTCATTGATAGGTTGGAGAGAGCATTAACCCAGTTCTCTATGATTTGTCATTATTTCTAGGAAGCAACATCCTCTCTTTTTGGTCTAATTTTGAATAGTTGGTTCCCATGATAACTTTCTTGGGTTTCTTTCAAATTTGAAGACGATTAAGAAACTTATTTTTAAAGGTTAAGATATTTGTGGTTATTTAGAGATTTCTATAAAATGGAGGGTTGACCTTTCTATGAAGCTTTAAAAAAAATTATATGAAGGAAGTTTCTATTTGGTTTTAAAAGACTTAATTGGATATCCTTAAAATTATATGAAGGAAGTTTCTCTTTGGTTTTAAAAGACTTAATTGGATATCCTTAAAATTGTATGAAGGAAGTTTCTCTTTGGTTTTAAAAGACTTAATTGGATATCCTTCAATCTTGGGTATAGAATGTCATGTTCCTGAAATTGTGGAATAGTTTGTGTTATATTACAATTAAAGAAGAGTGAGATGTATCATGTTCTTGATGATGAAATTTGCAACTGTAACAACACCATGTGAAACATTTTTGTATTACACCATGTGAAACATCTTTATAGGGTTTTAAGGGAATACTGGGAATGTATTACAAGTTATACTTTAAACCCTAAACTTATCAATTACGAGATTTGGTTAATTAGATAGCTGAGTTAGTGGAGTCTTTCCACCTTAATGGTACTAGGCCTCCTTAGATATGTACCACTTAATTTTAGAAATGAGCTTTAAGTTGGTGAATTATTTCAACTTTCAATTAATATTAAGTTTTGTATTTAAAATGTAATTAAAGGTTGTTCTCCTAAATTAAAATTATAGTCATAAAACTTAACTAAACATAGAATTAAAGGCTATAATTATGAAAAGAAAGTAAGAGCCTATTACAATTAAATGTTATAAAGAATGAAACCTGTAAGAATTCAAAAACAAACAACTAGATCTAAACAACAAATTATCTAAGCATGCAATGTACATCAATATACATATTGGTATCAAAGAAAAGAAAACATAAAACATGCTTTTAAAGCAAAGAAAGATAGTATAAGATATAATAATGTACATGAAGATGTCAATGGGGTTTAGCTTGGTTGGTTGGGAGGAATGATCCTTATCCACCCCATGCAGAGTCAATTCCCTGCAAGTGGCATGTTGAGCTCATAGCGAGTATATTGTTGTAATGGATTCAAGCCCTATTATTGATCGACCTTGTGCCCTGAAGATTCTAGGTATACCCTGGGTACCATCCTTGAAATGAGGGGAAGTACTCAGGGGTTTTCTCTAGGCAATGTAACCTGGAAAAAAAATGCATGTGGAAAAAAGTCACAAATATGCATGAAAATATAATTTTATTGATGACAGAGTGACAATACAGCCAAATAATAACCCAACAAGTCATACAACCATATCATCTCCCAACAAATGGAATGTTTATGAGACCATACACCATTCAAAAATAGCAAGGACACAGTAAGAGAAGTTTGTTTGAAGGATTCTACACCTAATTTGTCTGAAAGGGATCTACACTAATGGTTGAGTTAGTCTAAAAGATATAATAGAAAACATAATCCATTTTTGTTGTATCCTTGATTATGGGTGGAGTGTCTACTCGAAACATTGGACGTTTCAAATTCTAGTACACGGTTTACTTCTAGAAAACTTATGCATCATTATGACTTACTATGAAAACATACACACTCACATAATCCATGAAAACAAATCAACAAATATACCTTCAAAAGATGGTAGAACTCCTTTTAACCCTAATTTTTGACCCCTGCATTAATCCATCACGTCATCATAGGCTGCTATTAGGCCAATTAGAATTTAAAAAGGCATGGATGTTCAATTGTAGAAACAAAACACAAGCATGCCTACTATTTTCTCCTCCTCTTGTTTGGGTCTCCTTCTCTCTTTTTATAGAGGGATAGATTGGTAGGTGAAGAGTCATATTTTCCCCCTGAATTTCCCCTAGAAATTAATTTCTAGAGAAATTGATTTAACTTTTGGATGGTTGAAACTTGGAAATTAACTTTGTTCAAATAGGACAAGGATCATAAGCAAACTAAGGACACCAACCTAATACTAGTGTGTACTTTTTCTTTAGCATCGATAGGACAAAAAGAAGGTCTTGGAGTTTTATTACAATAAATTTCCATCATCATATGACTTCATAAAATCCATGCAAATGGTAGTAAAAATGAGCAGCAAAGAAATTATCCATTTCATCATAAATAATGATCCATATATACATCATCAAACTTATGTTCTCATGTAGTCTTTAAAAAAATATTCAACAGTCTAAATATACAAGTTCATGGTTGCTCAAAAGTAAACAAGTTCCAGTATCTACACACTAAGTGCATCAGTAGATAACTCATAAAAATATGCAGCAATCAAAGTAACTCTATTAAGATAATAGAAGTTTCCATTATGAAATGTGATATGTGCCCACTCAAGAACACAATTCTCAAAGGGTGGAACTTCTTCAATAATTGACCACATAAAAGGTTTTTTTTTTTTGCTTATAAGTAACTACATGATCCAGGAGGATCTGGAACACTCAAAGAGATCCAGGAGGATCCATAAATGCTAAAAAATTGATCATCTCAAATGTTTTTGAAAAGGACTTCATTGCATAGAGCTTGGAGAGAGCTTTCCAATGACGTGTGAATCACCTCAAACGAACATTGTATGAGAAAGTTACGACTCTTCAAAGTTTTGGTCAAACAAGGTCAACAAGTCAAAAAGGGGCACATGGCACCACTGGAAGGGTGACACGTGGCACATTCGTATAGATCGTATGGCACTGATGTGGAAGCATCATAGGTTTCAACACATGGCATGCCGTACAATTGAGTTGGTCGTACATCCGACTAGGCAGATTACATGGACCATTCAATATTGGACATGCAGCATGACTGTACAGGCACAGGGGGACCAATGAAGGACTGCCACATGGCAGTATCCCATTGGCCTAACATTGCTAAGGTTGAATAAAAGTTTGTTGTGATCCCAGAGGATCGAACCCAGGTCTCTCGCATAATACTCCAATGACTTACCATTATGCCCACAACAAGTGACTTAACCATATATGGTTTCGTTTTTATTTTAATTTTGTTTACGGTATGTTCAGCAGGAAAAAGGTTGAGGGATTAACCCCCGACCCATGGTATATATGTATCTAATGTAACCATATCCCAAAGCTTGTGGGGGGCTAACAAACTATACCACTGAAATAAAAAACCACACCATATATATTTAATATATGGTTACAACAAAATGCCAATTGGGGAGAGGTTTGCGGGGTTGAACCCATGACCTCCTCCCACATATACCAAAGATTTAACCAACAGACCAAAGGTGCCTTATTTTACGGATGTTCCAACAAGAATGCATTTAAGTTTATGCCAAGTCCATGTTAAGTTTTAAGCTATTATTAGAGTTCTTTGCATTTCAATAAATAACAATAGCATAAGATAGGATCACTGATAAATACACAATCACAAGAGACACATCATTTATCCTGGGAAACCCTCAAGGGGAAGAAAACCCAACAAAAGTTCCTTATTATAGATAGCCAATACAATGCCAAGAGATAACTCAAACAAACACAAAAATTCCTCTCCCAAGAATGCGCCTCTCTCTCTCTCTTATCCAACTGCAGCTCCGAAAATTGTCTCTCAATGAACAAGTGAGTGTATGTCTAAATGAGGTGCTAGCCTCCTTATTTATACAACACTGGCACGTGTGGAGGTGTCTTTTCACTGGCAGGGCCGACTTCTCCTTCTAGGTGGTTATAACCACCTTTAGTATATTCTTGGCACAGGGGCAGACCCAGGGTTCAACACTCAAGAGTGCACCAACAAAGCCCTAACTACCGGCCCTTTCGGCAACACCTGCGAAGTAGATGAAGTCTCACCCGAGGTAGAGGCAGGGGTGGTTGCAAGACTTAGGTGTCTGCATCCTTAGCTGGGACAAAGATCTGTGATTATATCATTTACAGAGCACTTAGTATCGATCATTCATGAATATTCAACCCTTATTATACTTCGCAGATAGCACAGAGCTTCGCGGGGAATACTCAGATCTACAGTATTTCAACACTTAACCATAGTAACCCAGATCAGATCCAGTAGATCAGTGCTAAGCATCCTCATACACATCAGATCTAACAATCATATATATCTAAGAAGCATAGAGCATAAGTGGATATATCAAAGCACATAGCATAAGCAAAGATAAACACATTGAATCAAAGCACAGAGCATAAAACATAGATTTACATGGTTCACCCCCACCCTGGGGCTATGTCCATAAGATCTTCTTCTTTACTATCATCTTCAAGCTGTTACAAGCACAAAGCCTCCAAAACCCTTCTTCGCATAGGACATAAAATCTGCGTAGCTCGCTAGATCCTTCTTCCTTGCGTTACAACACTTAGCTTTCTATATCAACCACACAGTAACTTTCACTTAGCCTTGCAAGCCTTACATAGTTCGCATAGAGCACTTATTCAACATCACATAGATGCACTATCAATTGCACTAAGAAATCACATCTACTACTTCCTATCCTTCTATTTATACATTACAAAAGTGGGCCTAAACGTGGGTAAACCCACGAGCTGACATCCCTTTCCCATTACATTAACCCAAAAACCCTAAAAGGGGCCCAAAAGTGGGCCGAGATCTCATGATCTCTGCTTCGCCTAGCGTTCCATCTTTGACAGGCTGTCGAAGTCCAAAAACGGTCAATTATGACCAAGTGTTCCTCAAAACTTGGTCAAGGGCCAACAACCCCCCAACACTCACTTGTGACTCGTCCCGAGTCACTCTAGTCTGATCAATTCCTCCTCAAATGCCTCAAGCTTGGCTCGAGCTTCTTTGACCTCCTGTAGTGCGACAACCTCTTGCTCAGTGAACTCCTAGATCACTGTCTTGTTTACTGGCCCTTCAAGGCGTTGTTCTGCGGTGATGACAACCTATTCAAGCTCAGCTTCCTGGATTTCAACTTCGGTGAACAGTTGGCATGCCTTTTCTTGGATTGGTTGAAGTCATTGGGAGACTTCCATCACTTTACTTTTCAGCATGTGTACCTGTTGTTGGGCGGTGCGCTGTTCTAGAAATCTCTTCATTCTTTCAACTGGGGTCAAGGCCTTCAGCTGCGCCTGTAGCGTATCTGCATGTTGCTTCGCTTCTTGGAGCTATGCCTCCAATGCCTGCCACTCTGGATTCTTTGTGAGGTTCTCATAAGTCTAGACGCTTCTAGCACTCAACTTCTTGCATTCCAAGGCAAAGGTTTTTAATCGACCAACTGCACTGCGGGTAGTTGCCTCCCTTAGATCTCTTATTTCTTGAGGAGTCTCGGGCACGGTACGAAGTTCCAGATCTGCAATGCGCTGCTGAATTTGCTGGATTACTTCTTCAAGTTGTGCCACCTGCTGTGGGACACATTCTTCAATCTTCACTTCTATGACTGTCATAGAGAGAAGTTCTTTGTGCAATGTGAACCCTTTCCTGTACTTCAAGTTGCTCTGCTGGCAACTGGTCCTTGCTCTGCTGTAACTGTGATTTTTCCTCATCCCACTTCGCTTGCAAGGCAAGCTTTTCCTATTCTACCTTACTCTGTTGTTCTACAAGTGTGCTCTGTACGTGTGTCAAAGCCTGGGTGGCTTGCGTTGTGTCTTCGTGAGCTCGTCGAAGGCGAGCTTCAAATTTATCGACGATTTGGTGTAATTGAGTGGGCTCATCGCTTGTTCCTATTGTTCCTATTGTCAAGGGCGTAGTAGAAACTACTCGGTTGGACTAGAGTGCTTATTGCACTTCTTGAATTTCACCCTTGATTCGGCTGAATACCTCCTCCTACTTCGCTTCTTTCTTTTCTGCGATCTCTAGTGAAGCATCATTCAATGCAGCGACTAAGAATTCGAAGTCGTCCGGTGTGAGGGTAGTCTTAAACGTAGTCCAGGTGGCCTTAGTTTTCTTTCGGGATGAGGGCTTTGGTGGGGTAATCTTCCTTTTCTTAGAAGGATCCTCCTTCTCTCTAGGCGGAGTAACCTCGCCTTTGTTTTACTCAACTTTTGTGCCACCTAGTTCTTCACCATCACCTCCCTGCGTAGGTGAGATCGAAGTAGTCTTCATGGATGTGCTATGGACATCTTGAACTTCATCATCCTTCTTAGTATTTCTTGGTCCAGGTGTATTCGACATAGCTTCAGGGCTATTGACGTCGGACATTTTTGAGGGGTCCACTGCAACAAGAAGGTCCACCGACCATTCCTTGGTAATCTGCTCCAAGTCTTCTTCTGTCAACTTGTAGTACAACTGGAGCTGTTGTTTGTTCTCATCAGCGTGCACTGTGATATAGGTGAAGTGGCGATCCGCGCTGAATTTTATCAAAGGTCTAAACCTATGAAGTGTGTTTGGGGTGAGGTGCAGTGTAGACTGGATTGAATTCTTCAATTGGTTGTATTAGACGTGGAAGATAGCATTGGACTGCCACTGCTTGTTCATGTCATTGGAGTACCACAACGTACAAAACTTCACGGCCAGTGGTTCAAAGGGTTCGATCTCTGGAAAAGTGGCACCTTCTGGTAGCTCCCAGGCAATGAAAGCGATTAGTATGAGCAACCAACTAAAGTGGAACTCATACCCTTGGTATTGCTCTTCTTTGCAATCAAGCTCTAGCTGGTTTACAAGGTACTGCGCCCAATTCATCTGTAGTCCCTCGGCTCACTTCCCTGCGAGGTCAACTACAAATCCAGTCACTTGTGTTGGTCTGTTTTTGTGAACTAGATTGCCCGCGATCAGCTGACAGGCAAGGCGTACTGCGCCACTCTAGATAGAGGCTACCTTGTAGCCTCGCATGCCTTTCTCGACATTGCCATAAGTTTTTTTTATCTTCTGCGATAGTGCTTGGTCTGAGGTCTTTCCAGGGTAAAAATCTTGTGGGTCAGAGCCTTGCATACTAAGTCTTGTGATCTGATTGATCAAGGTTGAATCCACAGTGATGCGGTGGTCCAACCATAAGTATCCTCCGTGGTAGCAGGACAACAACAACTTGATGCATGCGTTGACTTCCTGGTGTCTGTCGAAGTGCGGTATATTCATTACATTAAGCAGTGTGGATTGCACGAGGTTATGGGTCCATGACTGCGGGACAATATTAGAATTCTTTCCTTTGGTCCTAGTTAAGTACTTATGCGTGGCTAACATGTTGTAAACTTTACGATCTCCAAGGTTAAAATCACTAAATTTCAGTGTTGTGAGCTTATCCTGGTCAGCACGAACTGTGCGCACACATTTTGGAAGGTACGTAGTGATCAAAGTGTGCTCGAAGTCATGAGGTACAATATCACGGTTGATGGCACTGCTTAGAGGTGGTAAGTAAGTAGGTAGAATGCATGGGATAAGCTTGGCATTTGCGATGTCATCCCTGTGCTTGGTTCGTTTCTCATTGGTCAGCCAGGATGGACCACCGTGAGCATTGGAAGGGGAGGCCTGGAGTCCTCTCATTGACGATGCTTGGACTCCTGTAGATAATCCTCGCTCCAACATGAATCTCTCAGTCATTAAGTTAATCAAAACTTCTTCAACTATTTTCTCAATGGCGCTGAGCTCGTCCGACATACAAGCTCGGGTCAACTAGGTCGAGTGTGAAATGAATTCAGAGACTACAGTGAACGGTATGGGAACAAGGCAATAATCACAGGGTGAAGTAATATCAGGTTTCAGGCTCAAATTCTCACTTAGGAAAAAGTATTCTCGGTGCGTGGCACGATGAACTAAGTAGGGAAACTTAGCAACAGTTTGCTTGCAATGGGTATGAGGCTGCATTAACTTATGTTCTATCCATTATGGCATGGTCTAACGGTCTAGTGGCTAGCCATAAATGCTTTCCGACCTGTTCGAAACGACAGTCGAATGGTTATATTGGCTTCCAATGGCTATATTACTTCGCCTCGACGAAGTGGCATATGTCGTTGTTCTGATATCCCGACGAAGCTCCAATTCTGCAAAGTGTCTTGTTGTGAGGTATCCTCTAGGATCTTCTGTAATTTTTCAATCTTAGTCTTCTTCTTACTTAGATTTCTAGCCTTCTTTCCAGTGAGCTTCGTCCCATTTTGATTCTTATTTTCCTTGGACATAGTCACTTTGTGCTGGTGAGATTCTCTCCTAGGGTTTAGGTATATCACTTCTTCTTTGTCCAGGGTAGAAATTTCAGCCTTTTGTGTAGCCTCGGCCTCGACATCTGGGCTTTTAGTGTCAGATGGCTTCAAGCGGTTCTCCTGTTCTTCTATCAATTGTGCGATCCTTTTAGTCATGAAATCTTTTAACTCTTGTCTCTGATGTTCTAAAACTTCTTCTTCTTCCTTCTTTCTGGCTTGATCTCTTTCAATCCAAGGTTTTCCAAGTAGCATAGTAAACAAGGCGTTGTCCTCAATGAATTTGATAATATTAAAATCTTCTTTTGTCGAAGTTCCATTGATTATCATAGGTATCTGAGCGAGTTTTCCACATAACATTATCATTTTTCCTCTGAATAGTCCTATTCCTCCCAATGAAGGAATCATGGCAGGCTTCCATATAGCTTCCCAAGTTCTTTCTGGCATAATGTTCACTTGTGTTTCTTCATCAAGAATACAGTCAATGTCGAAGTCCCCTAGTCTTGCTTCAACTTGCTCCTTTTCTTTGAAGATCTCTGATAATCATAAATCTTTATGTTCCTTCAAGGTTTCTTTCATCTATATTAATACTTTCTCTGATTCTTGTTGGGTTTTTGCCTTTTCTGGATCTGCCTTATGGTCTTCTTGGTTCAGATTTATCCTTTCAAGCTTAGTGATCATTCTAGGGCAATCCAATACCTCATGGTCCATAGCTTTGCAACAGAGACAACTAGGTCTTCTACCAGGGCATTCCTTAGCTAGATGGCCTGGTTTTCTGCAATTGTAACATAACCCTCTCTTTCATCTAAATGTCCCCCAACCTCTTCCGTACTACGCACCAGGATCATGGTAGCTAGCTTGCAAAAAATTCTTTCTCGGATCCTGCATCCATTTGTTAGTCCATACATTCTTTGTATGTATAGGTATAACATATCTATCATTATACTTATCAGATCTATTCATATCAAACTTTATTTCATCTATTAATGCCCTAGGTTTTAAGCTAGGACAAAATCTATCAAACATACCTAGATCCATGCTCTAGAAACAAAAAAATTCACTTATCTTACTTCTACAGGGCACAAAGATTCCATATCTAAGAACTTTTAACTATTCTTACCTTTGTTAGAGCACATAGCTTAAAGATCTTACCTCTTTTCTGCAGATCTAACCTCTTTCTTTCAGAAATTTCCACTTTTACTTTTCTTAGAGCACAAAGCATTCAGATCTCGCATCTTTTCTTTAGATCCGGTCTTCCTTTCTTCAGATCTGACCTTATTCCTGGCACAAAGCTTTATAGGTCGAGTAAAAAGCTGCGCACTAGGGAAATAGATCTACAGAGATTTCTTTTGCGCAAAGTTTCTTCTTCCTCAGTTCCCAACAATCACAGTTTCAGGTCCCGACATCAGAACCATTTGTTGGCACAGGGGCAGACCCAGGGTCCAATGCTCAAGAGCGCACCAACAAAGCCCTAACTACTGGCCCTTTCGACAACACCTGTGAAGCAGATGAAGTCTCACCCGAGGTAGAGGCAGGGGTGGTTGCAAGACTCAGGTGTCTGCAACCTTAGCTGGGACACAGATCTATGATTATATCATTTATAGAGCACTTAACATCGATCATTCATCAATATTCAACCCTTATTATACTTCGCAGACAACACAGAGCTTCGCAGTGAATACTCAGATCTACAGTATTTCAGCACTTAACCATAATAACCCATATCAGATCCAGTAGATCAGCACTAAGCATCCTCATACACATCAGATATAACAATCATATATATCTAAGAAGCATAGAGCATAAGTGGATATATCAAAGCACATAACATAAGAAAAGATAAACACATTGAATAAAAGCACAGAGCATAACACACAGATTTACATGGTTCAACCCCACCCTGGGGCTACGTCCACAAGATCTTCTTCTTTATTATCGTCTTCAAGTTGTTACAAGAACAAAGCCTCCAAAACCCTTCTTTACATAGGACAAAAGATCTACGTAGCTCGCTAGATCCTTCTTCCTTGTGTTACAACACTTAGCTTTCTATATCAACCACACAGTAACTTGCACTTAGCCTTGCAAGCCTTACACAGTTCGCACATAGTACTTATTCAACCTCACATAGATGCACTATCAATTGCACTGAGCAATCACATCTACTACTTCCTATCCTTCTATTTATACATTACAAAAGTGGGCCTAAACGTGGGTAAACCCACAGGCCGACATCCCTTTTCCATTACATTAACCCAAAAACCCTAAAAGGGGCCCAAAAGTGGACCGAGATCCCATGATCTCTGCTTCGCCTGGTGCTCCATCTTTGACAGGCTGTCGAAGTCCAAAAACAGTCAATTATGACCAAGTGCTCCTCAAAACTTGGTCAAGGGCCAACATATATTATGTGGTCGACTTCTTCTTTTGCCTATTACAATTATATTTTGACCAATCTGCAAAAGGGGATTTGGTCCTTTACAATAGCTGACATGATCAATCCGCAATGGGAATTGATCCAATGAATAATATATCATTAATTAATTAGAATACACTTTGCAGTTACATTATTTCAACACTCCCCCTTAACAAGAAGGGTATTCTATTACAGCATCAGGCGAGAGAGAGTACTGCATCATCAACAACATCAGGAGGACAACATCATCAATATTATCTTAGAACATTGATTGGTGTATCTATAAATCATCGGAAGTTTTCTCATTGGCAGCATCATCATTCTCAAAGGAATGCAATCATCATCTGCATCAATATGGATTAGTATAAAACTAATACATCATCATCACAGCATGAGGCTGGCTCATCATCACAATATTGGACTCGCTTTACGTCACAGCTATCAAGCTAGAAGTACAATACTCGTCTTGCTTTACGTCATGACAAATCAATATGGAAGAAAGATAGTCGTCTTGCTTTATGTTACAATAATCAAGTTGGAACCAAGATACTCGTCTTTCTTTACGTCACAACAATCAAGTTGGAAGCAAGATACTAGACCGGCTTTACGTCACAACTATCAAGTTGGAAGCATAGTACTAGTCACATCTCATCTCATCATCTTGCTTTACGTCACAACAATAAAGCTGGAAGCAAGATACTAGACTGGCTTTATGTCACAACTATCAAGCTGGAAGCAAGATACTAGACTGGCTTTACGTCACAACTATCAAACTGGAAGCACAGTACTAGTCACATCTCATCTCATCGTCTTGCTTTACGTCACAACAATAAAGCTAGAATCAAGATACTAGACTGGCTTTACGTCACAACTATCAAGTTGGAAGCATAGTACTAGTCACATCTCATCTCATAGTCTTTCTTTACATCACAACAATAAATATGGAAGCAAGATACTAGACTAGATTTACGTCACAACTGTCAAGTTGGAAGCACAGTACTAGTCACATCTCATCTCAACACTACTCCCCCTTTCGAGGAAGGTCCTTTCAGAATATACCAAGTTTATCTCGAAAGTGCTCAAACTTTACACGAGATAGAGGCTTGGTAAACACATCGACAACCTATTCATCCATGCTAACGTACTAGATCTTTATGGATCCTCTCTGCACCATGTCACGGATGTAATGATATCGGATCTCTATGTGCTTCGACCTGTCATGGAATACATGATTCTCTATCATCTTTATGCAGCTCTAGTTGTCACATAGAATCACGACTGCTTCCATATCTAGGTCAAATAGACTGGTCAACAACTTACGAAGCCATATGGCTTCGCAGCTAGTAGAACACGCAACAATGTATTCTACTTCGGCTATACTGAGAGAAATGTTGGATTGCTTCCTACTTTGCCATGAGATCATGGTTGATCCCAAACTAAAACAACATCCTGAAGTGCTCTTCCTATCATAAATACTTCCAACCCAATCCAAATCAGTGTACCCACTCAATGTGAAATCATGATCTCCATCATAACTGAGACCACAATCTAATGTACCCTTAAGGTACCTCATCACATGTTTTGCAGCCACTGGGTGAACATGTCTGGGTTCTACCAGAAACTGACTCAAGGTGTTCATGATAAAGAAAATATCTAGCCTGGTGTTCGTCAGGTACATCAATGATCCAATGATTTGTCTATACAGCGTGGCATCAATCAATTTTGATGAAGTGTCGACCAACAACTTCAGCTTTGTTTCCATGGGTGTATTCATGGACTTTCACTCTAACATGTCGAATCTCTTCAATATTTTGATTGCATACTTCCCTTGGTTAAGGAAGATCCTCTCTGGACTCTGCCATACCTCAAGACCTAAGAAATAATGCATTAGGCCAAGGTCTTTCATCTCAAATTTTGAGGCAAGCCTCTTCTTACATTCAGTGATGAGCTTTTATTCTCCAGTTAAGAATAAGTCATCCACATACAATGGTAATATCACTTCCTCATCGTTCATAACCTTGAAGTAAAGGTTAGAATCTACTTTACTCTTGGTAAAGCCCAAGCTCGTCAAGAAACTGTCTATCCAGCTATACCAAGCTCTAGGAGCTTGCTTCAATCCGTACAGAGCCTTCTTCAACTTGCAGACATGAGACTTCCTGTCTTCAACTTCAAATCCTTGAGGTTGCTCTATATACACTTCTTCTTTGATGACACCATTTAGGAAAGCTGTCTTTACGTCCATCTGGTATAACTTCCACTTCATCTTATCTGCAAGGGCTATGATGTCTTTGATCGAAGTCTATCTAGCTACAGGAGTGAATGTCTCTTCATAGTCAATGCCTTCCTTTTGAGAAAAGCCACGAGCAACGAATCTTTCTTTATACTTCTCAATACTTCCATCGAAATCATGTTTTATTTTGAAGAGCCATTTGGAAGATACCACATCCTTGCTCTTCGGTCTGGGAACTATTTCCCATACGTCATTCTTTATTATGGATTGGTATTATTCTGTCATGGCATCTGCCCATTCTTTCTTCTGAATTGCTTCTTCAAAGCAAGTTGGCTCTTTCTCTAGGAGATCACACATCAAATCCACATAAATGGAGATTGGCTTAGGTCTCTTCACCTATCTTGTGGTTCCTTTGGGAACACCATACTTCTCTCCATCTTGAATAAGCTCTCTTGCCCAAGCAAGCTTTCTTTTATGGGAGATCGTCATCTGAGGAGGTTATTGAAATTCTACTATGTCATGATCTTCTAGAATTTCCTCATCAGGGGAAGTTACAACTTCCCTCACTGGTTCTGCAGCTCTGGGAACCTACCTCACTGATTCCACAATTCTGGGGATTACGAGTTCCTCTTCATATACTTCTTCAAGCTGGCATCTTCTCAATTTCTTGAGAGATGCATATTCATCGAAGGTCACATCCCTACCGATCTCAATGTGATGGTAACTTGGTATATAGATACTAAAGACCTTGGAGACCTCACAATATCCCACAAATATTCCCTTCTTTCCTGAGGGTTCCAACTTGTTTATCTTCTTTTTCAGAATATGTATAAATACTGGGCATCCAAATATTTAAAGATGGCTTACCTCTGGTTTCTTTCTGTTTAACATCTCTTCCAGGGTCTTGAACCCAAGTGCACTATGGGACAATCGATTTTTCACATATACAGATGTCATTGCTGCTTCTTCCCATAAGTACATTCGAAGATCTTGATCATGGATCATGGTCTTCATGGCTTCATCTATCATTCTGTTCTTCCTTTCAGCTACACCATTTTGTTGAGGATTATAGGGAGTGGTGAGATCCCTCTTGATCCCAACATCTTTGCAGAAGTTTACAAACTCTTTTGAGGTGTATTCTCCTCCATTATCTGACTTGAGTATCTTGATGTTTCTTTCAGAAAGATTCTCTATCAAGGCTTTGAATTCCTTGAATTTGCTGAGCACTTCATCTTTAGATTTCAAAAAGTACACCCAGGTCTTATGAGAATAATCATCAATAAATGATACGTAGTATACATACCCACTAATGGAGGATGATGGCATTGGGCCACACACATCTGAATGAATGAGCTCTAGGACTCCTTCTTCTTTGTCGTCTCTCTTCGGAAAAGGGTTCTTCATGTTCTTCCCTTGTGCACATCCATTGCACACGCCTTCATGGTCAACCTTGAGTTCTGGTAGACCCGTGACAGCTTTGCATACGTATGGTAGCACCTTGTAGTTGACGTGGGCTAATCTTCTATGCCAAAGTTCACATGGATTATCAATAGCGTGGGTCATTGAAGCTTCTGAGTGACCCTTTAGCTTATACAAGCCACCTTCTTCTTTTCCAATGATGATTGCTTCATTTATGGTTTCTCCTTTAGCACGTTGCCTTCTTCAACCTTCACTATAGCTTCCTCATGGTTATTACCTATGACCTGGAGCAAGGTCAACAAAAAAACAAGCAAGAATAGTATCCTTTTGATAATATAAAGCAATCGCATGAACAATCATCACAATAGCTCCTTTAGAGCTATCACTTGTAACTTTTCTGAAGCAAAGATTAAAGGTAAGGAATACAATACGAAATGAGGTCAACATTCTCATAGTTTTGTGATAAAAAATTCGTCCAGGGCAACCTAGAACTAACACAAGAGATTTCTCCTGGAACCTGGAGTCTTGTCCTTGAGTGTGCTGCTACTTTCCTTCCAAGTCTCCTTTACTCAGGATGACAAGTGTTTTCTTCAACCTGTCTTTTGTACTAGGGCAATATGCTCTCTTGACAGAAGGTTAGGTTAGAGAATAAACTATATGATCTCTACTTTGATCCATATAATAATTTAATCATAGCTTCAACATGCAACACTGATCAAAATAATGTCATAACAAATAGATGCATATTAGAATAATCAAACCTGATTTGCATTATTCTTCTGAATTTGTTGGATCTTGAGATCCTTCTGGATCTATTGCAAGAGATCCCTTCTCCTGCAAATACTCTTGAAAGTTTAACCATTTAAACATATGTGAGTACATACCTCTGATAGAATTTGCAGGTAGTGGCACCATCTAGCAGCAACAATGATCATTACCAACTCTTGAAAGTTTCAAGGGTGACTGCAACTGGTACTATGACTGATACTTCAACTGGTACTGCAACTACAATTGATACTGCAACTGGTTCTGAGACTGCAACTGCAACTTAGGGTTTTATGAGAAAACCCTAATTTTTCAAACTTCAAATTTGAAATTCTGATCCAGGGGATAGATGCGCTGGGCTAAGGCGAGTAAGCTGGTGCAGTCAGATTTATGAAAATCGAACTTTTACCCCCTCAAACTTGATCTGTGGATTTCTGGACTGGTGCTTCTGGTTTTCTGGTACTTCTGGTACTCTGGTGCTTCTGGTACTCTGGTTTTTTGGTACTTTGTGAAAACTAGGGTTTCACTTTTCAGGAGAGCTAGCCACTGAAAAGTTGCTCCGAGGATGCCAAAGTGATCCTTGAGGAAGGGCACACTTTTCTAGATGGTTTTAGGGATGAAATACTTCATAAAAAAAATCCCTAATTTGCATGTACAACAACAATGACGTTTTTCACTTTCTCTTATGAAAGATGCTCTCTTCAGCTTTGCTCTGATACCATGTTAAGGTTTAAGCTATTATTAGAGTTCTTTGCATTTCAATAAATAACAATAGCATAAGATAGGGTCACTCAGAAATACACAATCACAAGAGACACATCATTTATCCTGGGAAACCCTCAAGGGGAAGAAAACCCAGCAAAACTTCCTTATTATAGATAGCCAATACAATGCCAAGAGATAACTCAAACAAACACAGAAAGTCCTCTCCCAAGAATGCACCTCTCTCTCTCTCTCTCTCTCTCTTCTCCAACTGCAGCTCTGAAACTTGTCTCTCAATGAACAAGTGAGTGTATGTCTAACTGAGGCACTAGCCTCCTCATTTATACAACACTAGCACGTGTGGAGGTGTCTTTTCACTGGCAGGGCCGACTTCTCCTTCTGAGTGGTTATAACCACCTTTAGTATATTCTGGGGCCTCTTTAATATATTATGGGGCTGACTTCTTCTTCTGCCTATTACAATTATATTTTGACCAATTCGCAAAAGGGGATTTGGTCCTTTACAATAGCCGACATGATCAATCCGCAATAGGATTGATCCAATGAATAATATATCAATAATTAATTAGAATACACTTTGCAATTACATTATTTCAACAGTCCACACCAAGTTCGGGCAATTGTTAGCTCGACCTAGATTATTTAAAGGGAACAAATTTTGAGTATGAGACATAGACAAAGGGAGACATGGAGTACGATTTAGGGTACATTACGGTGCCTCGAGTTTCATTTCATGCATGGATTTGAGTGCCAAGAGTCACGAGTTTGTCTAGTTTTGCATGTCATTGAGCACCATGTCCATACATAGTCATGTTTATACTCATTTGTCTCAATTTTTTAAGAGGAGCATGATGATGATGATGTTTATTTTGTGCTAAGATGTTTTCTATGAGGATATTATTTCAGATTGCCTTGTATGAGAATTTGAGAGCATTGTTTTGCATGAAGAAGAGGGTCATATTGAGCCAGTTCAAAATATAGTCGAATTTATACTCATTTTTCTCAAAATTTCGAGAGGAAATGAATGGTAACCTATGTTTCTGGGTTTGAGTAGGAGAATTGAAGAGTGACTTCAAGATTGGATTTGTATGTCAATTTTCATTGTAATTTTTGACAATTTAGATTAATGAAGAGACGTCTCATTGTTGAAAGGGGACTTAGAGATGTAGCCTAGAAGAGGTGAAATCCGTCATCAAATATTGTCTTATTAGTTATTTTATTTTCTATTGTGTTATCTCATATTATTCTTCAAATTATTCATCATTTCATGAAGTTTTGGATAAGTAAAATATTCACAAGTGTTATGCAAAACTGTCAATATGATCAAGAAATATTCTGAATCAGGTTAGATGTTAACATGCGTGTTTAAAGAATAATTTAGCATCTAAGGATTTTTCAGATCAAGTTGGTATTAGAGCTCATTTTGACAAGTGGTTTCAAGTGAATGTGACAAGGTCCAAGGCTCAAGTTGGTGAAGGTGCTTGAAGACTCCTTGTTGCAAAGAACAACATGAGTAAATTTCTCATGAAGTTAATGCTACATAAGGACATGAACCGACAAATTCAGAAGGAGAATTTTGAATTAAGGATGCAACTACAATCTCTCAAGGAGGAGAAGTAAAGGCTTCAATATTGATTGACATTTCATGAATAATTCCTTAGAGGTATTATTCATCAATTGGAAAGAGAGTTGCAATCTAAGGAGCATATATTGGCACCATTCTATGAAGCTAGGAAAGTAGAGAATGAAAATTCTCCTATGCAAGAGAGACTATCTCCTACGAAAGGTTTACAAAAAGTAATTGAGGAAGATGATTCATCATATTCTTCTTCTCCCTGTCAAGATGGAGGATGATCTAGGATGACTGAAGTAAGGAGAACTTCAAATGAAGAGATCCTTCATAAGCATTTGGTCCTACCAGATCAACCTTCTGTCCCAGGGAAATGTATCAAATGCAAGACATCTCCAAGGAGAGATGAACATTTCAGAGAGGGAATGAAGACATTTTCCACTAATAATATTGGAAAGAATTTATGGTCTACATATCCATGTGTTTCATGTGGAACTAGTAACCATAGTGTGGGAAAATGTTAGAGAAGACAATTCTTGCAAGAAAAACCATCCAAGAAGAAGGCTAGAGGCAAAGGTCATTTTCCAAGATAGAAGAATAGGGAAAGTGGAAAGAAAGGATTGTGGTTCAGAGATGGGAACAAGAATTTCTACTCTTGTTATGGTAAGAGTGGACATCAGATTGAGAAGTGTTGGAAAATTTATCGACACTTGTGTCCAAAGCAGAACCAGGAAGATGTAAAGGCACTTACAAGAAGACAGGTAGCAACCTCAAGTGAAGTTGATAGTCTTGTTGAAATATTCGACAGAGAATTCTTCTTAATGGTTGGTCTTAATAGTGTAATGTATGAAGACATCAAGGTATGGTTCATGGACAATGGCTCATCTCACCACATGACATGAATGATATCATAATTCCTTACTTTCTTAGAAATTGACACAAATTTCTATGTAGGATCTGGTACTAACACCGGATAAGCAGTAAGAGGGTTTGGATATGTAAGATTCTAGCTAGAGTCGGGAGAATTTAAGGGGATATAACATATGTTATATGTTCTAGATTTGAAAGTAAACATACTCTCAATTTCATCTTTCAAATATGAAAGATATGCAGTTGCGTTCTGCGACAAACAAGTACTTGTGTATTCAAAGGAAGCTACTCAGGACATGACAATAATGCTTGGTATTCGAAAGGAGAGGTTGTATAGGTTACTGGTAAGTTGAAGTATTGAGGGTTGTTGATTCGCACACCCTATTGCTATCAAGCTGTACTATTTTTGAGATCGGCCATTAATAAAGAAGAGGCATTTACAGGATTCCTACATATGTTTACTGGTGACGTTGATCCTCTAAGTTAAATGTTTTTCTTTCTCAGTATCCATTTTGTTTTCTAAATCTAATATTTATGAATAGCGTTATGTTGCAGGATTTATCTCTGATACCCTGTTTCCGATTCTAAAGATTTATATGTTTATCTTCTAATACCTTCAATTAAGAAATTCTTAACTGCTTGTTAGTTGAAGTTATTTTCCTCATCCTTTCTTCTGTCCATCATTTTAATTTATAAAGATCCAGTGAATATATTATCTCACCCTGTGGAGGTTCTCTTTAGCATTTCTGGTTGCATCGATTATTTGTTTAATACAGACCCCATAGCCCAGTGGATGTGTAGGCCGTCTCAACCAACTTTAAAACTCATTTACAACAAAACCCATGTTTATTTCACCTAGCCTAATATCTGAAACTAAAAACAAAGCTAAATCATATAGAGAGATCCCTCTCTGAAGCTAGAAGGGCTAGATCCCAGCTTTAAAAGCGGTTGGTTAAGGTTACCTTTGCAGATTTCTTCTTTTCAACCTCTAGGAAATTTACAGAGTGCTAACATAAATGGCGACCATATTTTGTTATTTTTAATTTATTTAATTTTTGATGTTTTTATTTTGATTTTAATTTAAATTAAACAAACTCTAACCTAACTATTGTTATTAATCATTAATTAATTAAWTAATTAATGGTTAATTTATTATTAATTAACCTAACCTTTTATTAGCTAATCTAGCTTATTAAACTAACTACCCCTAGATTTTTTAACTTAATTAATAATTGATTAATTAATAATTAATCAATTATTAAACTAGTTGTTTATCAATCAATTTTAACCTATGCTAACTTTATTTCTATTTTTGTTTATCCTGAGTCTGTTTGCTTATGGATAGGTGAAGGTGGCGGGATAATGGAGGCTGACAAAAGACAAGGGGAGAAGGCGCAGTGTGTATGAAGGATGCAATAGGGTGATGGAGGGTCGAGTGAAATGGATGGAGGGAGGAAACAGGATCAACCGAGCCAGACTTCGTCATAAGGAGGGAAAACGCCAAATCAACAGTCGAAGAATCGATTCACCTATAATTATAGGACCCCAACATAGGCTCCACCTGGGGATGGCAGCTTCTCTCAGGAGGTGTCAAGAACCACAGACTTCTGAACATGCAGACCAGAGCTTTATCCATTGGGCTGATCCCAAAATCTTATTTCTGCAACCTGTACCTGTTTTGATCTTTGCAACTGAAATGAAATCAAATGAACGTTGTTGAAAAAAAGATGCTCAGAGTGCTGAGCTTATTCATTTTTTCCTACCTACCCTACAACAATCATTGCTCATCTAGGTAATGGAAAAATGCCAATGGAGCCAATCTAGCAGTTGATTTAGTGGCTCTGTTCTTTCACTGTCTGTGATGAGACTCAGAAATAAGTCTGTTAATCGTGCTTGAGAGTAACTTCCACCCTGCTTTCCCTTGCATAAGATTTGATCGACCCAAACAATAGGAAAAACACCCGCAACAAAAAAATATGATGTATTAAAAAATTTCTCCATATGATCTAGCTTTGTTTTTAGTTTCACATATTAGGCTAGGTGAAATAAACATGGGTTTTGTTGTAAATGAGCTTTAAAGTTGGTTGAGATGGCCTACACATCCACTGGGCTATGGGGTCTGTATTAAACAAATAATCGATGCAACCATAAATGCTAAAGAGAACCTCCACAGGGCGAGATAATATATTCACTGGATCTTTATAAATTAAAATGATGGACAGAAGAAAGGATGAGGAAAATAACTTCAACTAACAAGCAGTTAAGAATTTCTTAATTGAAGGTATTAGAATATAAACATATAAATTTTTAGAATGGGAAACAGGGTATCAGAGATAAATCCTGCAACATAACGCTATTCATAAAGATTAGATTTAGAAAACAAAATGGATACTGAGAAAGAAAAACATTTAACTTAGAGGATCAACGTCACCAGTAAACATACGCATGAATCCTGTAAATACCTCTTCTTTATTAATGGCCGATCTCAAAAATAATACAACTTGATAGCAATAGGGTGTGCGAATCAACAACCCTCAATACTTCGAGAGTTGAAGTATTTATAATACAAATTACAAACGTTCCTGTCATAACTGATCAGGATGTGAGCCCCCCAAGACTCAGAGAGGGATCTATCTGTCTAATATAGCTTTGTTTGAAGAGGTATTAGGCTAGTTATGCAAAACATGGGTTGGGGGTTTTAAATAATTGATTTGGAACAACAAGGAGGGCCATTGGGCAAATGGGGTCTGTGCTTAAAAAATGTGATTCGCATCAGACCTGGACAAAGTTCTTTCACAGGGAAAGGTAGTGGCATTACTGGATCGAATTAAGTTTAGATGGCATCGATTTGAGGAAAAAAATAGGAGAGGAAAAATCCATGCAAAGGAGCAGTTAAGAATTCCTGAACTAAGCTTTTGCAAAAAACATAAAGATCATCAAAAGCAGAGAGGCAAAGTATCTGCTGATAAATTCAACCTCTATTACTTTCCTTCTGATAATAAGAAAAAGAAAACAAGCATAATGATCACAAGAAAAACATTAAACAGAGGAAGAACACCACCACTATCACCACACAGGAATCCTGTAAAAGAAATATGTTCATTGCTGATCAATCATTAAAAATTACAGAGACCTTCCCTGGCTAAACACAACCCACAGTCTCGCAAAAAACCTCACAGGTCGAACCCTTTTACATTAAAATCATTTGGATAAATAGGATAGACCATCCCAATTAGTTTCGAAAGTTGGTTTAACCGCCTCGGCCAAAAATAGCCACCACTCCCACAAAATTTGGAGTTTTCTGCCATGAAAGACGGATCGTTTTTCTGTGAAAAATGGGTCCGATCAGACGTGATTTTATCTTCAATGATGACACCTGGGCTAAAACGGAAAAAGGTTATTGTAGATGGGCATGTGCTGGACAAAAACCTCTTTCGGTTTCTCCAAATTCATCCCCAAATGGCCGTAACATATCCTGAAAGATCGGGACTGAAACGGAAAATGGAAAATATGGAAAAATAGGCCTCGAAGATGTCTTTGATGCTCTCTTCTCGTGACCCCGTTGAAAAAACTGAAAGAGGTTTTTGTTCCTCAGCCCGTGCTGAGAAATAACCTCTCTCGGATTTTTAAAATTCGTCTCCGTTTTCTCAAAAATTGACCTGGAAGAGGACGTGGTAAAATAGGCAAAAATGGTAAAAATGAGGGAAAGTGGTTTTTCTCGTGGTAAGCGGTATTCCGGACCCCCCCCCTCGTTAAATGTAGACCGCCCAGGGGGTCCAAAATTTAACCTGGGTCGTTGATCTGGATGCTCGTTTGTGGGCCGTTTAGATTTGCATGATTTTTATTTTAAATTCCAGACCCCCCC
>ML803536.1:444208-459685 GCA_009831015.1 Picea engelmannii
AAGGACTACGCCACAAAGAAGATCATTCACTCCTAGGTATGAAAATTTATTTTATGGTCATTGTTTTTATTGTACTAACTTTGGACATAAGGTTGCAAATTGCAGGGATTATAAAAGAAATGTTCAAGAAGACCGTGCCTATGTGGTCGCACGTAACATTGAGTGTTACAAATGTCATAACTATGGACACATAGCCAGTGATTGTAGAAGCATGATCAATACTTCCATGATAGAGAATACTGATATCGGATATAAGAAAGTATGTATAAGAAAATAGGAAGAACAGGTGAACAAAGACCAGGTACCAGAGATCGCAAGATTGGCAATAAAACAAGATGAAGAAAATTCTATAGAGAAAAGGAAAGATGTCAGATACAGAAAGGTTTGGAAATAACTAAAAGAAAGGAAGGACAAGTAAATAAGGAACAGGTTCAAGAGATTGTACTTTTAGGCATTATAGTGAAAGATGAATCCACAAATAGAAAGAAAGAATTTAGAGATCAGAGAGATAATGAATCTACCAATGAAGATGATGATGAATCTACCAATGAAGATGATGATGAATACACATAAGAGCAGGAATTGTTCTGAGCCATCTGACTTAGATACTCCCAAGTAATATGAGCATTAGACAGGGGGAGTCTATGCAATAGTTGTGACAGACTAAAGAACCATCCTTCGTGCAACTTGCAGAGTTTGAGAAGACAGATTCAGAGCAATCAGTTAGGAGAAGTACACTTTGATAGATTAAGCAAGACTTCATGATAGTATAGTGATATATGGGTCAACATTATGTACCATTTCACAAGTAGAGTCTTGGACAGTATGGACAGAGATGGAATCGTAAGAACACTTAGCAGGTTTAGATAGATATATGATAGTGGAAAACATAATGGATTCATATATTGGTTCAAAGAAAAATGAACATTATCATAATGGATGATAATTACACAGGAAATGGCTCGAGCAATGCTAATGGATTCCAAATTGACAGATATTTTTTGGACACATGTAGTGCATACATTAGTTCACATTCAAAACAGAGTAATGCTCAGAAACAACAGTGACAAAACTCCCTACGAACTATGGAAAGTAAGCATAAACAACAACCTCTACATCAAGGTAAATCAAGGTAATATTTTATTAATTGAAATTTATGTTGATGATATTGTTTTGGAAGTACTAATGACAGGTTAAGCCAGAAATTTGTAAAGGAAATGCAGAATGAATTTGAAATGTCATTACTTGGAGGACTATTTTTCTTTTTGGGTCTTCATATATGTCAAAGAAACCAAGGAATTTTTATTTCTCAAACTAAGTGAATCAGAGAAATGCTAAAGAGGTTCGGAATGGAAAATTTCAAACCAGTTACCACTCCTATGAAAACCAGTTGTAAGTTGAGCAAAGATGATGATTCAAAGTCTATAGACCAGAGGCAATATAGCTCAATGATTTGTAGCTTACTATATGTGACAACATCCAGACCATATGTAATGTAGGCAGTTGGATAGGTGTCACGATTTCAAGCAACACCAAAGGAATCACATGTATTAGCAGTGAATAGGATTTTTAGATATCTCAAAGGAACATAAGAGTTTGGATTATCGTATCCTAAAGGAAAGGATCTATCACTTGTTGCCTACACAGATGCAGATTGGGCAGGTTGTATTGATGACTGACGAAGCACCAGTGGAGCAACGTTCTACTTGGGTGTGTGTTTAGTATCATGGCTAAGCAGTAAACAATCATCAATATCTTTATCTACAAACGAGGCAGAGTATATTGTAGCAACATCATGTTGTACAGATTCTCTTTGGATGAAACAAACTCTGACATATATACATGTTGAGTATGATGAGTCCATTCCAATCTATTGTGATAATACAAGCACCATTAGTATCTTAAAAACTCGATGATGAAATCCAAGACAAAGCACATTCCAATCAAGTATCACTTTCTACAGGTTGATTATGGTTGAGGTATAGGTTGATGCGTGGTTGATGCATGGTACAGGTTGATTACAGGTTGAGGTATAGGTTGATGCGTGGTTGATGCATGGTTCAGGTTATTTGGTATAGGTTTACAACAATATATCTCACAGTGATAGTGTGACAGTGGTTCCATAATTCTACTTATACATTAGGGCGGTTGGACGGGGCAAGGATAGGTGGTTGTATCCACCTTCCGGTTGTAGCCATAGAACATAGGTGGTTGTATCCTCCTTCTGGTTGTAGCCAAGTAATTGGGGAAATGGAGCTTCCCTCAGGTTGTAGCCTGAGAAACTAGGGGGTTGGAGCCTCTTTCCAATTGCAGCTGGAAAACAAAGGAAGTTGGTACTTCCAATGAATGTAATTCTTCAAGACATATAAGAAAAAACATTCCATGGTTTTCTCCCTCTTTAGGTTTCCACGTAAAACACTAGTGTATTATGTATGTGTATGATTGTTCATTTCTTCATTGCTTATTTACTCTGCAATTATTGGATGATAATGCTACATTGATATAACACTTGGATTATATGGTTAAAAAGGATTAAATTGCTCTATTACTGATTCACCCCCCCTCTCAGTAATCCAACAACTTTTGCATACCGGAAGATGCCTTTCGGCCTTAAGAACATCAGAGAAAAAATTTCAATGTGATATGACCTTCACATTTCATGATCTCAGGCATATAGTCGAAGCCTATCTCAACGATCTTGTTGCTCACTCCCATAAGAGAGTGGATCACCCTAAGCACCTTCAACTAGTCTTTGAAATATGTCGCCATTATCACATTTGTTTGAACCCTCATAAATGCATCTTTTGTGTTAGGTCAGGTCGAATTTTAGGATTTTTATTTTCTGAGAATGGGATCATGGTAGATCTGTTAAAGGTTGAGGCAATACTTCAATTGCCTCCCCCACACACTATTCATCAACTTCAAGGTTTATAGAGGAAAGATAACTTTTTACGACGGTTTATAGTAAACTATGCCAATATTACTAAGGGTTTAATGTGTCTCTTGAAGAAGGACACTCATTTCATCTGGGATGAACAAGACCAAGAATCCTTCGATGCTTTGAAGAAATCCTTAGTATCGACACCTTTACTGAAGTCTCCAGACTACGATAGAGATTACTTTATTTATGTTGTCGTGCCCGAAGAGACGATTGGTATGGTGTTGGTTCAGGAGGATGATGAGCTCCGTGAGAACGTCATTTACTATCTTAGTCGAAACTTGGTCAACCCTGAACTCAAGTATTCTCATGTTGAAAAGATAGCTTTGACTGTCATTCACACAGTCCAACGATTACGAAACTATATATTGCTTTGAAAAAATATTGTGGTTGTCGATGTCAATCCATTTTAATACTTACTTACGAGGCGTATCATAGGGGGGGGAGTACAATAAATGGATTGTCATTCTACAAGAGTTTGATCTCGATTTCGCTTCTGCGAAGTCCAAAAAATCACTAGTTTTTGTAGAGTTAATATCCAACTTCCCTCGATTAGACGAGGATGTTATTCTTGTTGATTCATTTGTGGATGAACACATTTTCCTTGTCTCGTCTTCAGACCCCTAGTATGGGGATATTGTTCTCTATCTTCAAACTTTGAAGTTCCCTCAACATCTTTCACGAGATGACCGACGATGTATACGGTACCAAGCTAAGAACTATCTTATCGTCGGCGACACTCTGTATCATCATGGAGTAGACAATATCCCGCGTCGTTGTTTAACTCACGATGAATCTGAGTCTGTTGCAAACGACTGCCACAGTGGGGCTTGTGGTGGTCATCTATCTGGGCTTGAAACAACCGAGAAAATTTTGCGAGTCGATTATTTTTGGCCATCTATCTTTAAAGATTGCGTCGAAGCAGTTAAGAAGTGTCACCCCTACCAGGTGTTAACTTGGAAAATGCGCTCACATCCAACCCCTCTCGATCCAGTCGTTACCGTTGGTCCCTTCACCAAGTGGGGGGTGGACTTTGTGGATTGCAACCCAACTTCAACTGGGGGGCATCATCACATTGTCGTGGTCATAGACTACTTTACTAAGTGGGTCAAGGCCATGCCTATAGTTAAATCCAATGGTAAGAATGTTGCTTTATTCGTATTCAATCAAATTATAGCTAGGTTCAAAATCCCGACTGAGATTTTCACTGATCATGACAGTCACTTTCAGAATGAAATGATGGAATAAATAACAATCTAAGTTGGGGTTTAGGCATGGTCATTCTTCCCCTTACTACCCCCATGAAAATGGACAAGTAGAGGCCATGAACAAGTCTCTCAAGACCATTTTGTAGAAAATTGTCAACCAGGGCAAATTTGACTCGAATATCATGCTTTATCCAACACTTTGGGAATACCGAACCTTGGTCAATAATTCCATCGATTTTTATCCTTTCTAGTTCGTACAGGGTGTGGATTTGATCTTACTTATTGAATGGAAAATCCCTTCTCTCATATTGATAGTTGCGCTCCTACCTGACACTTCCGATCTTGAACAACACCTCGTACACCTAGAGAGTCTAGATGAGCAACGTCGAGACGCCTCTACACTATCGAAGTGAATAAAAGACATGTCAAGGTCCAATACGATAAGTCTGTCTATCCTCGATAGTATGTTGAGGGTGACTTGGTCCTTCTATATGATCAAGCCAAAGAACCACTAGGGGTAGGCAAGTTCAAACCCATGTGGCACGATCCCTATATCCTGTGACATGTCTTAGAAAAAAGAGCCCATGAATTAGAATATTATGAAGGGAACATGTTGGCTGAGCCCCTGAATGGGCTCTATTTGAAAAGATATTACTCTTGGGCGTAACTGTTTGGATACTAATTTATTTTAGTGTATATATATTTTCCCTTTGTTTTTATCTTTAAATTGCTTATCAAGTTTTCCCTTGGTTGGAAGATGTCAACAGAGTCTTCGGTTTACTTAGGATTCATAGATGGGGCCAGTCGTCATACACGGAACTTGGATTCTGCCGCTTGGGTTGTTTACTCACTCGAGGGTCTACTGGTGTCTTTAAGTGGCGTTTGCCTAGGCCCATCCACAAATAATGTGGCCGAATATAACATCGTTATAGAACTTTTATGTGATTCCATTTCACATGGTATTCGTTCGTTAGAAGTTCGTATGAACTCCCAGTTAGTAGTATGTCAATTGAGCGACAGTTACCATGTGCGTGACCCTAATCTACTCCGACGATTCCTATGGATACGAATTTTGGAGCAACAATTTGATTTTATTACTTATCATCACATACCTAGAAGTTCTAATTATGTATCTGATGCATATGTTAATTTTGTTTTAGATTGGCGTTTGTCACATAACTAAAGCAAATAAAACATTTTCATCAATGTACACATTATAACATAAGTAAAGCTGAAGATCCATGTTTTTATATATATTTCAAAAAATATGATGTTATAGTACAAAATTGGGGTTGACACCCTCAATATACATATACAACCAATCATACAATAATCATGACATCTACATCTATGGCACCAGATGAGTGTCATGATAGAATACTATGGCATTTGTGAGACACCGAAAGAGTCGTACCCAAGCACGGGGCACACCTACCACCTGTTGCTACATAGCCTCCAACAGATCCTCCACCTGAACCATGAGAATCCTTTGCATCAAATGAGACAGGTTTCCCTGCATGTTTTGAAGCACTCTATGTACGTCTCCTCCTATTGCTTCATCTCACTGATGCCTCCGACGATGTCGTGGAAGTCCATCCGACCGCCGTGGACCTATGTCTGTGTCACATACATGTTTAGTTAGTGCTTGACATCATCCAAACTTTTTTTTTCTTATACAAAAATACAAAAAAATGAAATATTAAAAAACTTTGACATACCTATGTCTCCGTAGGCAGAACCTGGTGGTAACAACATGTCTGAATCTCCTCTAAAGTCAACCCCTATGTAAGGGTAGTCATCCAAAGCTATCACCTACTGACTCCACCAGAAGAAAAAGTCATCATTGTAGGGTGTTGGCACCCTACCACCCCCCTGCCACCTCATCACCTTGGTCCACCATGCCATGGTTGGATCACGAGGTCCACGTAAAATAATTTCAACTCTAGGTCCCAAGCCTAGAACCCGCTTGAAGAAAAAACTACAAAGGATAGAAGTGAACCCGAAGTTACTCTTTCTACCCAGTTTGCAGCCTGTCAACTGGCTCTTCATGTTGGCCAACAATGAGGTGCACCAGTCGTGTAACGTGGGTCATAAGCACTCCATTGAATAGAACATAAGTGGCCTCGATGCCTGGTGTAAAGAGGCCGATCCTGTTATCCGTGTAAAAACTAGGACAACAATCTTGAGACTAAGATGGTTGATCACTCTGATTGGGAGTTGTCTCCCTACCTTCTTGGTCCTTGAAATGCAATGAGTGGATATTTAATCCTCGATATTCATGCCACTCTGATCTCCTTGGGCTTTGAGGTTGACCGCCTCACCCCAACATGACAATCCTGTCAAGAAGTAGATGTCCTCAACTTCAATCCTTAATGGTTGTCCATCAAGGTTGAAGGTCTCACTATCTGGATCCCATTAGTTCACAAGTAGCTGAAGCAATATCACTTGAGCCCTCATACCTTTGAGAGCCCAAAACATGTATAGTCCACATATTTTCAAGGCCATTTGGGCCCTTGGATCTCTCTCCATTGTAGCATCCACCTCTTCATGCTCTATTTCGCTCCACTCTAGCACCATCTTGTAAGATTCAAACCCTTTTTTGAGTTAGAAACCTTTAAAAAACATTATCCACAGACATATACGCGAGTTGTAATGTACACAGTCGTGTATAGGGCTGCTTATATGCTAGTTTTTTTTTCAAACAATCGCTTATAAGTATGCGTATACGCGACCCAATGAACTGTAGCCCGCAAACACCTTAGTTTTGAAGTTGCGCCCTAAATAACTTAAAAAATGAGGCATAATTACAAATTTTAATCCACTGAAAAGAAAGAGGAGAGAAAAATGAATTACTTGGTCCAAACGGTCATCGATTCCATCACTCGTAGCTCCCACAATGATCGGTTGAAATTCAGAGGCATTTTGGTCAAAAAAGCACTATTTGGGTAAAAAATACAAATGGTATAGTAAAATTGTTTTTTTTTTACTATTTATAGCAAATTTTTACCCACTTTACATAGTTTCGTACAATATTTTGGCTTAATGGACTAATACGACAGTGGATGGAGTTGGTTTTTATAGTTTTATCCAGGGATTCTTGCGGTTTTCAGCGCCATGTCGCCTGTTCCTAACTTTGGACAAGTATTTTCGTTACCCAACATATAGGATAGGTATTCAATCCATCATGTACACTTGCATCATCCTATAACTTTCGCTCAGATGCCTTAGGTACGAACCCATTTCATAGCGACACAAAACCTTCTATCTGCAACTAGAATTGTCGTTATCGAATGGTAGAGACTTACCAAACATGGGTACCTTAGTTATATCCTCTGCTTCATTCGGTGCCCATGCAAAGTTTTTTGTTCGTAGGACTGGGAGTCCCTTATAGATAATACATGAATTTATGTTTGAACCTCATTTCTTACTCATAAACATGATTACCTATACCTATTGGACTCCCAACGAGTCTGATTTAAGCTCTTTTCTGACTCTAAAAAAATGAAAAGATTGCTGAGTGAACTCATCTCTTTTACACTCGTAAATTGGATTTGAAAGGACATCCATTTGGTGCAAGTTTATCCCTTTTTCAAACCAATTAGACTAAGAATATGAAAAAAGACATTTTTTGGCGTTAAGTTGTAATTGCATCTCATTCTCTTACTTGTAGTATTGAGCCTATTTTTGGTTCTCGCTTTTGCATTATAAGCCTTTCACCTCAACAATTTGCATCATCAGCCAAGAAGAGCCTTGTTTATATCCTTTGCATCTTGACACCCTATACACAAGAGGAAACATTCCCCCGAGTGTCCATATCCCACATGCACCTCCTTGCATTGAGCATAGGTATGTTCCACTACTGGAACTACATTGCTTACTTGCGACACTCATTTCCTCCTCTATATCATAACATTCATTTGACTATGAAAAACCAAAAAAAAGATGGGTGAGAAAAGAATATTATCTTATATTGGCAGCAATCGTGTCACCTTTGAACAGAGCACAACAATTTTGAGTCCACTTTTCATCAAAATTTTGGGTTTAGCATGACCTTAGGAAGTTGAGATCATTACATAGAGTTTACTCCCTCGACTAGTTACTCTTCCAGTCCCTATGGAGAGTTTGATTGATGCCTCCTACATCTCAAAGTTTCATCATTGATTCTATGCTGCCAGAGTCTTCCATATGTCTCATGCTCTTGTTCAAAGGATGTCTATCAACCCGTGTCATCCATTCCTCAGAAATCTTGACTTTGCATGTTGGCCATACCCTCAGTGTGTCTCAGAGTTACATGAAGTTGTAGTTCTATTGTGCACCATGGTCCGAATTTCATCATTGGTACATAAACTTGAACCCAACAGTCGACATTTCATCATTGGTCGCTGACTGCATAGTTTCACTTTTGTTCGACGGCAAAAAATCTATTCACACATTGGGATTCATGCAGTGTCTTGGATGCTGTTAGCGCCAATTCTGGCGAGGGGGTGTTTCTCTCCGATTTCAGGCCCTTGGTGTAAATGCGTAGAAAGGGGGTTTAAAAACCCATCAAATGCATTTTATTCAGAGGCCACAGTCATGAGCGCCAAGCACAACACACGAAATAAGTCCTTTTCGGGCTTAAAATCAAGCGAGCAAGCATTTTGTTTTCAACGGCGACAATCCATAGATGGAGCAGATCGACGGTCATCGGGTAGGCTTGAGTCGCAGAGTTGCACGGGGTTTAGTGCATGGGATCATCTCTTATGACCACAGTCACAAAATGATCATGGTCGTCCGATCCAGTTGGGACACATGGCACTTGATTAGGCTCAGTCGCGATTTCGGCTACCAGGACTTCAAAAGATAGGGGGTCTCTCTTCCACTGCATCGGGAAACCCCGAAACATGAAATGATTAGCCATTTCGACATTTCGGCTACCGGGACTTCAGAAGACATGGGGTCTTTCATCCATTTCATCGGGAAACCCCAAAACGTGAAATGATTAGCCATTTCGGCATTTCGGCTACCGGGACTTCAAAAGACACGGGTTCTCTCATCCATTGCAGGTTTTCCTAAGAAGCCATGCCGATTTGATGTCCTCGTCTGACCAGAGGAGCCTGCACACGCTTGGTTGGATTTTAATGTTTCAACTACCCTCTTATTGCCAAGGTGGCAAGTTGATCTGAGTATATATACTCATCTTTTGTATTTTTGTAGGGATGGATGGTAGAGCAGAGCTCCCGACTGTAATGTTTTAATGAAGCACTGGTTTTCTTGGCTATGTATATGTATATGGAATTTCCTTGTTTAATGTAAGGCAGCTCTCGTTTTCATCTTGTTTCGATCTCATACTGAAAGAGTTCATGACTGCATGATTCACATGAATCGTCATGATTGTGTTATGATAAAGGATTTATTATAGCGCTGTTATGTTCTTTTAGTGTTTTTTCTTTTGAATATAAGAGGTTCTTGTGTTCAAAGTTTTCTTCTATAGGCTGTTGGAAGCCCGATGCCTACAACAGCCCTTCACATTTCCTTACAAAAGTCTTCCTCCTACTCGCCCTTATTACAACTTATTGCCTAAAATTGAATCAAGGCCTCATCTGCTTGTGCGTGCCCGACCTAGTTTTTGAGTTAGAACGATATTGTTCCGAGTTTACTTCCATCCATCACCCTTTATCAACAAATCGTGACATTTAAAATGAAGGGCCTCAGGCTTACTCCTGCTACAATCTAGAAGTGACTTCCGACGCCAACATTTATGGCGCCGTTTCCATGGATGAAGTTGAAGATTTTCCCTGGGATTGAACGACATTGAGTCTCTGATTCTGAAGGTGCATCAAGCATCAGAGCCCTTGAATACTGCTACTGTGAACCTGGCGACTCCACTGTTTCCACTTCACTGTTTCATTTGTGGCTACTTTTAGCACACTTGAAAGTTGACCCAGAGGAGATTTTTTGAGAAGGTTTCAGCAGCTGCTTTCTCAGCTTGAGAAGTTTCCTGGGAGGACACAACGTTAGGATCTAGCCTCTGATGGTGAACAAAGACCAGACACATTCAAAGCTGCGCATATTTCACCTGGTGACCCCATGATCTGAGGATCGGTCGACGAATACCACTAATTCGATGTGGAAAATATCTTAGCTCAAAGGTTGGCTTGCTGTGACTTTTCCCAGATAGTTGGTTTTCCTAATCCATTGCCAGATAGAGATGAATGGGAAGATATCCTCCCTGAATTTCAAGCAAAAATTTCGGAGGTACCAGCTGAGCATTTACTGGACTTTCTTGAGGTTATTCATTGACTTAATATCATGCATGAAGATGTCCAGATAAAGATTTTTAAGCATTCATTAAAGGGAGCTGCTCTTGATTAGTGTCGATCTCTTCCCACTGCAAGCACCCATTCTTTGATAGGTTTTCATACAGCTTTCAATTCATTTTGTAAAGATTACTTCCCAGTTGAGTGTTTGTATGAAAATTGTTGTGATGAGTTTTCTTTGCTTCATAAAGCCTCTACCGGCGCTGAAGACCATGTTTGTGATGAAGCTTTTACTGTGGAGGAAAGCATTTTCTATGAAAATCTAGAGGCGTTGGATGATATTAATTATGTTAGCCCTAGCACAGAAGCATCTGACATCATTTCAGATACATTTGTTCCTTTATATGTTCATAAAGATCAACATGCCTCTTGTGAGAATTCTGAGTTTATAGAACATATGTTGTCTATAGTAGATGGCTCTCCTAAATACAGGGTTGAAGCAGATGTTCCTAGCAGCCCGACTTATGATGACGAAGACCTTCCAGTTTTTAAAGAAGAGATGGTTGTGGAAGAGGATTCTTCTCTTTTCCTTCAAGAGGTCGCCCATGATATATTTTTACCTAGGATTAAAGAGAAAAATATTATGTATGAAAAACCAGAAGCAACAATTACCACTGTCCCTGAAATGGATATTTTTGACAGTTATATTCTCAATGGGATCACTATTCTGGAGGTTGATCATAGAAATGAAGGGAAACCCTTTTTTGATGAATATTCTAGTGATGATGAGTAGCAAGCTTATTCTACATTTGATCACTATGAAGACACTGATCGACATGAAAACAAGCAGAGCTTTCCCATGGTCCCTATTTATGATGATTATGAATCTGATCCTTGGGAGGACCATGAAGAAGAGGAAGAGGAGCTGAAGATGCAGTTTACAGAATGCGCAGAGCCAGTCAACGAGCAACCACCACCTGAGATCAGTCAGCCTACGTCAGCTATCCACCCACCCGTGCTTACCAGAGATATTCAACCACACGTGAACAACTATGTAGCAAAGGAGGCTGCCTGTCACCCATTTTCTGGAGTTTTCCACTGGTCCTATGAGCCTATGAAGGAATACATGGAGTTGTATTTCCTTCACAATTTGGAACCGCCCTATTTCATCTTGACTTTAGCCTGTAAGGAGGAGTTGAAGAGAATAACCGTTCTGCTGTCATGGTTACACCATCTGTTTGTGATCATCGACAGAAGGAAGGAAATTGTATTCGGGAAGTTGCTTGATTGGCTATGGTGGGAGTTTGCTTTCACCTAGCCCCATGTAAAGGAATTTATTATTTTAGGACCGTACATAAATAAGCTCCTTGGAGAATGTGTGTTTATCTTTTATTTTCACTTATCGGCATGTATTTTTTAAGCAGGGTGTTTTGATCTCGACTCCATAGCCCAACAGAAAGCAACTGGAACTGCAGAGGAGTTCTTAGAGCATCACAGGGATTACTCTATCCCCCATGGAGCCTAATGTTAGCGCCAATTCTAGCGAGGGGGGTGTTTCTCTCCAATTTCAGGCCCTTGGTGTAAATGCATAGAAATGGGGTTTAAAAACCCATCAAATGCGTTTTATTCAAAGGCCGCAGTCATGAGCGTCAAGTGCAGCACACAGAAGAAGTCCATTTCAGGCTTAAAATCAAGCGAGCGGGCATTTTGTTTTCAACGGAGATGATCCATAGATGGAGAAGATCGACGGTCATCGGGTAGGCTTGAGTCATGAAGTTGCAGGGGGTTTAGCGCATGGGCTCATCTCTTATGGCCACAGTCACGAAATGATCATGGTCGTCCGATCCAGTTTGGACACATGGCACCTGATTAGGCTCAATCATGATTTCAGCTACCGGGACTTCAAAAGACAGGGGGTCTCTCTTCCACTGCATCGGGAAACCCTAAAACGCGAAATTATTAGCCATTTCGGCTTCCAGAACTTCAAAATACATGGGGTCTCTCATCCATTGCATCGGGAAACCCCGAAACGCAAAACGATTAGCCATTTTGGAATTTCGGCTACTGGGACTTCAAAAGACATGAGGTCTCTCATCCATTGCATCGAGAAACCCTGAAATGAGAAATGATTAGTCGTTTCGGCATTTTGGATACCGGGACTTCAAAAGATAGGGGGTCTCTCTTTCACTGCATCGGGAAACCCTGAAACGCGAAATGATTATCCATTTCGGCATTTCGGCTACCGGGACTTCAAAAGACACGGGGTCTCTCATCCATTGCATTGGGAAACCCCAAAATGAGAAATGATTAGCCGTTTCGGCATTTCGGCTACCAGGACTTCAAAAGACAGGGGGTCGCTCTTCCACTGCATCGAGGAACCCTGAAATGTGAAATGATTATCCATTTTGACATTCTGGATACTGGGACTTTGAAATACAGGGGGTCGCTCCTCCACTGCATCTGGAATCGCCGAAACGTGAAATGCGAAAAGCGCTTTTGAAGATAGGCACAAGGTCATGGCCCGTGGTCACTTGGGGTGATATAAAGAGTTGGTTAAAGGGCCGAAGCACTGGGTTTAGCTGCAGGAGGCGTCGTCGCGTTCTCCAGGTGCCAATTCAACTTGGCCTCGATCCTGATCCCTACTAGATGTAAATAAAGGTAGGACGAGGTGGTTGAAACCTCGCCTCACTCCCTAAATGTAAGGCATGGAAGTTCTGGTAGACAGTCTGCTCAAGATCGTCCTATGTGTAGGTTTTCCTAAGAAGCCATGCTGATCTGATGTCCTCGTCTGACCAGAGGAGCCTACACATGCTAGGTTGGATTTTAATGTTTTATCTACCCTCCTGCTGCCAAGGTGGCGAGTTTCTCTGAGTATATATACTCAACTTTTGTATTTTTGTAGGGATGGATGGTAGAGCAGAGCTCCCGACTGTAATGTTTTAATGAAGCACTGGTTTTCTTGGCTATGTATCTGTATATGAAATTTCCTTGTTTAATGTAAGGCAACTCTCTTTTTCATCTTGTTTTGATCTCATACTGAAAGAGTTCATGACTGAATGATTCACATGAATCGTTGTGACTGTGTTATGATAAAGGATTTATTATAGCGCTGCTATGTTCTTTTAGTGTTTTTGATTTTGAATATAAGAGGTTCTTGTGTTCAAAGTTTTCTTCTACAGGCCGTTGGAAGCCCGATGCCTACAACAGCCCTTCACATTTCCTTACATAAGTCTTCCTCCTACTCGCCCTTATTACAACTTACTGCCTAAAATTTAATCATGGCCTCATCTGCTTGTGCGTGCCCAGCCTAGTTTCTGAGTTAGAACGATATTGTTCCGAGTTTACTTCCATCCATCACCCTTTATCAACAAATCATGACATTTAAACTGATGGGCCTCAGGCTTACTTCTGCTACAATCCAGGAGTGACTTCTGATGCCAACATATGCCATTAGCCTTATTGGTGGTTTCCTCGCCTTTGTCAACAGTTTTCCTTATTGGTTTCTATTCAAAGGGTATTTTTTGTGTACCTCTTGCATCTGGAACACGCGTGTTGAAACATATCTGGATTTTTTTATTTTTAATGATAAAAGATTTGTAATTTTTGAGTTCTTGCGTTTTTGGGATTTCTTCGAACAAGAATTTCGTCACCTTTAAATTCGCGATGCCTTTTATTATTTATTTTTGGAAAATGAACCAAAAAATAAAAATAAAAAAATCTAAAAAAATATAAGTTTTCAAAAAGCTTCTGAAAAAATCATTTAAAACGGGCAATAATTTTAAGTATGGGAGTTTTTCATTCAAATGTTAAAGAAATCAGGATTTGGGGATTGCGTAAACAAATGTTTGATGCAAATTGAATTGTGAAACCCCGATCCCCGATTTCCCGATACTTTAAGACTTAATTAAAACACAAAATACTTAACTCTCAATTAAAAGGGTTTAAAAGTTAAGTTAATTACGTCGCGATATCGAGATTCGCGGTTCAATAAGATCATATACTCTTGTCATTGTGTTTCCCGATTCTCGATTCCACGATACATTTGATCCTTAAGTAAAGATTTGAGTTAATCTAGTCTTTGCTAGGAGTGATTAAGATTTAAATAATTACATCGCGATTTCAGAATTCACGGTTTTACAAGAAGCGTGTTTCCTATCATCTGTTTTCCAGAAATCCCGATCATTAAAACCTCGACTCATAATTCATATTTGAATTAAAATATATCCGTTTTGGCCTTAATTTTGATTAATGAGTTAATTAATATAAGTTAAACCGTGTTTTAAAGAAACAGGTCATCACCATTTTGCGATTTTGGGATTCGTGATTCCATGAGAACACTAACTCATGTCATCAGATTTCCCGAAATCCCGATTCCTGATTTTTCGATTAACGAAATCCTGAAAAGGTCCAATCTCGATTAATTAAGATACTAAAAATGTTTTAATTTAAAATAATACATCGCAATTTCAGTAATCGGGATTCTTCGATGACATATTTCTTCAACAACAAAAGTGTCGAAACTCCGAAAATCAGGTTTTCAAATTTAACTCAAATTAACGCTAATAAATCATACATCTAAACAAGGTTTAAAGTTAATATTTCTTTGAATGTCCATTAATGCATCATTATCCGATTAAGTAAGTTTCTATTATATTTGAAAACACCGAGAAAGCCTAGGTACAGGCATTAAATGCACATCTTCGAAAATATCTCTTGCATTAAGAGCTTTTATTTTGTGACAGAGGTACGAATCTCCATAGTTTTACGATATATTTGAAGAAAAACGTTCGAAACGTCTGTATTTCCATTTCAAAGCTAAGTCTTCTCGTCCACTCTCTGTGACAGATTTTCAAGCTTAACGCAGAGCTATGGCACCCAAAAATCTCCGAAGAAAACTGAAGACCAGCAAGAAGGCGATATTATTTCTGATACTTCTCCACTCGGCGTACACTCCGTCAAATCGTGGATTGTTAGGATATTTAGACACTTAGGAGTTAGTTAAGATCTACTTGGTCTAATATGTCGTTAGGTAAAAGTGTGTTTCTTTAGTATGCATTAGTATGCATTTGTAGTTAGGAAATCCGACGATCAC
>ML803536.1:473602-485108 GCA_009831015.1 Picea engelmannii
GAAGAAACCCCTTAAGGGTTTGAAACTGATACTCAGGATAAGTCAAGTGATAGAGACAAGTTGAAAGATCCTGAATTACCTCCTCAAAACACAGAGGGTTCTCAAATAAAAGAACCAGGGACAGAAAAGGGAAAAGGACTGGAAACAAGTCCAATAATTCTTGATGATATTCCAGAGAAGATTGGAGGAAATGTTTCAAAGGAACTTGACAGTCCTATCACAGCTTTGACTCCACTACAGTCTACTTTCGGAACCCCTCATGAAGGAGTTCTATACGTCAGTGATTTGGAGCTGATTTCGAGAGATGAAATCCCCCCATCTGATTATTTTTTCAGCAAAAAGAGAAGAGCTGTTTTGAAACAGGAAATTCATCCTGTAGGAGAAAGATCAATTAAGAAGCATAGAGTTATTATTGATGGGAAGAAACTTAAGGAAGGAGAGTTTTGCTACAGAGTTAGCAGGGACAATGGGTTCTATAGCATCGACTAATATATATTCTGTGGGAAATCTAACAACTATGATTGAGTAGAAAGATCAAGAAATAACCCAGTTGCAAGACCGACTAAAGGAAAATGAAAGAAATATTGGCTGGGGAATATAGAAGGGTCTAGAACAAGCTAGACTCAAAGATATGCAAGAAATCCAAAAGTTGAATAAAAACTTGGACGAGGCAAAACATATGATACAGGTTACTCAAGAACAGGTTCATAAGCTGGGTGAAGAAAATATTTTTTTGCAAAATAAGATTATTTCAATTGCTAACCAGGTAATTGAAATCGAACATTTTAGGACGCAAGCATCAGAGATATATGCAAAGATAGAAGAGGAACAACAAAAAGTATTTTGTAATCTGGAAATAATCTAGAACTGTTTTCAGGAATCAAATATATCTATGGAACAGGTATTCCAGAAAGAAAGGGAAACAAAAGCAAGGAGGATTACTTTCCAGAAAGCAGTGGATTCCTCTCTAAAAGAAGAAATTGGGAAAAATAAAAAATTATCTATTTCTGAACAAATGAAAGGGGATGTAATGATAAAGTCTGGGAATCGAAATTGGCTGAATATAAAAGAATCAAAAAGGAAGTCAATGAAGACTGTCAAAGAATCTTTAATCTCCTTGAAAAAGATTCATTAAGTATTGGGGCAGATGGTTGTTCTGGGTTATTAGGAGAGATCAACATTGTCAGGCATCAGCTGAAGTCAAGAGAAGAGATCGAAGAAAAGAAAGCAGAAATCTCAAATATTAAATTGGTCAACATTGCAGAAATAAATAATTGGATGGTAGCTTCAAGTTTAAGGTTGGAAAATATTAAATTCACAGAGAAAACAATAGAAAGTCAGTTTCCAGACTTACAGAGAAGATTTTTCTCTTTCGAATAAAATGAGATACCTGAGGATCCCAGGATCTTAATAAACTTTTTAGGCAAATGTGTTCAATGCGTTGAAGCAGAGAAAGAAAGTTTGTCAACACAAATTTAAAACTTTTAAAATGTTTTTATTTATTAAAATTTTGAAAGAAATTGTAAACGGTTGACATTATTTTGTGTAACCGCAATATTAGGGAGTTGGTTAGTTACCAACAAGAAACTCTGATAGAAATGTATAAATAAAGTTTCAAAAGACGGAGAAAAGGCTTCAAAATTTTTGGGAGATAGCCATTTTTTGTAAATTCAGTTTTGAGGTTCATCGGAATATAAATCGCAAGCAAGATTCTGGATCCTACAATTTTGTAACTATGTGTCTTCCTCTGTTTATCATGTTTTGTTAAATTTTCCTTTCAAAGTGTTTTTCTAACAAGTGAATCAATTTGAATTTATATACATTGTCATTATTATTTCAGATTGGTTTGGATGTTGAATGTATTACAGTGTTTCCTCTGAAATTACTTTAGTAATTTTAAGACCTGTAAAACCTTCTGTTCCTTAATATTTAAGTCTGTTAGAAATCTTGTTTTTCTTTCATCATAATTAATTGAAATATAAGATTCTTTCTTGATAAAAGCCTTATATTTCTTGGTATTGTGTTTCGTTGTTTACAATTTCAAAATTGTTACAAAACCAGGAAACGGCCTTGAATGTGCTTTTACATTATTGTTATAGATTTCGAAACTGTTTTCATTGATATCATCTCTAGAAGTCTGAAGTAACCAATTGATTAAAAACCCATTTTATAAACCTTTTAAACTTTATCATCCATGACTGTCCCTAATAGCAGACAACCTAACATAGAACCGAGCCTTCAGGATCAAACCAACATTGCCCTAAGTTTATTCAATACTATTTTAAAAACAACGACCAATAGGGCTGAACTAGAAAGATCATGGGATGCTATTGAACGTGACATTAGCATCCAAGAGCAACAGGAAGCTAGACAGAGACAGTTGAGAAACTGAATCTGTTCTTATCTTTCTTTAACTCTTTAATTCCAAATCTTTCCTTTAAATTATTTTCGGATGCCTTGATGGTATGTTTTATAGACTTAAAACATAAAATCGGGAACAACAACCCGAAAGACGTACAAGGTCGTTGGTTCGTGAACATGTTATTCATACGATTTCCTCCAAATCATCAAGCTCTTGATTTGTACCTCGTGCTGAATGATGAGAGATGCCTCAATGTTCTCCTTTCAGCGGGTCTCCTTCCATCAACTTCAACTCATCTATTCTGGAGATGATACCTAGAGTCCTATGAGTACCTAGAGGCTTGCAGTCATTAGTGGTAGGTTCTCTCGCCATCGATAGTTGGGAATACATCAATGTCTCCTGATTGATGGATTCTTCAAGTGTTCGACCCTGACACCTCTATTCACACTTGTAAGAATGTACTCGTTGCCTTGATATCTACTTTCATTATCGGTAGGTTGTCTCGTGTTTGTTAACGATATACCTTAATGACCAAAAATCAAATGAAGTCTCATTGTGTTCAACCTCAACTCCTTTATTCACACGATATAGACTTGCACCTTTGGCAGATCGTGTAGAAGACTTGAAGAAATTGGTTTATAGTCGTAGCTTTCCTGAGATGTTGCTATCTTTCATTGGATCAATACTTATGTGACTTCAGTGATAATGGGAGATCAGATTGTAGTCCATTGTATACATATATCTTCAGATTGATTACTGGGCCTTGTTTGTGACTATGACAACCTTTGGCATGTAGCAATCCTTGTATTTCCTATTCATGGCCATGAACAACTGTTTGGTATATTTTCACATGCATTTGCAGTGTAATTCAAATTGGTAGCCATGTGTGCAAAGTCAGTGCAGATTGTAATGAGAAACTAGGTCTTCTAGCTAAGTCTCCATTACTCCACTTCTGGGTATTATAATGTATTTCAGCCATCACAGATACTCCTCTGACCTCACACATTAGGGGGCATATTTTATAGCAAGATTTTCCTCACCCTATGCAAATTTTCTTAGAAGGCCTTGTTCCATTTCCCTATGCAGACTTGAAGTCCCTTTTAGTAAATCCCATAGCTAAAACCATTATTTTTCCACATATACACTCCCTATCTATTATACAACATGCGTATATGCAGGGTGCACTACTACAGCCCGCGTACATCGGGTTTTGTGCCCAAAATAAAAAAATGGTGTCGGGTTTCCATGTCACGTCACGAGATCCATGATCCTTGACCTTCCATATACTGGAAACGTTCTGAATCGACCCTTTAGTTCCACTTGAAGGCTATAAATGGGCCAAATCCGAGCTATGGAAAAGAAGAGAAGAATTCAACTTTGAGAGCAAAGTTATTCTAGAGAAATTATTCACTTCATATTGAGTCTGCATCCCTTTATCATTTTAAGCCTAAACACATTGTTCAACCCCCAGGCTCTTCCCTACATGATTGAGAACCCCATTGTCTCTCTTATATGAGATTTCCTTTGGTGGAGGATTGAAGTGGTGGAGGCCCAACTGAAAGGGACTTTGTTTCTTGGTTATGAACCATGCTGACACAAAATTTTGTAATTCATTCACTTCTGTTGATTACATTTTAATAGAAATACTCTTTTCTCGTCCAATTAATATCTTGCAAATATTTGAATTGTTATTCCATGGGCATATTTGTTATGAATGTTGATGTATTATGCTATTGAATATGCTAACATTATATATTATCACCATATGCTTGCGTCTCTTGGTTGTTGAGGACAAGTTGCAGGTGTATTGCTTTGAGTCAAGTGCTCAACGATGGATTTCATCAAACGTCTGGATGAGGTAAGATATTTATCTTGTCTTGTTAGCATATTTGTTTATATATCATACTTAAGATTAGAGTTGATTTATGCAGTCATTTTCTTCTGTTGTGGTTTACCCCTAGCCATAGAGATATTTTCCTTGTAACAGTTACGAAAACTTCCAGGTGTAAGGGTTTACACCAAAATATATTAGAGCTCTTTCATTCAACCCCCAACAACACAAATGAACGAACTCTAAGGTGAATAATGAGTGATAGAGTGTGGTATTGTGGATTAATTACCCACATCCCATCGCCTTGAATGTATGGCCAACTCAACAACGTAGCCAACCCAATATTCCATTAACGAATATGCCATGTCATCAATCCTATGCCTTTTTAATATGTGGACTTGATATTATATCAAATCAAGTAAACCTCAAGCTCCTTGCTCATAACTCCCAATCAATCCATTGTTGGAGAAATTTCTATTTCGACACACTAGTTCAGTGGGATTTAACTCTCTAGTTCTATTTAGACCATCACTATTATGCATGCATGCATTCCTAAGGAAAGCTAATTGCTTGATTGCTTTTCTTAATTATGGAATGTTCTTCCCTATATATGAGTGTATTCCACTCATTCATTGTATCATATTGATCATCATTGTATCGATCATTCATTCATTGATCAACTCATTGGAGTAGTGTGAATATATTTTCTCATTCTTCCATATTGAATCTCTCTTTCTTTCTTTCTAGATCTCCTGTGTAGGTTTCGATGAAACATTCATCAATCAATCATTCATTCACTGTATTACAATGATCATCATTGATTAGCTCATTGGAGTAGTGTGAATATATTCTCTCATTCGTCTATATTGAATCTCTCATCCTTTCTTGATAAGATTTTTTTGTACTTTATTTAGCTATATCTCCTGTGCAGGTTTCGATGAAACATTGACATAGTATCAGAGCTACGCTTCTTGTAGCAAGCCTAACAAGCAAGAGAGTAAGGAAAATCAGAGTTTTGACGAGCAAAATTCATGGCCGTACGTTTATGCAGTGATTTCTCTCAAAATATTAACTTTATGAGGAAACAACCTGGCTAAAAGTAAATAGACCCATTATGCAAGTGGGTTTTCAACCGTTTGGCGAAATTCCTCACCGTTTGCTCAGAAAGGAAGCCGAAAGATTACCTCCTGAAACTAATATGAATCCATGGTTGTACCTTTCTGTAGTGATTTCTCCCAAAATATTAACTTAATGAGAAAAAATACCATATGAGAAGTAAATCGACCCATTCTGCAAGTGGGTTTTCAACCGTTTGGCGAAATTCCTCACCATTTTCTCAAAAAGGAAGTCGGAAGATCACCTCCTGAAATTGATATGAATCCATGGTCGTACCTTTCTGTAGTGATTTCTCCCAAAATGTTCACTTTTTGAGGAAACGACCCTCATGATAAGTAAATAGACCCATTATGTAAGTGGGTTTTCAACCATTTGGAGAAATTCCTCACTGTTTTCTCCGAAAGGAAGCCAGAATATTGTCTCCTGAAACTAATACAATTTTTACATATGTAAGTGCCTTTTCTGCAGTAATTTCTCATTTTTTTAGTTGCAGATTGAGAGTAAATTTTAGGGGTTATCAAAATTAGTTGGGAAAAAATAATTTTAATGGAGGAAAAAGTTGTAGTTATATTGACCGTTCAGAGTCTGAATCTAAAACTTGTCAAAGAAGTTAACAAACTTCGAGGTGAACAAGAGAGATTCAATATTTGTCTTCAAAACATGTGTACCTATTTTTCTAGGGATTCTAGACTTATTGGGAGTCTAATGGAGGATCAAGAAGCTCAAGTTGATACTTGGACTGCTCGCATTAATGAGATGGAGGAGAAATTCACTCTTCTCAATGAGCATTTTTTGGCTGATTTAAAAGAGAAGACATATAGTATTGCTTGTTTGCAGAAAGATATGAAATAGTCTATTTCTTCTAATGTCACTTCTGCATTGCTAAGCACTACTAAGCTTCATTCACCAACTTTTGAGTTGCAACAACCACCACCTACATCTCTTATTGATACATCTTCGGAGCTTTCACATCCATATTCGACACCAACTTCCACATTGGAGTTTCCATTATTAGAATCTTCAACACCAACATTATATTTTTTGGCAGCAATTGACTTTTCAACAACAACTTCAGGGTCTACATCCTCGATATCATGATCGAAATCATAACAATATATGACATGTAATTTATTTCAAAATGTTCAACCTTTTAACATATGTGATGTAACGATGAAGGTATAACATATGAAATTGCCATCATCATATAATTCCCACATAAATATATCATGGCCTTAGACTTGAATGCTTGAGCATTGTTTGTTATTAGTTTCCTGGGGCATCCAAACCTGGAAAATATGTTTATTTCTCAAAAAGTTCATGATTACATTTTCAATGGCATTCCTGGTAGGAATAGCCTCAATCCATTTTGTAAAGTAATCAATGGTAGTAAGGATCCACTTGTGTTATCCAGTGGAGGGTGGTTTTATCTCTCTGATGAAATCTAGGCCCCATTATTGAAATGGGTTGTTTGAAATAATCAACTTCAAGGGAAGTGAGAGAAATTTGTACTTTCCAGCAAATTTTTGACACTCTTCACATGTTTTGACCATGGAAAATACATAAGAAAATATGGTGGGCCAGTAGTATCCAACCCTCAGAAGTTTGAAGGTTGTAGCTTTCCAGTGTTGGTGCCCTTCACCAAATCCTTTATGCATATTAGTTATAACATATTTTGACTCATATTCATCCACACACTTCATCAAAATACCAACAAGGTCTTTCCAATACAAATTGTGATTTATAATGCAATATTTTACAACGTTTAATTTAAGAGATCTGGTTTTGGATTTATCCAACTCTGGTGGGAATTCAAGGTGTTGTAAAAAATAAATGATGTCTTTATACCAGGGTGAAAGAGAATATTTATCCAATACCTGCAGTGTCTTCTTTTCATCCTGTATTAGTGGAACATCTGACTGGTTGAAGATATGGTGCAATTCAAGTGCTTTGGAATTCGAATCAGATAATAGTTTTGCAAGGCCCTGTCCCTTGATCAGTTTAGTGGGATTTATGCTAATATCATATTCCATAAGTTTGACTATCCATTTGCCTATCTTCCCATCACTATTTGGCTGGACAATGATCTCCTTTATACTACTGCTAGGGACATAAGGGGTTATCCTAGACTGCAAAACATAAAATATGAAGGATTTCAAGGCCTTGACTAAGGCATAAGCATGCTTTTCCAATATGTCATATTTCAATTCTACATACCTGAGTGTTTTTCTGAAAAAGGAAATGGGTTTTTCATGCCCTTCTTCATTCTTTTGCAACAGTACAACAACAATAGTCTCCTTAGAGGAAAAAGAGAAAATTAGGAATTATTTGGAATAATATGGACTAACTAGAACATGGGCCTCAATTAGAGCTTGTTTGATCCTTTGAAAGGATGACCTTGCTTCCTTTGTCCACTTAATGTCAACATCCTTTCTCAACATGTTTGTGATGGGCCTAATGATCTCAACAAAATTTGGTACAAATCGCCTCAATAAATTTATTTTTCCCATGAAAGACTGCATGGCCTTCTTATTTATGGGGATGCCAATTTTCCGAATAACATCTACTCTCTCCGGGTCTATCTTTATCCCTCTTGCAGATATAATGTGACCTAGGAGCTTGCCTTCTAACATAGAAAAATGATATTTTTTGGAATTCAAAGAGATTCCACACCTTCTACATTTTTGAAATATTTGCTTCAAGTGTTGTAGATGGTCATCATCATATTTTGAAAAGATAGTGATGTCATCAAGTTATATCACCATGAACTTGTCCTTTTCACCCACAAATGCAATCCGCATGGCCCTTTGGAAGGTGGCCCCTACATTCATCAAGCTAAAGGGCATTTTGTCATACATGAAGGTGCCCCATGGGGTAGTGAAGACAATTTTTTGTTTGTCTTCTTCGAACACTGCTGTCTGATTATACTTGAAATAACCGTCCAGCATGGAAATTCTGTGTGCACCTACCACCCTTTGCAATATGTGATCCATCTTGGGAAATGTATAGTTTTCTTTAAATGAACATCTGTTCATGTTTTTGAAGTCCACACATAAACCGTATTTCACCACTCATTTTCCTGATAGGCACCAAGTTGGCCACCCAATCTGAATATCTCAAAGGAACAATAATATTGGCATTAAGCATCATCTTCAATTCCTTTTCAATAATATACATCAACATAGGGTTAAACTGTCTAATTTTATTCCTAAATGGCTTAGATCCCACTTTCAAAGGAATCTTATGCTGAATGATTTCAGTTTCAAAGGTTTTTAGGTCTTCAAAAGACCATGCAAAAATATCATAAGGTTGACATACATGTCTATTTTCTCATCTGGAAGTGCTTGGATATCTTGACAATCTTGGGATCTACAACTTTCCCAATGTTACAATCTATAACCCAGTGCTCCCGACTTTTAATTGCAACCTTCCTGGAGACATCATTGTTGTCAAAAAGTCTCTCTAGTGGGACTAAGATTTTTGGAATATGATTTGTTTTCAGTTCCACAATGTTGTGACCAAGCACCTTATTCATAAAAGGAGGTTCCTGCTGATTTTCTGTTTCATCGTTCTCATTCTCTTGGTCAATAGATATATTTGAAAATTCATCAATGGTTTGCAGAAATCTCTCGAGCTCTTGATCATCACTGAAAACTTGTCAGTGTTTTACATTGTCTGGTATGGTTGTTCCGTGTTTAACATCCACCTCATAATTAAAATTTGGACCAATGGGAGGCCTGAAAGTACTAGTAGCCAGAGCTAAAGAGTCTACCCTTTGATTTTCATCTTTAGGGACAAAATAAGTATTGAAATTCAGAAATAAAGTTTCAACTATATCCCATACCTCATTCCTAAATTTCCTCAGCCTCAATTGTTTTGTTTGATAAATGTCCTTTACTTGGTTAAAAATAAATTCAAAATCATTGAAGGTTGATAATTTTTCAATGGAAATATCGTTTGAAGCTCTCAACCCCAACACTAAGGCTTCATACTCTGCTATGTTGTTGGTTGTTTCAAATTCTAATTTGTATGAGAGTTAAACCACTTCCTTTGAAGGGGAAATACAGACTATGCCAACACCAGAACCCTCCTTTGAAGATGAACCATCAAAATACATCTTCCAAATTTAATTTCCTTGGCCTATCTCTTGTTGGTTGTTGCATTTGCTAATTGATAATTCTAGAGAATCATCACTAATATGAAAAATATATGACCCAATTTCATCTTCTACAACATAGATAGGATGATTACCTGGATTTTGATGATCACTCACAATGTAAGCCAATTTGAATTCTCTGTACAATATTCTATGTTCTACTCCGAAAATAGGGATGGTCACATATGTAAGATCCATCTGCAGAGATCCTCCAACTTTCTTGGCCCAAGAGATGGATAAAAGCATGCCAAACTTGGGAGGTATATCAACTACAACAATATCCATAGAAACACTTTTCATGTGCAACTGAGACAGAGAAACAACCACATCTTTAATTACTCCCAAACATTTAACCCTTTTAGAATCAAATGAGTAAATCTCCTGGTATAGCTTGGTGATTTCTAACCCTAGCTCATCCATAACAACCTTAGGCATGACATTGTGTGAAGCCCCAAAGTCCATACGGCAATTGTGCAGAATTTTGTCTTGGACACTCAATCAGACCCATCTTCAATGTGTGGGCCAATCATGATAGAAGGATTCTCATCTTCCAGGTTTATCACATCATATGAGGTATCAAAAGCAGGTGGATGCAAAAACTTCATGATAGACCTTTCAAAAGGCTCATTTTTCATTAAATCTGTCAAAGGTACAGTAATCTTTATTTTTCTTAATCATTCTTTATATTAAAAGAAGTTACCTTTCTGTCCACATCTTTCACCTATGAAACAACATGTTTAGTTGGTTGTTGTTGTTGATCTTCTTTGTTTCCTGTGTCTTTGTTTGGACCTTGGTTGGGTGGAAAATCTGATTTCTTATTCTGAGTTGGCACATTTGTTTTAGGACCACCTGACCTAGGCCTTATATCATACTTATTTTTAGGCTGACTTTGAAAAAAATCATCTCCCTTTCTGTCATCACCAAATAGGTTTGACAGTTGAGAAATTTCATACTCTAACTCGGTTAGGTGACTAGGATAGAGGTCAGCTTCATTAAAAAGTGTTGACCAAAATTTGTTCACCTATATGTTCTCGTTCCTGGAATAATAATAAAAAATGATATTGTAAGATGAATATTTTTGAACTATTATATTTTCATTGCATATCCCTCGGTATCAACTTCACCATCCATTTCGTGGAATCAAAATTGGAGTCTCCATGACCAAGATACACAGTCCATAACTCCAATGGAGGTATTACAAGAAGAAATATGAAAAATGCTCTAAGTGACATGCTCTCTCCTCTCCTTTCCCTTTAGCTCTATTCATTTTCTCATTTTATACTTAGTCATTTTTCCCATTGTCTCACTACTTTCATATTCCCCTTACCATTTTCCACACTTAGTCATTTTTCCTTTTTCCTTTCCACGTTCACATTCATTTCCCTCTTCTTTTATTTTCCCATTTATTTTTATTTTTCTTTCCATATTTCTTTATCCCATTTTTTTTCCTTTTCCCTTTTTCCTTTCCCAAATTTCACGTAATTCCTTTATTTCCCATATATTTCTTTTCACTTTTCATATTTTCCATACTTCTTTCCATATTTCACATAACCCATTATATACTTTCCAGACTTAGTTTTATTTACTATGGCTTACCGTGGGTTCGCGGGTTGGTGATATTTCTTAAGAGTATGCATTATCTCCACTACCCTCACAATGCACTTTGAATTCCTCCACCTTCATAATGTACACAACTCTTTTTACTATTCTTTGCTATGTAACTTCTCGAACACTTAGCCAAATATATGAGTTACCACGGGTTCATGGGTCCCCGGGTTCCCGAGTTTGTGAGGGTTGGTGATGTTTTTTTTCATGTTGTATGAGTCTGTCCGACCGATTCCCAATACTTAGAATATTTTACAACTTATTTTTACTACTATTTACCTCTTCTCTCCACTTCACCTACACTTATAATTTTTCACACTCATTTCTTACTATGTATTACCGCGGGTGACTGTTGATACTAAGAGGGGGGCGAATCAATATCAAGTACAATTTAAAACCTTTTTCAACTTATACTTAAACCATTCAACTATATCCAATG
>ML803536.1:507740-522985 GCA_009831015.1 Picea engelmannii
TCAAAAGATGGTTCGATTCGAATTCTGCCTCAGACAAGAATTTTGAGGTAGGCAATCTTGTCCTCAAATGGGACAAACCTAATGAGGGGAAAGGAGAACATACTAAGTTCCAAAACCTGTGGTTGGGTCCATTCTTAATCGCCGAAAAACTAGGTCCCAGTTCTTTTCGCCTGCAGAATTTAGAGGGACAACCATATACCTTCCCGGTGAATGGCCAAGCTCTCAAAAGGTATTTCACCTGACAACTCTCAGATACACCTTTTGTACATATTTTTCTATTTTGGTTTCTTTTGGTTTCCATTTTCTTTTTTGATTTGTTTTTATTTTTATTTTTTGTTTATTGGCCTTTTTGAGTCAAACATGCCTATATTACAGTCTAGTTCAGAAGAAGAGAACAAAATGATTCATTTTGAAATAACTGTCAAGGGCTGTCAGAGCATCAATTGCTGTGTTTTTCTAAAAACGTAAACTAGTTAAAGATGGTATTTTGTTTGAGAATTAATTTCTTGGTTTCAATTTGCATTTGAGAGTAGACATGACTATCTTTAAAAACTCTTTACGCTGTCCCTGCTCTTAAGAAAGAAACTCAACGATGCCTCCCTGTCCTCGAAAATTAGTTTTATTAATAAACTATTTTCAGATCTTGATGAAGGTTAGCAAGAAAAATTTAAAGGCCTGGCAAATATTAAGTTGTGTAAAAACTGGAATTTTCAGCGTCACCCCGCTCTGCTGAATATCTTTAAAACTATATCAGAATGTGAATAATTTCTCAAAGAGCTATGGGAAGTGTTTGTAAACCTGCCGGGACACTAAATATGTCTGCTGGCAGTGGGTAAATGCATGCATGATGCCAAGACAACTTCTCTGGGGTATTGAATAGGCCCACTGGAAACAAAGCGATGTCAGGTTAAAGAAAATTCTCCGGTATAAATCTTGATTTTGGTCATAAGCATCCTTCATTCTGATTTGAAATTTCTTGGACATGATACAGACGTCAGAGTGGGTTAATTGACATCCCTGTCGAGGCTATGGATGCCTGCTGGCAGCAGTGGCCTTGTCAACAGTATTGGAGCCATTAACTTAAACATTGTGGCTTTCATTTGTGAAGTCTGTCACCAAATTTCATTCTTTTTAACGAAAGATATCTTAAGCTGGACCACATCGTGATTATTAAAGATGCTCAAATGAATTTTCAGTTGTTCTTTGATTTGAAATCATTCAAACATTTCTAACCTGAACTCATTAATGATACAAATATTGTAATTTTTAAGCCTATGAAGTAAAGAAATGCATATAGGTTCTTAAGCAATACACAAATTAATCAATGGCTCATACACAGAGTACACAAAGATTTTATACCGGAAACCCTCAACCGGGAAAACCTTTCTTATTTTCATTATATCGAATTTCACCATTTTCCATACAATATATACAATTTTTTTAGGTATTCTGTAGATACCAAAACCCTAATCCCTTAATCCGAGATTAATTTACAAATCCACTAAAAATAGAAAAATCCTCTAAAAATAGCAAAAATCACCCAAAAAAAATAAAAATTCGGGGCACTGCCCTGGGCTACCACCCGTTGTTGAATGCTATGTGTAACCAAGGGGGGGAATACCTGCCCCCCCTCCCTGGGACCCCCCTAAGAAAGTGCCCGACGCACACGACAGAGCACTAGGTGAAGGGATCGTCAGACGCAGTTGTCGTATCTGACGCGCCCACACACACACACACACACATGCAAAGAATATAACACATACCCAATAGAGATAACTACTTCTCCCAACAATTCACCATTGTTGGCAGCCCAACATATTTTTAACTTTTTAAATATCAAATAATAATCTATGTAGCTGCCTAACTAGGGTCATACATTTTTCTGTTCTTCATAAGCAATTTTTAAAACAACAAATGCATGTTTTCGGTTATTCCTAGTGTTTTTGTTTCCATGCTCCGTTCATGACTAAAAGCATGAAAACGAAGCATTAAAACTTATGAATGTATTACCGCTCTATTTAAAATTTTATGAAAAGCAAATGGCTCAACATTTTGGTTAATAAAGTCTTTGATTCTTTGCTATGAAGTTCATTCTCTTTGTTTCCCTCCTCGAATGTCAAGCATGCTTATGGATTGTTATATGAATCAACAAAGGTCCTTTTAATTTAACCATCATTATATTTTTGTGTGGTTCTTGGTCATACGTTCCCTTGTCACTAGACTTTGGTTTATAAGTTTCCTTCTCCTAAACTTTACAACCTAACCCAACTTGTTGCACAATCATTTTAAATTTTTAATGCACCTGGTCATGGTTTGTACTATGTGGGAGGTGGCAGTCCGATCACAGTGAGCCCATCATTTCAAATCTTAGTCTTGGGTTTTTCAACACCCCTCACATTCATTTCAAACAACACCTATCTTTTAATTGAGAATATTCTGCTCATTTTCCATAGATTGTTGATGAGTATTGGGTCTGGAGTATACCTCTGGTCTATTCTTAGAAACCCTCCATACACATTGTGTTTGGGTGTTTTCTTGTTGAATTCCCATGGACCCAGTTGTTAGGATTGAACCCAACGACACTCAAACCCATCTTATATGCGATGATGCAAGGGAGGATATCGAGGGTCACAATTGGCTTGTTTTCCTTGAGAAATTCCAGGGCTTTAACCTTCAAACTGCTCAGAAATTCACCCTCTCATTTGATGGATGTCGAGCCAAGGTGGGGGAAATTCAACTAGAAGTCATAGAGGAATTTTTAAGTCAAGCAACAGGTCTCCCTGCGAGCGGGCATAAGTGGTTCAAGAATTCCAAGGTCGAGGAGGTTCCGTGGAGTCTTTTCTTTACATCTCGAAAGATCAATGGTTGTGACAAAGGTATTCCAGTGTCCCTATTCAAAACCTGATGGCATGGTTTGCATGCAGTGTTGAAACAGTTTATGACGCGTGAAGGCCATTTTGGTTTTGTATTTCTATATCACCTGTGTTTGCTCATGAATTTCACAGGGTTTCCATTAAACATGCCTTATTACCTGTGAAGAAGCCTGTATAAAATGGATAAGAGGTATAAGAAGTAACGTTTGGATTCAAGCCTTTTCCACCATGGTTTGATAAAAATTATTCTTGCACATCAATTGAAGTTACAGAACGATGACTGGGATTTGTTCCTAACCCGAAATGGTTTTGCTAACTCATATGCTATAGAGGTTGACAAACTCGTGATTGAGGAAACCATAGTCTATCCCAGAGTGTTCCCTTCATCTACATAGGCATGTGTTACGACCACCCATAGTAAGACTTTACTCGACTCAAAATTTGTTGAGCAGACCCATGAACAAGATGCACAACCTAATGCCTCTGCCAAAAATGCAAATAGACCTGTTGGCAAGCCATCTAAGAGTGATATCTATTTAAGTTTTAAAAATAAGAGGGCATGAATTCTGATCTCGAGGAATATACAAAATAAATCAAACCCTCATGTGAGCTCAATCAAGACGATTGATATCCATGAGAGCTCGGATTCTGAGATTGATAGATTTTTGGCCGAAGAAGACCCTCTTTCCTTCCAAACACACCTCGATCAGTCTTACAATTTCGTAGATAATATGTCACCTTGTCTGAATCATAGTGAAGGGTTTCCAGGTATTAATTTTGGTGACAAATCTACAGGCCACATTGGGAACGTTCCGGTACACAATCGTGGGTATTCTCAATCGACCGTCAAACAGTCACAATGCGAAACGTGTCTGTTCTGGATTGACAAGTATTACACTGATATAACCATTTTACAGTCACATATCAAAGCCCTTACTGATCAGTTCAACCCCTTAATAGATGAAAATCCCAGGCTCAAGTCTATTGTTAAGGGACAAGGGAAATGCTTGAAAACTACAGGGAACATCATATTAAAAAATGTTGAGACTGCAACATCAGTAATAAATTTTGAGATCATGTGATTTGATTTGATTTTACAGTTAAAGGTAAGATTTATTTTTATCTTAAAATAGTGTTATATTTTGTTTGTTGAATAATTTATATTTCGTTGTTAAAATAGACTAGCTATAGAATCAACAGATTCTGTAGCCAGTCTATTCTAATTCGAAATTTGGAAAATTGTGGTTAAATGAATATCTAAATTTATTTATTTTATCTTTTCCTTTCAGGATATCTGGGAGTCTATGGTGACCAAGAGATCTGAAGCATTTTTGGGGCTTGTTAGCCATATATATGATCCATTTTTGTATAAACGGGAACAAACTTTTTTTAGCTTTTAAAGATTTAGTGTGATCTGGGGTGGTTATATTCCCCCTTTATTTTTGTAATCAATAGATGATTGTATCTTATCTCATAAGATAATACAGTTACCTTTCTGAACCCTTTAAAAGCTCATATTTTTTTTTGAAAAGAAATCATCTTGGCCTGGGGCTGAAGTATGGACAATTAATTCACAGACTTGAATGGAACATAATGCATATTACAACTTTAGCTTCTTGTGTATGATGTCTTAATTTAAGTTATGTTTATCTTGACAAGATAATAGGTGTTGATAGATTTTGTCTTCATTCTTTATTATGAGTCAGGATAATTCATTTATAAATACTGTCCATATGTGATGTTTCAGATATTACATAGGGTGATCATCTTTTCAACTCAAATTATGAGATTTGTCTTTAATTTTTTGTTGAAACGTTTAAATGCAAAGTTCTTACAATAAGATTTATCTTACTGTAATTTCTTGTAAATCATAAGATCACCACGATTATTTGCATCTCTTCGTTCTGTCGTTAAAACTCAACAATCAATATATTGTTTTGCATTTATTCCGAACAATTTCAAAGTTCACTATGGGTTTATCTCTTGGACAGGTTGGCTGGACATTCTATAATTATACAGGTGATTGGATGCATGTTGAACAACCCATTAATAGGTTAGTTTATTTCTTTTGTCTTTTGTTTGTCTTCGAAACCCTTATGTGTGACCTGGCTTTGACCATTCATGTATTTCTATTTCATAGTATATTCTTTTTGTTTAATCTTAGATAAATAAAGAAAAAACAAAAAATAGTTTATGTTCTTTCTTTATCTGCTTTTGTTAAAGCAACCATCTTTTCATATATTTTCGTGAGTTTAGATTAAAACTTGCACTTGTATAACATGCACGTAAATTAGATAAACAGATCTGTTGTGTAAATATTATTTAAAATAGTTATATGGATACACATGTACATATATATACTAAGTAGTTATTTGTTAGTTTGTTCTTTTTCTTTTATTTGTTTCTTTTAGGACTTTTAGATTGGCCAACGAAGCCATTAAACCCGTTGGAGCGAGTCATACCAAACGACTTGGGTTATTTAGACAACCCCAGATCGGACTCGTTCTTCCAATTAACGGACGGTCATTTTCGCCCATCAACAAGGTGTCAATAGGATTTATTTAAACTTTAAAATATTTTTAAGCCATAAAAACTTATTAAAACAAAATATGTCTGTTGATTGCAAGAATGTTGGCATTCTTGCAATCAACACTTTTACAGCTGTAAGCATAGGTTAACTCTTTTGTGATCCATAAATGATATAAACATGGTGATAGGACTTTCCCAAACTCAAATCAAGACCTGACTCAACCTCATAAAAAAAAAAACAACTAACATTAAGCAAAAATGGGAAGACATAAAACAAAATGACTTAACACACCGTGAAGAAGAAAGACTAACTAAGATCTAGGTTGATAGATGAATAGGTTGGTTTGATGAGTAGAAGGAAGAGGTGAAGGCCTAGAATATAACAATAGTAGTTAATTTAGATAAGATTCATGTGGTTGAATATGTTGGGTTGGGTTCTCGTATTCTTTCAAAATTGAAAATATTGATCGACACTTTTGGAAAGGAACTAGGGAAAACTATGAATACAAGTGAATGTGTGGCTTGAGGATGTGCTTTTCAGTGTGCCATTCTTAGTTTGGAATTAAGTGCATGAGTTCAAGGTTCAAGAGAGTTTTCCATTTTCTATTGCTTAGATATGGAAGGGATCTGCTCCTGAGTCCGAAGAGGGAAGTTTAGAGCAATAACAAAAAACAATTTTTCCCTAAAGGAAACACAGTTCAAAGTACAAAGGATTTAACATTCTTTAGGCTCAGGGCCTTCAAAATAGACATTTTATATGTAGATGAGAACCAAGTTCCGACACCTATAAGTATAAACTCATACATGATTAGTACTTTTTAGATTTCAAAAGGTGAAAAATCTAAGCTGGAAGTCAGAGTGCAGTTGGATAAGCATGGAATATTTTTTGTTAATTCTTCAACTATGATCAAGGAAAAATAAATAGAAGTCTATATTTCAAGTGGAAAACAAGGCTCAAAGGAATAAAAAGAGACTACTGCAATGGATACATATGATGCACAAAACAATGGTGCATATACAACTAGTGACAATGCCGATGTGAATATGCAGTATGCCAAAAGTGTTGTTGGAACTGCAACAACTGCAACTAGTGGTGTTAAAAAATAGTTTTTATGAGGTAGAGGATAAAGTTTCCCAAATGGAAATTGATGCCAAGGTAAAAAATATGAAAAGAGAAGGTTATAAAATTCAAGATTTATGTGACTTCAAACCTAAGAAAATATTGTAGAATAAACAGATGGTGGATACTTTTGGCACACTTGACTTGGTCACATTTTGAATCTAAATGTGGATTGAATAGTAACATTGGAGCAATTGAATGCTATCTAAATCCATTTTCTCTTACAGGTTATGGTCTAAATGATGCCTCTAAAAAAATTAGTTGTACTTCTACTCAATTTTGTTTAAGAAAGAGCAGTAATAAATTCTCTGGTGGTCAGTTGCATTTTAGTTATCCTTACTAACATGTTGGTTATAGATAATAATGTTCATGTCCACAGTGTTCTTTCTGACTCTAGGATAAATATACTCTATTTGGTAGAAGGGACAAAAAAAAAGAATATTCTCGAGAGGTTTTGTATCCATTCTTATTTTCTTGTATGAATCTATTTTCGAGGCACATCTGCTTGGCTGCAATTTGTTTTTGTATGCTGCATTTTTTTGGAACTGTGACAAAAATCAGTAGAGCAACTATTATTGATGAGTTCTTAATAATATCATCCATGGATTTTTTGAGAGAACTACCAACAATGCACAAAAACTATGGTACACTCTTTCTTTTTGTTGACAAATTATAGAAGAGGACAATCCTCACTCCTTGTAGGAAGAATAACTAAGTGTAAGAAATAATGAAAATGTTCTTCACACACGTTTAGGTCAATTTCAGTTTTGTACATCCATAGTTTTAGAAAGAGACATCAAAATCACTTCCAACTTATATAAATCCATCTATATCATGATGGACAAAAGGTTTGACATGTCTATTGTGTTTATGTTTCTCCAGTTAGTAGCATCAGGAAGACATTCTCCCAGTTTGGTCATGCTAATTTGACCAAGGGAGAATGATACATTCACTCACGACGCCATGCTGATTTGGCTAGTGGTGAATGGACCAAGGACATTATTTATCCTATTATTAATGTTGATTTCACAAGGAGTGTAAAAGACTCGATATGCTCTCACATTGCCTGCTATAAGATGGAGTGATCTATTTTTATAGGGTAGGATTGACTTGTTTACAAGTCTAGTCTAATGTTGAAGATGTAGGATCAAGAGATCTCTTGTGATGAGGGGATTCTCGATGGGTTTACTCAACATTAGAGATCTATATTAATTATACATTCATTTTAGGAGATGATCCATCAACAAGGCTCACGAAGAACTTTTATAGTAAAGAAGAAATGCTAAGAAGACAAGACAAATGCCAAAAAGAAACCCCGAAAATCATTAAAGAAGATATTGAAGACAAAATTACAAGTCGACCCCACAAGTAAATTAAAGGTGACTCAAACTGTATAAATAAAGACTAGATAATTTCATTTTGACATAGAACACATATCTTCTCATCAAGTGTGCAAGTCCCAGTTTCAGTTGCTATTGCCAGTTGCACAAATTTTGAGGTGCACTATCTTGTCTAGGGTTCACTATATTTGAGGGGTCTTCCTCATACAAGGGTGAAATTAGTTATGTGCTGGCTTTCTTCATGTTGATGGTGATGTACTTTTTGGCTGGAATTATTATTAAGAAAAGTTGTTTGGTTTTCTCCCAAGTTTGGGTTTCCCAGGACATAATCTTGTGTCATTGTGCATGACTATCTTTCTATGATTCTATTGTTTTTGTTGATATTCTTCGTTGATATTTTCAGTGTGTAATTATTCTATGATAATAGTGGCATAAATTCTATTTTGAATTCATAAGGAAATAATTATCATATCTAAAAATAGAAAATTCAACATGGAATCAGAGCTTGGGATCTGAAGAGAAGGGGATCATCTTGAGACACATTGTTGGGTACAACACTGGAGTGTTGTTCTTGTTCTTGTTCTTGTTTTAGGTAGGTCACATATCACATCTCTGAGGGAGATAAGGATTTTTAAATGAGAGGGAGCTATAGTGATGGTTGTAGGTGTCAACAGGTTAGATGGTCTCATGTTTGAGACATGGAGAAAACCATCCATACGAGGAATTGTGGACTATTGCATCCTGGTGGTGTGGAAATATGGGAGTTCTACTAGATCGACAGAGGGCCCAGATCACTGCAGTATGTTGTGTGGTATATTTCCAGCCCTATGGATGGACTTTTAGTGATTTTTCATGGTAAGTTATGATGGGTGAAACTCAATTTCTTTGGCACAGACGATATGGCTTCAGACGTTTGGCAGGTTGATGAGATAGAGTCTTCATTGAGCCAAAGAGTTGCACATTGTTGAGGTATGAAAAATGTATGAGGTATTTGTGCCCAAGGAGAATAGAAATAAGTTATAACCTTTTATAAATAAGGGTATCTTTGTGGTATAAAACAAGACTTCGAAGGCCTACATAATCTACATTCCAGCACAACGTCAGATTGAGGTTAGTCGTGATGGTACTTTTGATGAAGAGGTATCCATCAAAAGGTATAGAGAGTCCCATATGGAGATTTATAGTGAGGAGAAAGAGGCTCCTAAGGATGAGGGTACATATCCCTCTAGTCTAGTTGTTCATCCTTCAAACTATCAAGACGAGTTAATAGAACTAGTAGAGCTAGTGGATCTACCTAGAGATGTTGCAGTGACCAAGAAGAGGCCAACATGGCTTTGTGACACTTTGTAGGATGCATATCCCATTGGTACTTTTAGGGAGAGAAAATGACCTCATAGGTTCTCAATTTATATGGAATTGATCAATCACATCATTGATTCTGAACCTTCCAATTATGAGGAGGCAACAAGCCAACATGCTTGGAAGGATGCCATGATGGAAGAGTATTAGTCCATCATGAATAATGATGCGTGGGAGATAGTTTTGAGACCAAAGGGGAAGTCAGTGGTGACTTTTGAGTGGATCTATAAGATCAAGCATCAACACATGGAAACATCTATAAGTACAAATCGAGGTTTGTGGTGAGAGGATTCTCTCATAAAGAGGGAGTGGACTATGAGAAGGCTTTTTCTCTAGTCGCTAGGTACACTTCCATCATGAATATTATTTATCTTGCTTCAACTATGGGTTGGAGATTACATCAGATGAATGTGAAGACCACATTCCTCAACGGTGTGATTGAGGAAGAAGTGTACATAGAGCAACCCTAGAACTTTGTGATACATGGGAAGGAGTCTCATGTTTGCTGATTAAAGAAGGATTTGTATGGACTCAAGTAGGCACCTAGGGCATGGTACTCCAGAATTGATGGATACTTGATTAGTTTGGGTTTCACTAAGAGTGATGCAGATCCCAACCTTTGCTACAAGGTTGTTGATGGTGATCCATTGATCTTGGTGTTGTTTGTTTATGATATGTTCCTTACAGGGGAAGAGAGGCTCAATGTCGAGTGTAAGAGGGAGTTGGATTCAGAGTTTGAAATGAAGGATATTGGCTTGATGCATTATTTCTTGGGATTGGAGGTGTGGGAAAAACCAAGTGAGATCTTCCTTGGACAAGGGAAGTGCACACTTGGTATATTGAGAAGATTCGGTATGTTGGAATGCAAGTCCATGGCTACACTATGTATCCCAATATGAAGAAGCTGAGTGATTTTGCTTCAGATTTAGATTTGGTGGATCCCACTATGTATGTGTAGTTGATTGGATCCTTGATTTACCTGGTTAACACTAAGACAAATATTTTCTTTGCAGTTTATGGTTGAGCCAAGGAACTTCCATTAAGTTACAATAAAGCACGTGTTGAGGTACCTTCATGGTACAATTGGATATGGTCTTAGATATTTCTTAGGTGGTGAAATGAGGCTGTAGGGATATACTTATTTTGACTGGGTAGTGAGCGTAGTGGATAGAAAGAGAACCTTAGGGTGATGCTTCAACTTAGGATCAACTATAATATCCTAGTTTAGCAGGAAGCAAACTTTTGTAGCACTGAGTAAAGTAGAAGCAGAGTATATCACATCCAGTGTCGCAAGTCACGAAGCAATATGGCTTTGAAAGATTCTTGCAGGACTATTTGATCAAGAGCTAGAGACGATCTTAATACATTGTGATAATCAAAGTTGTGTCAAGCTTTAAGAAAATCCAATATTTCATGAAATGTAAAAGCACATTGAGATCAAATATCATTACATCTGAGACATGGTACCGAAGGGAACAATAAATCTCTAGTACATATCCATAGATGAGTAAATTTCAGATGTTGGGTTACTTCTTCTATTCTGTCTGAGTTTATTGACCCAGGGTTCGAGTCTGTTCGACTTTCCAACAAAGCCTCTAAAACTATCGGCACTCCTGGTAAACCAGAAGGAAACACAACACATAGAATGCACTATGCAGTCTCACCCGAGATAACTTTAATGGGTGACTTTAATACTCATGTGTTTACAACCTAGGATTGAGTGCGAGATATGGGAATTGTGTGTTGATCCATTATTATAAGTTGTAAGCACAATGTACTGATATTTATGAATACACTGGAAATATAGAAACCCATTCATTAAACATAAAAATAACTACTGAAGACAATAAATATATGCATACATTCATCACATAACAAATATGTTATCGTGGTTCACCCCCTCTTGGGATACGTCCACAAAGATCTGGCTCTTGGCTCTTGTATTATGGTATTTTCGCATATAGAGCATTGTGCGGGTTACAATTTTCCCCGTTGGGTAATATCTATATGAGGCAGACTAGATCGCACCAGGCTCCTCAGCCTATGATCTAACCCTCAAGATCTACCCTCCCCAGTCCTCTCTAGATCAATAGCTTACAAAATTAGGTAATACATAAAAATATTACACATATTGACTTGCTACAACAATTCTCTCTACAATAACGACTTATCTCTAGAAAAGAATCCGCACCACTTATGATACCTACGTATTTATATTTATACATTTTTGGCTCTTCAGCCATTACAATACATTACCAAAACCCTAACCCTACCATTGTTAGGTCTTCCATGCATGCACGCATGATGTTCTTCCTTCCAGCTATCACTTTCCTTGTGCATGCTTTCTTTCCCAAAATTATCTTTCTTTCCGCTTTGGCCTGCCTCCAACAGCCCCCCAACACTGACATGTGGCTCATCCCGAGCCACCTAACACAAATATTTGATCTCCCTAGTGACCGCCTGGAACTTCTCTTTGATGTCTTTTGCATGTGTCTATGCCTGTGCAACCTTCTCCTTGAGTGTGTACACTATCTGCACTGCAATTTCATCACTGATTAATTCCGCCCACTCTGCCTGGGTCTATGCTATATGTGTCTTGGATTCCTCTGCCTGTGTGAGGACTTTTTCTACCCACTCTTGAAACAGTTCCATTTGAGCCTGATGCTCCTTCTTCTGTCTTTGTGCAATGGTGAGTTCTGCCTACAGTTTCTTCATGTCTTGGGCCCCTTTGATGCGTTCCATGATGGACATCATCTTATGCCTCTGCTTGAGGTCTTGGATAGCTGTGCTTATCGTTTCTTCTTCCTTGTCCCACTTCTGGAATTTCTGATCCTCCTCTAGCTTTGTCCAAAGCTGTGTTGCATTCTCGAACAAGTCAATTGTTGTGCTAACCTATCGCTCTATCTGTTGCAGCTGTGCCATTTCCTCCTACTTCCTTTTCTCCTTTATTGCTAGTGGAGCAGTGGGTGTGAGATGCTCTCGGAGATTCTCGATCTCCTTATGATATTGATCAATTGCCTGCGTAATCTGATCAATGTTTTCTACTGCTGTAAGTTCATCTATTTGTGCAGTCTTTGGAATCTTCTCATATGTTCCTGCGACTTTCTTCTCCAATCTATTCCTACACTCCCTTTTCTCTTGGGTCTCAAACTTAGCCTGCTCATAGATTATTTCCAGCGCGCCCCGCTTCTCTATTGCCTGCTACAATTTGGCTAAGTCTGTGCATTCATGAGACTGTACCTCATGGGTAACACTCACCTACAATTTGTATAGAGCCTTGGATGGTATCCGCGACAATACCAATTGGATTTGTCTTAAGTCCTTTAGGGGTGTCTACCCCATGATCTCGTCCATGCGCAACATACTGGGTGTGATGTGGAATGTTGCGCTCAACTGCAGTATTGTATGAAATGTGTCCTTCTCTCCTTCTTCTGATCTTTCCTCTGTGTGCGGTGCTGATGGCCCTATTCCCATGCTGCTGCCTACTATCTGTACTTCCCTAATTTTCTTGAGGAACTGACGCATGTGTGCCAACTCCTCTTGAATCATGTCCATGTTGTGCACAACATTGTCAAAATCCTCGGACAGATAATCCTGGACCATTCGGGCTATCATTTCTCCATCATCCTTCGTGATCGTATACCTTACAGGTTTTCTTTGTGCCTTTATTTTATTGCACATGCCTCCTGTCTGCGTGGTTGGCCTCTTATTCCCACATGGTTCCTATGAGTTGGAACTTGGTGTAGTCCCCTACACTGCCTTAGCCTATTTTTGCTGCACTTGATCTGACTGCGTAGTGTTCTTTTTTCCATTCTGGTTCCCTGGCTTAGCTGCCCCTTCATCTGTATGATTTTTCTTTGTCTGACCTGTCCTCCATTTCTTGGGAACTTGGACTTCCCGAGGTTGTGTTTCCTCCTGCCCTACCTCCTCTTCTGCTATCCTTTCCGACAAGTCTTGGGTGAGGGCTGGAATCTTCCATTCATCTTCCTAGTCTTTGATCACCATTTCAATGTCGCCCTCTGTGATATAGTAGCGCATGTGTAGCAACTGCTTATCGGGATCCTTCTGCGCATGTATCCACATTGTGTGTCGTGTGGCCTTGAAGTTGGTGATGCCCTGGTACCGCGTGACACCCTTTGATGTTATTCTCTAGATGTTACTAATGCCCTCCTACAAATCACATAGGTATCCTTCAAATATGGACCCGTTCATCCTTTTGTGCCTAACATCCCACGTGGATTTCAACAGTAAATATCTCGCTCCCTGATTCGGTTTGGGTCTGGTACTGAAAGTTACATATCTTGGTTCCCTCCATCCCATAAATGATACTAACATGATTAGCCATGAATAGTGAAACTTTATTCCTAGATCCTACACATCCTTGCAGTCATCCAGGAACAAGTTCAAGAGATAGGGTGCCCAGCTCACTGTGGTGCCCTCAACACACTAAGCTGCAACTGCAACAACCGCAACAAAACTTCCTCCCTACGACATTTTCTTAGCACCTTACAGGCTAAGAGTTTTGCGCCCATTTATGTCGTGACATCGTTGATCCTCGTGATAATGATTCCTCATGTCCCCTTGTCGGTACCATACTTCTTCTTCATCTCTTTCGCTAGCGCTTTCTCCTTGGATTTGTCATCATGAAACTGCATGAGATCCATGCCCCAGGATGGAAACCCTATTATGTTCACAATAAGCTCTATGTCTATTGAGACGAGCTTGTCCAACCATATGTCCCCACCATGTGTGACTGCTAACAATTGTTTGACGCACCCACTTGCATATTGACCTTTGCCAAAATGTGGTAGATCCAACAGACCTAAAATTCTTGTTTTCTCTAACCCTGTTTCCCATTGGAGTGGCTGATCAATTGGTTCCCCAACCAGATTTGTGCCCAGAGTCTCTAAGTATACTCTCTTTGCAAATTTCAGAAACTTGTGTGTGTCTGATACATCATGGTCTGAGTATTTTAGCTTGTCAATCTACCCTAGCAAGCCTAATTCCACTTGTACCCCATCTGGTATACGCGGTAGAATGAGGGTTGCGACAGGTTTCTTGCGCGGTGACCTAGGTACCTACTGCTTGTATTTCTTCGGTGGTGGCTGGATCGAGGTTCCAATAGCTTCTGTTTGTACTTTAGAATACCATTCCGTCCAACCCATGACATCTTCTACTGTTCCTTCCGGTGGGTGGTCTGAGACAGTTGTTTGATATTCATCTGGTTCGATTGTTTCTTCCTGATTTGGTGTCGTTCCATTGACTCTCAAAGCTTCTTCAATGTTCTCTGGTTGCGCCCCCTTCAGGGTATCTGAATCCTGGTTCTGCTGTTCTTATACCTCTGTTGGTCTATATATATTCGTTCCCTCCAGTGTTGGTTTTTGGGTTTCTTCCACTACAGGTGTGGGGTTCACCAGTGTTGTGTATAGAGATGGGATTTCATCAATATTGACGATCTCCAGCAGTTTTTTTTCGCCTTCTTCCAATTGTACCCATGACCTGGTTGTAACTCTAGGTTGTCTAGCATTTTGGCTTACTTCTGCTTGATTTGGAGGTTCCATGGTGGTGAATGTTGAAGGTTTGCTGAATTAGAATGGTCTTTGTGACCTCTGTGAACTCCACTCTATGCTCCTTAGCCTCTATCACTCTCTGTCCGTTCTCCTTTCGCAAATGGACTCTTTGCCCCCGCATCTGTGTGTTGTATGGGTTTTGTATGAATCTTGTCGAGGATGCTTCCTTCATTATGGGATCAATGCACATCCGGATCTTTCGTACCTGTCATTACTCTGCCTTGCCGACTCTATTTGGCAAGATTAATGTGGTGTCCCATCGGTCCTTTCTGTCATTCAATTCTTCCTAAATTCATCATTTCGTACTAATTTTGTCATATTTCCATTTCCCACTTGTTTCCCTTTTTACCTGGTCATTTTCCTTCTCCTCTCTGAGTCCGTGTTCCTATGCATGCGTTCCCTTTCTATCTCTGACGCACTATGCCTTTGTTGGTTCTTTTTTTGATAGACTGTT
>ML803536.1:532234-544930 GCA_009831015.1 Picea engelmannii
AACTGGTTATAAATGACAACAATGGGTAATGAATAAATGTTGAATGCTAATTGATGAGTTTTTGTGCAAGAGGAAAGTTTTGGGAAAAAGAGCCCCACACTCATTCACCCCCCCCTCTAAGTGTGGTAGGTGTGTCCAACAGTCTTTTTGTTCCATGTCAAACCTTATGTGAAGTAACCACTTACATTAGTACTAATATGTGATTGTTTCTTTGTGTGCACCCCACCATCTTGCAGGTGTGGTATTGAGTGCTATATCAAGTACTAACAATCTCTGATTATCTAAAACTTCATCTTCATACTGTGCCAATAATGTTTCCAAATCATTTATTCTGTGGAAACTGGGTGGTTCCCTTATTTTTGTGCCTACCCATATTATTGCGTAGTCTATTCATGCACATATTCTCATGGAAACTTCGTGTAGCCTTTGTTGCTAGTTCTCTAAACTGGTATCTGAGTCTTATGCATATGAAGTAATGATTCACCAACTGAGTATCCCATCTTCAGTTGGGTTTATGTAATCCTCATCGCACACAGTTGTTATGTACAATTGGCTGATTTCCTCTAGGTCTAAGCAAGTAGGTTATACAAACCTTTCCCCTTTTGATGGGTCTAATGGCGCGATGACCCTGTATTATACTGACTCAAATGTCATCTTTCTTGTATTTAGATTGATTATGTCTTGGTTTCCAAATGCCCAATTCAGACCAAGCAATGTTGGATATGGTGTCTTTCCATCCACTATTTCAATGAATTCAAAATCTTTTTTAGTGCGCACTCCATCCAGGTCTACTGTTACTCCTTTTAGTCTACTGATTGGTAGAACTCTGTGTTGGTTTGCTAGTTTCAATTGGATAGGTGAGTATCCTAGTGTGGGATCTCCCATGCATTTCCATGTATTCTTTGGTAATACATTCACTTCATATCCTAGATCCAGTATGATATCTCCCATGTTGAAATCTCCGATACTGGCATTCAGTCTGAACTCCTTACTTTTTCTTCTCTTGGTATGTGGGTGATTGACTGTCTTTTGTTCTAGTTTGCCTTCCGTCTCCATACTACATATTTATAATATGTTTTGCAGTATTTTCACAGATGATGGATCATTTAATACTTTGACACATGATTGCAAGAAGCCTTTGATTGTACTTACTTGTTCCATGGGTTGCATTTCGTTGGTATGATCCAATAGCGGAGGCATATCATACTATGGTGCTTCCTTGTTTTGCTGTGCAGTTGAAGTCGACACCATGTCTTCTTTATGAAATTCTTGTCTTGCTTTATTAAATACCTCCTTTTCCTTCTGTGCATCGAACTACTTCATTGGTTCAATGTTCTTCTTTACCCACTGGTTTTGTGCTAGCTCTTGTCGGACTGCGTCATTTCCTGTTTTCGCTTCTTCATGGGTAACTATGTTGATGTTCTGTCCTTCATCCCTTGCTTCAGCTTAAATACACTGAACATTCTGGTTGTTTTGGTTCCTCTTTTCTTGGATCTTTACTAATAGAGTTGGACAAGTCACTGGTGGAAGCAGACATTATCTTGCATAATGTCCTGGTTTTTGACAATTGTGACATGCCACTAGTCCTTTAGCTTGTCTGAAACCTCCTCTAGCTCATCCTCCACATCTGTAGCCTGTTTGCTCTACTCTCGGTGCATTATACTAAGGCGCCTTATTATACTGCGCAATATTATACTGAGGTTGTGCTGTGTTGTACTGCAACTGTACATTATTATATGGTTGTTGCACAATATTATACTGCTGTTGCGTAGTGTTGTATGGTGTTGGAAGTTGGTTAAACTGTGGCACGACTTCCCTAGTCATCATTTCTTCCTCCACTCTATATGCATCTGATGTCCTTTCTCTCATTAACTCCATAGTTCTACAATATTTGTCATCGTGGCCCACTAACTTGCAAAAGGTGCAATATGAACTCTTTGGGACTGTCTGGTATTTCTGCATCATCGTGCAGTGATATGGATCGTGACCCAGTTTCTTGCAGATTTTGCACCATAGTCCTCTTATTGGTAATGGATTTGGCATTCCTGTTGCCATATGCTGTGCAAATGTTGGACATTCGTTCTTGTGGTGTCCTTCCATCCAAGATGTAGTGCACCAAACGACTCCCCATTTATCCTTATTCTTATTCTGGTTGAGTTGGACCATTAAGTTCTTCAAATCCTCCTTCAGTTCTTTGATAGTTGGGTCCATCTACTGATACTGGTTTTCTTCCAGTTGCAGGGCTGCCTATAGAGCTTCTGCCTGCGTCTGGAACTTCTCTGGTCGCAATGGATATTTTAAGTGTGGTATCAGTGAATTGATGAACAAGTGCCTATGTTGCATATCAGTCATGAGATATTTCAATTTTTCCTTCAGTCGCTTGAATCTCTGGTCAATCTCCCATACAAATTCTCTCGGTTTCTGTCTAATTTCGATCATCTCATTCATTTACTGATCCTCTAAACTCGGCTTCTAGAATTAATTTATTAGCAGTTTCTTGATATCTGAAATTGTTCTAGTTGTCCCTGGTGGATTGTTTGTAGATAAACTCATATACCAATCTAGTGCGTGATCCCTTAGTGTAATGGCTAGCTGTGACAATTTAGTGTCTTCGTCTGTGATCTGTTTTGCTTCCCAAATATTCTCATAGATGAACAAATGTTTTTTTTGGCCGTTCGATGCTTCTCCTTTAAATTTTGGTAACCTGATGGTAGGGTCGTGTCCTGCCATCCTGAATGTCAAACTACTACCTTCGCATGGTGTAGATACTTGACTAGTGTTGCCTGAAATGGCTCCTCCAATTTTTGTTCCTTGTGTATATGTATTTGTTTTTGTCTGACTGCTTCTAAAATTCGGTTGTCTAAATGATGGTGTTATCTTTGGTGTATTAGTCGCACATGGGTTTATGGGTTCCACACTGACATTAATATGGATAGGATTGTTGCCTTCTCTTCTCTCTCTTAGACCTCTCGTCTTCCTCTCATACATTGTGCCAGGGATTTCCTCAATCTTCTCTACAACCCAAAGATCCTCCACCTCTTCCTCGTCACTCGCCAAGTCTTCCCTCGCAATTACGGCTCTCTTCTTGGTATTCACCTTGTATTGGTAGGGTACTCCACTACACATCTTCCCATTTGTCTCCAAGATCCACATGATCTAGCTGTCATCCATCATGATCGGGTCCAAGGGTTCCTCCTTCTTTCCCTTATCCTTTCCTCCTTCCATTTCTCCTCTTCCTGTTAGTGCTTCCCCCCTTCCCCATGCACGCAAGGAGGTTTAGCTGTCTGACTCCATTGTCATTAAACCTTTATTGTATAGAAATATCTTAATAGAAATATACAATGATCTAATGTACCTTCCTCGAGGTCCGCATAGAAATTATTTCTCTGCTGTACTATACGACTTCGCTGTGTTGATTGCAAACTCTGTTATAAAACCTGCTACAATACTGTCAAGCCAAAAATCTACTATGCGGGTGAATTTGTTATTCACCTACCGTAACTGCTCAATATGTACTGGAGTCCACTCTAACTGTCAGATCCAGTTCGTTGCGTGGTTACCCTTCAACCTTAGTATCCACTCCTGCAATAAGTGTGTGAAATCACAGAGAAAGACTTCATGCAAATCAGTAAACACATATTTCTCAAGATGTTTGCAGGGTGTTATTCTAGTGTTTCTGTTGTCTTTATGTGCAAACTCCAACTCTTTGGTTCTTAACCAGCTTTTGATCTCTTCTTTTATGGGATTCCACGGTCTCAACATCCCCTTCTAGTAGCTCATTGCTTTCTTCTTTTCTTTACTCTTCTCTTGCTCAACCTATCTCATCTACTCAATCCTCTCCTGTTCCTACCAACAACAACATAACCATTTGTTGGGTTACTTCTTCTATTTTGCCTGAGTTTATTGACCTAGGGTTCATGTCTGTTCAGGTTTCCAACAAAGCCTCTAAAACTATCGTCCCTCCTAGTAAACTAGAAGGCAACATAGCACATAGAATGTGCTGCACTGTCTCACATGAGATAAATTTAATAGGTGACTATAACACTCATGTGTTTACAACCTAGGATTGAGTGCGAGATATGGGAATTGTATGTTGATCCATTATTATAATTTGTAACCACAATGTACTGATATTTGCGAATACAAGGGAAATATAGCAACTCATTCATTAAACATAACAATAATTACTGAATACAATAAATATATGCACACATTCATCACATAACACAGATGTTACCATGGTTCACCCTCTCCTGGGCTATGTCCACAAAGATCTGGCTCTTGTCTCTTGTATTATGGTATTTCCACATCTACAATGTCGCGCGGGTTACAATTCTCCCCGTTGGGTAAGATATATATGAGGTGGACTAGATCGCACCAGGATCCTTAGCCTACAATCTAACCCTCAATATCTACCCTCCCTAGTCCTCTCTATATCAATATCTTACAAAATTAGGTCATACATCAAAATATTACACATATCGACTTGCTACAACAGTTCTCTCTACAATAACAACTTATCTCTAGAAAAGAATCCACACCTCTTATGATACCTACGTATCTATATTTATATGTTTTTGGCTCTTCAACCATTAAAATACATTACCAAAACCCTAACCCTACCGTCGTTATCTCTTCCATGCATGTGTGTGTGTTGTTTTTCCTTCCAACTGTCGCTTTCCTCGTGCATGCTTTCTTTCCCAAAAATCATCTTTCTTTCTGCTTTGGCCTGCCTCCAACAATAGACATTCTCACCAAGAATTTGTCTAAGGTTAAGTTTGTATACTTTAGAGACAAGCTTGGAGTATGCAGAATGTATCCCTCACTGAGAGGGAGTGTTGATGTTTCTCCAGTTAGCAACATCAAGCAGACATTCTCCCATATTGGTCATGCTGATCTGACCAAGGGAGAATGATACATTCACTCACGAGGCCATGCTGATTTGGCTAGTGGCGAATGGCCCAGTGGTAGTCTTTCTCCTACTAGTCATGCTGATTTGAAAAGGAGTGAAAAAGACTCAAGATGATCTCACATTGCCTTATCTAGGATGGAGTGATCTATTTTTTATAGAGAAGGATTGACTTGTTTACAAGTCTAGTCTAATGTTGAATATGTAGGCTCAAGAGACCTCTTATGATGAGGGGCTTCTTGGTGGTTTTACTCAAAATTAGAGATCTATATTAATTAGACATGCATGTGAGGAGATGATCCATCAACAAGGCTCATGGAAAACTTCTCTAGTAAATAATAAATTCCAAGAACACAAGACAAATGGCAAGAAGAAACCTCGTAAAGTATTAAAGAAGATATTGAAGACAAAAGTACAATTCAGCCCCACATGGGATGATAATTTGGATTTTATTTATCATAGATAGAATAAAGCATATTGTGACTATCCTCAATATAGTTTATTTCAAGACTAATTTTAATTTCAACTTACAACACCCATCAATATGGATTATCTAGTGCCACCAATTGTAAGCACTTCTCCATTAGTACATAAAGAAGACAACATAGCTACACACTTCATAGAGTAGATAAAAAATATCTAGTGACAAGTTGATGAAGCTATAACCACCTACACATCATATTGGATAAATATCTTGTAGGATAGAAACATTGTCATAATTCTTTGCAAAAGGCGTTCCAAGTAGTAATGCACTTGAAAAAGATTTGGAAGAAGCCTCATCATCGAGTTTAATGTAACCAACTAATGCATGAAATAAATACCACACAATGCAACTAACTAATGACGCAAGAGAAGCAAATTATTTGTACCTTGTCATAAATGTGTTGTGGATCGTGGAGGTGACCGCCCTTCAAACCTGCATTTGTCAAAGAAAATAATAGGTTAAATGAATGAATAATATCTAAACATCTATGAGCTTGAAGCAATCATACTGGATTCAATCTCAACAAAATCATATTGCATATTAGTTAAAGTAACATCTATTCTTTGTTGGAATACTGAGCGGGGGGGGGGTGAATCAGTATGAGAACTTTTACCACTTTTAACCACAATATATAAACTTCAACTTTATCAATAGTATATCATCAATGTATCATCTATTATTGCATTCAATATATCATGAGAATATAAACATAAGCATCATCACATCAAATACACAGTACACCATTATTTATGTGGAAACCCAAATGGGAGAAAACTATGGAATTATTTCTTATATATTGTCAAGAATACATTCATTGGAAGCACCAAATTCCCAATTCTCTAGCTACAAGTAAAAGGAGGCTACAACCTCCTATTCACAGTATCTAAATTGAAGGAAGATATGACTCCCTGAATTCTATCACTCCAACCAGAAGGAGGCTACAACCCCCTGATTCTCAGGCTCCGACCTGAAGGAAGATCCAACTCCCTATGTTCTTTGGCACCAACCGAAAGAAGGCTACAAAACCCTATCCTTACCTCATCTTACCACCTTGGAATATAATTGTAGACCAAACTATCACTACCAAAATCACTGCCACGGGAATTACCACTATCACCGTCACTACCATTGTCACATCAACATGTCACTATCATTGATACAAAATCAGATCCTTGATCACCAAGAACACTTCTCAACCAGATGCTCAAACATCACCAAAACATGCCTCTACCAAGCATGTACCAATATCACCAACATATCATCACAATATATGTATCTCAACCATGTACCAAACCTATACCATATAATGTGCCAAACATGTACCATACCATGTATCAACCATGTACATCAATACATGTACCATGTATCAACCATGTACCATATCAAACATGTACCATACCATCAACCATGTACCAACATGTACCATGAGATGTGCCTCAACCATATACCATATCATGAATCAAACATGTACCATATCATCAACCATGTGTTGGATCATGTTGTCATTGATGTCAAAGGGTTGATTTCAAAGGATTGATTAATTGATTGATTGATTTTATATGATTGATTGATGTCAAAATTTTGATGCCAAAGGATTGATGTCAAAGGAACAATGTATTGTCATATCATACTGATGTAATATGTATTGTCCTTGATGTGAATGGAATGATTTCAAGTGGAATAATAGTCATATGATGTCATGCATAGATGAATATGGATCAATGAGTTGTCATTGATATATGATGCATAGATGAAGATGGATCAATGAGTTGTCATTGATATATGATGCATAGATGAAGATGGATCAATGAGTTGTCATTGATATATGATGCATAGATGAATATGGATCAATGTAGCTTCATTGATATATGATGCATAGTTGGAATGATATAAATATGACTCATTATTGTCTTGATAAGGAGTACAAATAGATGAACTCCAAAGTGGTCCCCTTATGGTGAAATCCCTCACGGGAAAACGCTTTGTGATTGAGTTATCCTAGAAGTATGGTTAGAGAACCCATACTTAAATGTGGAATAATGAGATGAAGATCAAAGAATTTGTTAGTGAAAATATCCTAGATGGATAGTGCTTATCATGCCATTTCCTGTGGTATGTGGAACGTCTCATAACTCCTCATGGTTTGAGAGTTATGGCCTTATGAAGTTGAAGGACCCTCATATGTTGGCTTAAAGACCCAAAAGGTCAAATAAGTCAAAGTGCTTGCAAATAAAGAGGAGTATTTAAATAATAAAGTGAATTGACAAAATCAAAGAGGATTATTTAAATAATAAAGTGAAGTGACAAAGTCAAGGAGGATTATTTAAATAATAAAGTAAATGGATGACTTTCTAATTATGGAAAGTAGTTAGAAGAAGGTTAACCCTAAAATGAGGAAAATGGGTTAAGTGGTCAAATGGCTATTGGATACATGGACAAGTGGAAAATTGGGAAAATTTGGACATAGGTGACTATGTGGAAAAAGTGGCTATGTGGACAAAGTGGCCTAGAAGATGCTTCTAAGGAAGCTACTTGAAGAGTATAAATAAGAGGCAAGGGTCTCTTGTAAAAATATATCTTGAGCATATAGTGAAGATCTATTACGAGAGAGAGATTGACTGGAGGATCTCATGGACGCGTCAAAGTTTCCGTAAGTCTGAGATATTGATGACAAAAGTTTTGAAAGTTCAGAAACCCTGGTTTTTGAAGGAGTATGCGAACAACAGTTGGACAGAGAGCGTACATACGCGTGATGCAGTGAGCCAAAGCGCGTACACACACGGGCTTAAGGAAGATAGAGCTTGTACAATTGATAAAGTCATGAATATTTGAGTGTGAGTTGGTGCCAAGTTCTTGGCGATTGAAGCAAGTTTCAAATCTGCATTCTATGGGATAAGATTTGCCGTAGAAACTCTGGTATGCTAACATAATTTTCTTGATGGATACTCTTGCATATTGTATGGTGAATGCTTGAAGCATTCTTGGTATGAATGTTGTGATTTGGTTTGTGTTGGTTGATGGAGTGAGTAACACTCTTATGTTTCATTACTGATATGATTTCCATATTATACTTGTTGCTTATACATGATTAAGTAGCATTTTCAAGTTGTGGGAGAGCATGGATGTGTTGTGATTGGTTCTGGTTCAAATAAGACAATGAATGACAGAAGTGGATGTGACTGAGGGATGCAGAGGATCTAAGTTTTCATGAATAGAAAACCCTAAATACTTAGAAGGCATACGTAGGCTATAATAGAGATAGGCCGCGTACATACATGAATTGTACTACTGGTAGGGCACGTACATACGCGTGCTGCACTACTGACATGTCACGTACCTATTGAAAGATTGGTATCTTTTGAGTATTGATTCCTCTTCTCAGTTGGTGCTGAGTTGTGTAAGCTGAGTCTTGCATTGTAGAGTTGGTTCTCTTGTGGAGTTGTAACTCTATTCAGTTGTTGCTAATAACCCAAGGATTGTAGTCCGTAATAAAAATAAAATTGTACAAACATATTGTGTTCTTTGTGTTCCTTGTGATGATGCATTATTGATGATGTTGGCACAAGGGTAGACCCAGGGTTCAAGGCTACAACAATGCACCAAAAAAACCCTAACTACCGTCCCTTTCAACAACACTTGTGAAGTAGATGAAGTCTCACCCGAGGTAGAGGTAGGGGTGGTTGCAGGACTTAGGTGTATGCAACCTTAGATGGGACACAGATCTGTGATTGTATTACTTAATAGAGCACTTAGCAACTGCATTTCATCAACATTCAACTTAGTATCTACTTTGTATATAAACATAACATTGCAGCATTCATTCAGATCTAATGTATCTAAGCACTTAGCATAGAGAAGTAGGTTGGATCTAACATATTCAGGCACTAAGCACATTCATATAAGTCATATCTATCATCCATATACATCATTAGCACAAAGAATAAACAAATCTATCTATCTATATCAAAGCACTTCGCAAGTAAAGACATAAACACATCAACACATCAACACATTGCACAAAGCAAAGAAACACATCATATGCGTGGTTCAACCCCACCTTGGGGTACGTCCACCAACTCTTATTCTTTATTAGATTCTTCAATAGGTTACATGCATAGAGCCTCAAAACCCTACTCCGCATAGGACAGGAGATCTGCACAGTTTGCTAGATCCTCCTTCCCTGAGTGGATCTAATCACGCAGCCTTCCACAACCTCTTACAATGACTTGCACTCATCTCTGCAAGTCTCACATAGTATGCACAAAGCACTTACAATCCTTCAATCACATAGCTCTAGCACTTAGCCATTCGTAAATGCTCTTTTCTTACATTGCCTAGACATCTATTTATACATTTACAAAATATGCCTAAACATGGGTAAACCCATGGGACGACATCCCATACCCGTTGCATAATCCCAAATCCCAAAAAGGACCCAAAAAGGGGCTGATATCCCACAATATCCGCTTCATCTTGTGCTCCTCCTTCGACAGGCTACTGAAGTCTCAAAATAGGTCAAACTTAGCCAAGGATCTCCCAAAACATGGTCAAGGGCCAACAGGCCCCCAACACTCACCTGTGACTCATCCCGAGTCACTCCAATCTGGGTAGTTCTGCTTCAAAATCCTTGAGCTTGGCTCGAGCTGCTTAGACTTGCTGCTATGCCATGGCCTCTTGTGTAGTGAACTATTGTATGACTATCTTGTTCACAGGTCCCGCCAGGTGCTGTTCAACTATAGTGACAACCTACTCGAGTTTTTCTCCTCGGCCTTCGACCTCTATGAAAAATTGGTAAGCCTTATCTTGTACAGGTTGGAGCCTCTGAGTTACTTCCATAACTCTTCTCTAGATAGTGTGGATATGCTGCTGGGTGGCGCGTTGATCCTGGGAGCGCTTCATTCTTTCCACAGCTGATAGGAGCTTCAACTACACTTGTATCGTTTCCACTTGATACATCGCTTCTTGGAGCCTCGACTCCAGTGCCTTTAGTTTTGGATTCTCAGTGAGTTTCTCATAGGTCCAGGCACTATGATCAATAAGTTTCTTACATTCCATAGCAAGGGATTTTATTCTCTCAACTACACTTTGAGCAATTGCTTCTCTTTGATCACTTACATGTTGTGGGGTCTCGGGCACTGTGCAGAGCTCTAAGTCTGCTATGCATTGTTGTAGCTGTTGGATAGCTTCTGTGGGCTACTGTACTTACTGTGTGACTCGATCCTTTGACTTTATTTCTATGATTGTCACAAAGCAAAGTGCTCTACTGACCGCTTCTTTCACTTCAAGTTTCTTCGCGAGCAAATGTTCTTTTCCTTGCTGTATCTGTTCTTTTTCTTCATTGAACTTTGCTTGGAGAGCAATCTTTTCCTGTTCTACATCTTGACGCTGCTCTACAAGTACTCCTTGCACTTTCTTCAAGGCTTGGGTGGCTTGTTCTATTTCTTCTTGTGCTCGTCGAAGGTGACCTTCGACTATATCAGCTATTCTGTGGAGTTGGGCTGGCTCATCTCCCAACTTTGGTTCTCCCGATGGCAGGGGCGCAGTGGATACTACACGGCTAGACTGAAGGGCCTGTTGTACCCCTCGGATTTCGATTTCAATTCTATAATACATTTCCTCCTGCTTCTCTCCTTGTTTCTCTGCTATTTCCAGTGAAGCGTCATTAAGGGATACTATGATGAAGTCAAAATCATCGGAGGTGAGGACAGTCTGCATCTTGGTCATGGTGGCTTTTGATTTCTTCTGAGAAGAAGGTTTCAGGGGGGAAACCTTCCTCTTATTCAATGGGTCAAACTCATCTTTGGGCGATGTTACTTCACTGGGATTCTGTTCAGCTTCTACTTCATCATCACCCCCTCGGTCAGGTGACACAAAAGGAGTCTTTCCTAAGGTGCTACTTAAGTTTTGGATCTCCTTAGTCTTCTTCTGCCTGTTGGTTCTGAGAGGATTTTGTTCTTTATGAGTGTCCTCTAGGCTATCAAGATCAGATTATATCTCTGCGGGGTTGACGGGGATAAGGAGGTCAGTGGACCATTCCTTAGTGATTTTTTCAAGGTATTCTTCTGTAAGCTTATAATATGACTGGAGCTGCTCTTGATGTTCATCTGCTCGCGCTGTAATGTAGATGAAGTTTTGATCTGTGCTTAACTTCATCAGGGGTTAGAACCTTTGTAAGGTGTTCAGATTCATGCGAGGCTCGACTTCGATGGCTCACTTTAGCTGGAGGAAGTATGTATGAAACACAACATTCGACTACCACTGTTTGTTCATATCAGTTGAATACCACATGGTAGCGAACTTCGCAACAAGTGGTTCAAATGATTCTATGTCTGGGAAGGTCACACCTTCCTCCATCTCCCAGGAAACAAATGTAATGAGGACCAGGAGCCAGTTAAAATGAAATTCATAACCCTGGTCCTGTGCTTCTCGTAAATATAGTTCCAACTGGTTAACTAGGTACTTCACCCAGTTCATCTGTAGGCCTTCCGCGCACTTGCTTACGAGGTCAAAAAAAAATTCAGCGACCTGCATAGTTCGGTTATTTCTTACTAACTTTCCAGCTATTATTTGACATTCTAGGTGCACTGCGCCACTCTGGATGGAAGCTACCTTATAGCCTCTTGTTCCCTTCTCAATGTCACCATATGTATCCTTGATCTTCTGTGCGAGTTCATGATCTGTGGCTTTTCCTGGATAAAATTCCTGCGGGTTGGGTCCTTGTACACTCAGTCCTATGATATTTTGGATCAACGTTGGGTCAACTGTAATGTGGCGGTATAGCCATAAGTAGCCGCCATGGTAACACGATAGTAGTATCTTGACGCAGGCATTGAATTCTTGGTGTTTTCTGAAGTGTGGGATCTTCATGACATTCAACAGGGTGGACTGCGCGAGGTTCATCATCCACGACTAAGGGATGATCTTCAAATGCTTCCCCTTAGTTCTTGTTAGGTACTTGTACGAGGTGAGCATACTATAGATCTTGTGATCTCTGAGGTTGAAGTTGCTAAACTTCAACGCTGTGATCTTATCCTTCTCTATCTGAACTGCGCATATCCCCTTCGGGAGGTATGTAGTGACCATGGTGTACTCAAATTCTCTTAGCACACTATCACGATTCACCGCGCTAGCCAGAGGCAGGATGTAATCCAACAATATGGTTGGAATCAGTTTTGCATTTGCAAGGTTGTCTTTATGCTTGGTTATCTTTTTTGCTAATGGCTGGCATGCTCCGGCTTTGCGAGCAGTCAATGGAGAGGCTTGCACCATTCTCGTCGATGAAGCTTGTATACCTGTAGACATC
>ML803536.1:548852-565202 GCA_009831015.1 Picea engelmannii
AATCAAAGGCATATCTTGAAGTTAAAGGAAATGCTCAAGGAACAAGAAGAAAGTAAAAAGACTCAATTAGAAGAAAAAGAAGAAGAGATCAAAAGACTAAAGAATGAAATTGAAGAGAATAAGAAGCTAGATGATGAGATTAGGAAAAGTCTTGAAGGTAATATCCATCTCAAGACCCAAATTGAAGAAGCCAAAAGAATAGAGGAACTATTAAAGAATCAAGTAAATGAAAAGGAAGAGTCATGTCATAAGCTGGAAGCTGAAGTTGTTGATCTTAGAAAGAAAGTAGAGAAGTCAAACAAATTCTTGAATAGCTCAACAATCTTGAATGAGATATTGGATAGTCAAATATCACCAAATGATAAATCAGGTCTTGGATACAAGAAAGAAGCTACACATGCTAAAGAAAGCACCTCAAAGAAGCATGAGGTAGGTACCTCACTCTCAAAGAATGAAAATAATGTTGCTAGTCAACCATCTACACAAGGCAAGGAAGGTTTCAAAAGAACAAAGCAAGGAAGACATCATGAAGCCATATTTACACCTCAATGAAGAGAGACACCTTCAAGATGGACACCAAAGCAAAGGTATGAAAATGTTTTTCATGGTCACTGTTACTCATGTAGTGAATATGGTCACAAAGCTTTGGAATGTAGATTTTATACAAGGAGAGATAATGAAAGATTTTAAAACACCCTAAGGTGTTGGAGATGTAATCAAGTAGAACACATTGCTGCTCATTGTCACATCATGAGATGCTATAGCTGTAGTGGATTTGGTCACAAATCCCAGGATTGCTAGAACACAAGAAGAAATTCCATGATGAGGACTTCATATAACATGACTAGAAGAAGGCATGAAGTTAGGAAGGAAGACATTTTTGAAAAAATGGAAGCTTAGAGCTCAAGTTCTGAGAAGCAGGGACACCTTCAGAAGTGGGTAAAGAAGATTGAACAACTAGAGAAGAATGACAACCTTAAGGGAAGCGTGAGTTTGTCATCTTCAGAAGAATACGCAAGTTACAATGATAACGATCGTGTACATACACGATCAGACCTATGAATAGGTCACATACATACATGAGTTGTCTATGCAACAGGTCATGTATCTGTGGTAAAGCCTTGGAAAAGGGATATGCATAAAGTTGCAACATGGTATAATGGTATAACTCTATGTTACAGGATCTGACATGGTTTGTTGCAGGATCTGACATTGTTTGCTGTAGGATCTGACATTGTTTGCTGTAGGTTTTCATGATTACATGTTGGCATACATAATTAATGTATGTATGGTGGTGACATATGGTTGAGTATTGAAAGACTACCTTGGATTCATGGTACTAACCCTGGAGTGTGGATCGAGACATTTTTCTAATGAAGAATAATGTTGGTTGTGACAGTGAAGTAATGACACTTTGGTTATGAGATTTATCATGATGATGCTAGCTAGAGATGTCATTGATCTTTGAGGCACAATTCTAGTACATGTATTATTGGATGCTTAGTATTTGTTGTAGTGAATGGAGGATGATGGTGATTTTTTGGGGTACATGGCTGGTACATATTTGAGTTTCATTGATATATCTTATGATGTATTATTAGAAGCATAGTTGTTGGATATCTTGGTGCATTCGTTTGGCATATGGATGAGCTACATATTGAGACATGTAGTTGATGAGTTGATGAAGTAGCCATGTTGTACACCATTGATGAGTCATAGCTTGATCTATAGTTGATGCATGTTTGGTACACTTTTGGTACATTGTTAGAGGCACCTACAAGCAGTATGATTGGCACATATTTTATGGTGGATATGGCATACATGTGTGAGGACACATCTTGATTGTGGTTCATTTTGTTGTGGTATTGGTGCATGGTTGATGCACTTGCTTGGTACAGGTGGTGATACGTGATTAGTGAAATGATTGATGCACTCATAGATGGTATATGTATGTGGATGATAGTAATTGGCTAAATTACACCATTGGTATTACTGATTTATCATATACTTTGGTACATGATATATGGGATGATATAGTTGAGACACTTGATTGATTGAGATACATGGTTATGAAACTTGGTTCATGGTGGAGGCATACTATTGGCACAGGGGCAGACCCAGGGTTCAACGCTCAAGATCACACCAACAAAACCCTAACTACCGACCCTTTTGGCAACACCTACGAAGTAGATGAAGTCTCACCTGAGGTAGAGGCAGGGGTGGTTGCAAGACTCAAGTGTCTGCAACTTTAGTTGGGAGACTGATCTGTGATTACCTTTCTTACAGTGCACTTAGAATTAGTTATTCCTTAAAATTCAATCATTAATACACTTCACAGAATGCACATAGCATCGCAGTGAATATTTATGCTAAGGCTGATTCAGTACTTAGCCCCAGAAATATAGGTTAGATTCAACAGATCAAGCACTAAGCATCTTATGTATCAGATCTAACATTCATTCATATACCATCAACACAGAGCATAACTATATCTACTCAATCACATCAAGCACTTAATCAAGAGAGAGATAAACACGTAATAACAAAGCACATAGCACCATACACACAGTTACCGTGGTTCACCCCCACCCTGGGGCTACGTCCACAAAGTCTTCTTTATATTATCTTGGTCAAGCAGTTACAACACGGAGCTTCAATGACCCCTACTTTGCACATGACAGAAGATCTGCACAGCTCGCTAGATCCTTCTTCCTTTCTCCTCAACATCCAACTATAACAATCTTCACTTAGCTCTCCAATCTCATGCACAGATCTCTTTGAGATACATACGATCACACAAATCCAAATACTAGCACTAAGCTTTCATTCATACACCACGCAGATGTATTACATTACTATCTCCTCTATCTTACTATCTATATTGCCTATTTATAGATTACAAAATGGGCCTAAACGTGGGTAAACCCATGGGCTGACATCCCTTTCCCGTTACATCAACCCAAAACCCTAAAATGGATCCCAAAATAGGTCTTGCTTCCTTATTTTTTGCTTCGCGTTGCGCTCCTTCCTTGGCAAGCTGTCACAGTCCCAAAAGTGGTAAAATATGACCAAGTACTCTTTAAAACTTGGTCAAGGGCCAATAGGCCCCCAACACTCACCTGTGACTCATCCCAAGTCACTTAGGTCTGGCCAATTCTGCGTCAAGTACCTCGAGTTTGGATCGAGCTGCTTCGACCTGTTGCTTTGTGATTTCTTCCTGCTCGACGAACTCTTGGATGAGTGTGTTATTGACTGGTCCTTTTAGGTGCTACTCTGTTGTAATCACAACCTATTGTAGCTCTGTCCCTTGGTTCTCAATCTCTAAGAACAGTTGACATGCCTTTTCCTGCAAAGGTTGAAGTTGTTGCATTACTTCCATGACCTTGCTCTGGATCATGTGGATCTGCTACTGTGCAAAGCGTTGCTTGTGGGATCATTTCATTTTCTCTATGGTTGGTAGGGCCTTCAACTGCATCTGAAGTCTATCTCCCTGCTGCTTCACCTCCTAGATATGCGACTCCAATTTATGTAATTCTGGGTTCTCGGTCAGGCTCTCATGTATTCACACACTTCTGGTACTTAGCTATTTTCATTCTTCAGTGAGTTCTTTGATCCTTTCTACTGTACCGCGGGTAGTTATTTCTCATTGGTCGCGCTCTTCTTGTGGGGTGCTTGGGATGATCTGAAGCTCTAAGTTGAGGACTCTTTGCTGCAGTTGCTAAATAACTTCAGAAATCTTCATTACCTAACGATCTAAGGGTTCTTTGGCCTTTTTTTCTAAGCTGTTCATAGAGCGAAATTCTCTGTTGACAGCTTCTTCGATCCTGATTTTCTTCGTGAGAAGTTTCTCCTTCTCCTTTTGGATCTTTGCGCGTTCTTTATCAAACTTATCTTGGATGGCCTCCTTCTCTTGCTGTGTAGCTTGGCGCTGCTCTACTATTTCCTCGTGTGTGTGCTTTAGGGCTTGGGTGGCTTGCATTGTTACTTCTTCTACTTTTCGAAGGCATACTTCGACTAGGTCGGCAATCCTGCGAAGTTGAATTGACTCATCTTCTGCTTCGGGTGTTCCTTCTGGCATAGGTGCAGTGGAGACTACACGGTTAGACTGGAGGGCTCGCTGTACTCCTTGGAGCTCAACTTTGATTCTGCCATACATCGTCTGTTTCTTGGCCTCCTGCTTTTCTGTAATTTCTTCTATGGCTTCATTCAAAGTTGCAAGGAGAAAGATGAAGTCATCGGGGTTGAGCGTGGTATTCATCTTGGTCACGATTTCTTTTGCTTTCTTCTTAGAGGAAGACTTCAAAGGTGACCCTTTTCTCTTCTTTGGAACTTCAACTTCGTCTCCTGGTTGTTGCTCGACTTCCTCTAAGTCTTCGTTGTTACCTTCTTGATCGATTGTGAAAGAATCTGTCTTCACAGAGTAGCTATCTACATCCTGAACCTCTTCAGGCTTCTTTGTTTCCTTTGTCTTCGTTGTCTTCTTTATCTTACTGGGCCCAGGTGTGTTGCGCGTAGCTTCTAGGCTATCAATATCTGAAAAATCTGTTGGATCTGTTGGAACAAGGAGATCTACTGACCATTCCTTGGTGATTTCTTCTAGGTCTTCTTCAGTCAGCTTATAATAGGACTGGAGCTATTCCAGGTGTTCATCAATGCATGGAATTAGGTAGATAAAGTGATGGTCCATGCTGAACGTTATCAAATGTCAGAACCTTTGTAAAGTGTTTGGGGTTATGTGAGGTTCACCCCCTATAGCTGCTTTCAGTTGGTTATAGTATTTGTGAAAAATGGCTTTTGACTGCCATTTCTTGCTCATGTCTGTTGAGTACCACAAGGTAATGAACTTCGCAGCTAACAATTCGAATGGGGCAAGGTCTGGGAAAGTTGTGCCTTCAGGTAGCTCCCATTCAACAAAGGCGATCAATAGTAGCAGCCAGCTGAAATGGAATTCATGCCCCTGGTCCTGGGCTTCTTTATAGTCAATCTCTAGCTGATTGACCAAATACTTTTCCCAATTCATCTGGAGTCCTTCTGCGCATTTTTCGGCGAGGTCCACTATGAAGCCTGATATTTTTTTAGGTATATTTTTACGAACTAGCTTCCCTGCTATCAGTTGACATGCGAGGTGCACTGCGCCACTCTCGATAGAGGCAACCTTGTAACCTCGCACACCTTTTTCTACATTTCCATATGCCTCTTTAATCTTCTGTGAAAGCGCACGGTCCGCGGTCTTCCCAGGGTAGTACTCATGGGGATCAGGGCCCTACATGCTAAGCCCGATAATCCTATTGATCAACACTGAATCAACAGTTATGCGACGATTCAACCACATGTATCCTCCATGGTAACTTGCTAGCAACAATTTCACACAAGCAGTCACCTCCTGATGTCTGTCGAAGTGCAGTATTTTCATGATGTTGAGCAGAGTAGACTGCGTAAGGTTCATCATCCATTACTGAGGGACGATCTTCAGATTGTGGCCCTTAGTCTTTGTTAAGTACTTAGATGGCGCAAGCATGCTGTAGGATTTACGGTCTCCCAGGTTGTAACCTTACAGTATTATCCCTTTTCTTTCTTAACTTCCTAGCCTTTTTCCCGGTGAGTTTCGTCTCAGTAATGCTTTTACCATTCTAATGTTTATCTTCTGAGGTCTTAGTTACTTCGCGCTGTGGAAAATATTTCCTAGGGTTCCTTGATAATACCTCTTCTGTATCAACAATAGGTAACTCGATATTTTGTGGATCCTCAAGTGTTCTCTTAGCTTTGCCATCAGAGGTACTAATATTAAATATCCGTGATCTGCTCTTCTGGTTTTCAATCAAGTGCGCGATCCTTCTGGTCATAAAGTCTTTTAATTCTTGTTTCTTCTATTCCAAAACTTTTGCTTCTTCTCTTCATCTGGCCTGTTCTTTGTCAATCTAGGGTTTCCCTATGAGCATGGTAAACGGGGCGTTGTCTTCAACAAATTTAATGATCTCAAAGTCTTCCTCTGTCGAAGTTCCATTGACAGTCATAGGTATCCAAGCGAGCCTTCCACATAGTTTTACTAGCTTTCCTCTGAAGAAATTTGTTCCTCCTAGGGAAAGGGTCATGATAGGCTTTCCTATATCTTCCCAAGTTATTTTTGGCATAATGTTCAATTGTGTTTCTTCATCAAGAGTACAATCAATGTCAAATTCCCCTATTCTTGCTTCGATTTGCTCCTTTGCTTTGAAGATCTCTGATAACCTAACATGTTAGTGGTCTTTTAAGGTATCTTTCATCTGTAGTAATATATTTTCTGATTATTTTTGGGTTTCTGCTATAATCTTGGTCTCTTGATCTCCCTCAGGGTTTGCTTGTTCCATATTCAGCTTCTCAAGCCTTACAATCATTCTAGGGAAATCCAATACTTCATGGTCCATAGCCTTACAAAAAAGGCAACTAGATCTCCTACCAGGGCATTCCTTAGCAAGATGTCCTGATCTTCTGCAACTGTAATAGAGGGTTAATCCTCTCTTTCTCTTAAATGATCCCCAACTTCTTCTGTACTACACACCAGGATCATGGTAGCTAGCCTACAAAAAACTTTTTCTAGGATCCTGCATCCACTTGTTATTCCAGACATTCTTTCTATGCATAGGTATAACATATCTATCACTATACTTATCAAATCTATTCATATCAAACTTTCTTTCATCTAACAATGCCCGTTTTCAAGCTAGGACAAAATCTATCAAAAATACGTAGATCCATGCTCTAGAAACAAAAGTTTCACTTATCTTACTTCTACAGAGTACAAAGCTTCCAGATCTAAGACTTTTAACTATTCTTACCTTTATCAAAGCATAGAACTTACAGATCTTACCTTTTTCTTGCAGATCTGACCTCTTTCTTCATAGATATGACTTATTTTCTTTAGATCTGACCTCTCTTTCTTTAGATTTGACCTCTTTCTCAGCACAATGCTTCACAGGTCAAACAGAACACTACGCACTAGGGCAACAGATCTACACACATAGCTTATTTCACCCAAAGCTTCTTCTTCTTCAGTTCCCAGTAGTCACAGTTCCGGTCCTGACAACATAACCATTTGTTGGCATAGGGGCAGACCCAGGGTTCAACGCTCAACAACGCACCAAAAAAACCCTAACTACCAGCCCTTTTGGCAACACCTGCGAAGCAGATGAAGTCTCACCCGAGGTAGAGGCAGAGGTGGTTGCAAGACTTAGGTGTCTGCAACCTTAACTGGGACACCGATCTGTGATAACCTTTCTTACAGTGCACTTAGCATTAATTATTATTTAACATTCAATCATTAATACACTTTGCAGAATGCATAGAGCATCGCAGTGAATATTTATACTATTGGTGATTCAGTACTTAGCCCCATAAATATAGGTTAGATTCAACAGATCAAGCACTAAGCATCTTATGTATCATATCTAACATTCATTCATATACCAACAACACAGAGCATAACTAGATCTACTCAATCACATCAAGCAGTTAACCAAGAAAGAGATAAACATGTAAGAACAAAACACATAACACCATATACACAGTTACCGTGGTTCACCCCCACCATGGGGTTACATCCACAAAGTATTCTTTATATTATCTTGGTCAAGCAGTTACAACACAGAGCTTCAATGAACCCTACTTTGCATAGGACAGAAGATCTGCACAGCTCGCTAGATCCTTCTTCCTTGCTCCTTAACATCCAACTATAACAATCTGCACTTAGCTCTCTGATCTCATGCATAGAGCTCTCTAAGATACATCTGATCACACAGATCCAAATACTAGCACTAAGCTTTCATTCATACACCACGCAGATGTATTACATTACTATCTCCTCTATCTTACTATCTATATTGCCTATTTATAGATTACAAAATGGGCCTAAATGTGGGTAAACCCACGGGTTGACATCCCTTTCCCATTACATCAACCCAAAACCCTAAAATGGATCCCAAAATAGGTCTTGCTTCCTTATTTTCTGCTTCGCATTGCGCTCCTTCCTTGGCAAGCTGTCGTAGTCCCAAAAGTGCTCAAATATGACCAAGTACTCTTCAAAACTTAGTCAAGGGCCAACACATACCATGAGTGATATGACACTTGTTTGTGGAATATTGGCAAGAGCATATGAATGATACACAGTTGGCACATGTTATTGGCATATGGTTGATACACTCCATTGGTGATATCTTATGGTATGGTATTTATGTACATGGTTGATGTACATGGGTGTTGTGCATGGTTAGCACACAATATGGCACAAGATGTACTTGGTTGATGTTTTATTCATGATTCTCTATTTTAATTATTGACATATCTCTTGCTTCATGATGGATGGTATGGAACGAGTTTTGATGCATGGACAGGTCCAAGGATTGTCATAGAAAGAGAAGTTGATCTATGATTCTGGTTGAGCAGTGGCATTTGCAGCAGAAGCATATTGCAGTGGTAGCATATTGTTCATATTGAAAAGAATATAGGAGGAGAGATACCCATAGGGAGAGTCATTCTTCTTCCCATGATTCTAGGAGGAGATATTTATCATATGCAGAGGATAGAGGAATGGTTCCAGGGGGAGCATTGGTCACAGAGATGAAGGCATGATTCCAGGGGGAGCATGAGTGATATGATTTCAGTATTACATCAGAGTGATATGCCTTGTTGAAAAGGGAAGAGATTATTCAGAGGAAGATCAAAGGCATTCAAACACGGAGAGAATGACCCTTTGCCATTGATGTCAAAGGGGGAGAGATAGTCAAATTGATGTGATTGAGATGACTATTAATGTAGACCAATGGCTTGTCTACATGTTTCCATCAATGATTGGTGTTGACATCAATGCCAAAGGGGGAGATTGTTGGATCATGTTGTCATTGATGTCAAAGGGTTGATGTCAAAGGATTGATTGATTGATTGATTGATGTCAAATGGTTGATGTCAAAGGATTGATGTCAAAGGAACAATGTCTTGTCATAGCATACTGATGTGAATGGAATGATGTCAAGTGGAATAATAGTCATATGATGTCATGCATAGATGAATATGGATCAATGAGTTGTCATTGATATATAATGCATAGATGAAGATGGATCAATGAGTTGTCATTGATATATGATGCATAGCTGAAGATGGATCAATGAGTTGTCATTGATATATGATGCATAGATGAATATGGATCATTGAGTTTTCATTGATATATGATGCATAGATGAAGATGGATCGAAGTGGATTCATTGATATATGATGCATAGTTGGATTGATATAAAGATGACTCATTATTGTCTTGGTAAGGAGTACAAATGGATGAACTACAAAGTGGTCCCTTTATGGTGAAAGCCCTCACGGGAAGACGCTTTGTGATTGAGTTATCCTAGAAGTATGGTTAGAGAACCCATACTTAAATGTGGAATAATGAGATGAATATCAGAGAATTTGTCAGTGAAACTATCCTAGATGGATAGTGCTTGTCATGCCATTTCCGATGGTATGTGGAACGTCACATAACTCCTCATGGTTTGAGAGTTATGGTCTTACAAATTTGAAGGACCCTCATATGTTGGCTTAAAACCCCAAAATGTCAAATACGTCAAAGTGCTTGCAAAGAAAGAGGACTATTTAAATAATAAAGTGAACTGACAAAATCAAAGAGGATTATTTAAATAATAAAGTGAAGTGACAAAGTCAAGGAGGATTATTTAAATAATAAAGTAAATGGAGAACTTTATAATTATGGAAAGTGGTTATAAGAAGGTTAACCCTAAAATGAGGAAAATGGGTTAAGTGGTCAAATGGCTATTGGATACATGGACAAGCGGGAAATTGGGTAAAGTTGGACATAGGTGACTATGTGGACAAAGTGGCTTAGAAGATGCTTCTAAGCAAGCTACTTGGAGAGTATAAATAAGAGGCAAGGGTCTGTTGTAAAAATATCTCTTGAGCATATAGTGAATATCTATTCTGAGAGAGAGATTGACTGGAGGATCTCATGGATGCATCAAAGTTTTCCTAAGTATGAGATATTGACAGAGAAAGTTTCAGAAATTCAGAAACCCTAGTTTCTGAAGGAGTACACGAGCAACAGTGGGACATAGAGCGTACATACGCGAGCTGCAGTTGATATAGAAATCAGATCTAGGAGCTTGATGGGGCTTAGAAAGGCCTAAAATCAAAGTTCTTAGAATGGATTCAAAATGGATGTGTGCATAATCCTTGTCGATATGAACCCAACACAACTTGAACGGGCTCAAACAAACGTCGTATGTTCCTGATATGACGATCTGTTCATTTTGCCAAACAGGCAAAAAAAATGATGACTATACAGTCCATACAATGCCATGTGGTAGCTGACTGTACAGGACGTACGACTGTATAGCTGATGTGGCAGGAAAATTTGGTGCTGATGTGGGAGGGTCCGTACAACTGATGTGGCAGGATGACTAGGTGTACGGACATGTGATGTGGACAGGTACATGGGACCAATTAGGGAGTGGCACATGTCACCATTACAGTGGTGACGCATGGCATGTCCATATGGATGATGTGGCATGATCGTATGACGACATGTGAGATACAGTGACAGGGAAAGTATGCTGAGATGGAAAACATGTGGAAGACACGTGGACGGATGAAGCATTGACAAGTGGTAGAGCTTGAAACATATGGTACGATGCCACATGGCCCAGACATGGGTTGCCTCATGGCACCCTTTGACTGGATTAAGTTTCTTTGCAAAAATATATGGATTTTGCCGGATTTGAACATTGGACCTCCGACCGGGCTAAGGGTTTGACAGGGCTGGGCTAGCCATCCCACCCACATGTGGTTCTTGTTATACAAAGCATTCAAATTATATTTGATTTTTCATAGTGGTATCTCCTGGTGCGGTCGCATATGCCTTGGTATAAACACTCGCTTATAACCACGGTCCAATTCCTTCTGACAATTGGCATGTGTGGTTATGTGGTAGCTCCACCAAACTAGCTTTCGGTTGTGGGGATACTCCATAGGACTAACCTTGTATAGCGATTAGCAGTGGATAAGAGGTTTAGCTTGGTTGGTCGAGCTAGCCTGCTGACCAGGGGCTAAACCAAGGGGTCAATATATCGGGGGCCTGACTAAGCGTGGAGGTATGGCCACATGGCATTCTATGCATCTGGGGGTCGAGATACAAGGGAGCTAGCGCGCCATGTGTTAGCACTTGGACACATGGCGGATTTCCATACAACCAGGGGCCATCCAATTAGGGGATGTGCCCAAATTATATCCAAAAAGTGGTTTTTAAACTTTGGAATATGGATTTTATTATTTTTATTCAACAAAATTGGAGATTTTTGGCCCTTTTGGGGGGATATTGGGCCTTTTTTGAGGCCAAATCTTGGGAGGAAGTTGGGATATGGTTACCAACTTCAGATCTATATAAACTAGGTCTTCTTGAGGCCATGAGAGGAGGTTCAGAATAGGTTTATGTTGATGAATTATTGATCCAAGGCCATTTTTATGCAAGGAAGCTATTGAAGAACACACCTTTGCGAGCCATTTCTAGGAGCTTTGTTCATCCGATTTGGGTTCCTTCAATTTTGATGGGTTCATGAGATCTGGTAGAACATGACCAACTCATTGTTGTAATCCATTAGCACTTTTATGATGTACATTTAAATCTTCAAACAAAAATAAGAAATCCCACTGAGACAAGGCCCAGAGATGTAGGCGAGATTGTCGAACTCCATTATCACATTGGTGTTTATGGTTTGTTGTTGTTTATGCTTCATTTCAGATCTATATATGTGTATATGGCTGTTATGTTTACTTCATAATTCTTCCTCTTTCATTAAGCTTCCTAAATGGTTAATTAACACATGCATAATAACTCAACCATTGTCGTGTAAAAGATCTTTTTGGATCAAGTGGTATTAGAGTTAGTTTACATTTGGATTTGAGTTTTGCATGTTTACCAAGGAAGATCTCATCTCAAGGGAGAAAATGGCATCTACAGGAGGACTTTCTCAAGATGAGAAGGATTTCCAAAATTCGGTGTTTTCCATGGTCGAGATGGTGAAAGTGTTGTATGAAGACTACTTGGAACGAAAGAGAATGGTTCAAGAGAAATCTTCGAAGAACAACAAAGGAAAAGAAGGATTGAAGGAAGTGAATTCTACATTTGTTTCATAAAAATTCTTTGAGGTATGCAGTGAAGGTCATTCATCAAATTCTCCTTGTTCCCATCATGATGGTTTTGGTGCATTTGAAAAATATACAAGAGGTATAGGTTTGAAATTGCTAACCAAGATGGGTTATGAAGGAAAGAGCCTTGGAATTGAGGGCCAAGGTATCATTAATCCCATTGAGGTTGTGGAAAGGCCTCGATATTTAGGATTGGGATATGGTGAAGTGGATATTGGAGCATCCTCCAAGATGGGTTCCAAAACTTTAGAAGCAAGTAATGCTTCAAATGGCCATCCTAAGTCATTGCAGGAACACTTCAAGAAAGATGATGGCGTATCACTCCTTGATTGTGGCAGTGAATGCAAGTCATCTCCAAAGCAAAGTGAAGATCAACAAGGAAGGTATAATGGTCATGTTTTTACCAATTCTCTTTTTTATTATAAAAAAACATAATCATGCAATCCGAAGCTTGTGGAATATGTACCCATGTAGTTTTTGTCATTCACCTAAGAATTGTGTTTCCAAGTGTTGGAAGAGACAATCTATGTACAAGAAGTTTATGTTACCCAGGAAGGAGACATGACATAAATAATCAACTCCATAACAAAAGAAAGAAAAGGGAAAACAAGTCTGGATGCTAAAAACTCAGTGCATTGATTGCAACAAGGGTGGACATCAAAAGACAAATTGTTGGAAGCTTAATCCAGAGCTTCGTCCAAAGAAGGAAAAAAGGATTGTGCATGTAATCAATAAGGAAGAAGGATTACCAGTGAAGCAAGAAGAACACCATGAAGAAAATAAACCAACCACTTGGTTTTTCCAGAAGTGGATGTCACAACTTCATTGTATTTTACTTCCATTAATGTAATCACACATGTTGAAATGATGACCTGTTATGACATCATTTTTGTACAACATAGTGTTTGTTCTTGTCCTTATGAGTATGTAATCAATCGAGTTCCATTTTTGTAACCTTTTGGGGACCAAAAGGTCCTTAGTGGGGAGGTATGATCCAGAAATCGGATCCAGGAGCTTGATGGGGCTCAGAAAGGCCAAAAAATCAAAGTTCTTAGAATGGCTTCAAAACAGACGTGTGCGTAGGCCTTGTCGATAAAAAACCCAATGCAACTTGAATGGGCTCAAACGAACACTGTATGCTCATGATATGGCAATCTGTTCATTTTTCCAAAGATGAAAAAACAATGATGACTGTACAGTCCATACAGTGCCATGTGGAAGCTGACTGTATAGGCCGTATGACCGTAAAAATATATAGAGTTCACTAGATTTGAACACTAGAAATCCTACTGGGCTAAGGGTTTGGCAGGGCCAAACTAGCCAGCCCACCTGCATGTGGTTCTTGTTATACAAAACGTTCAACTTATATTTGAGTTTGCATAGTGGTGTGGTTGAGGCGGAAAAGGTTGGGGCCTAGCCCCAGCCCCTGGCGTGGTCGTATATGCCTTGGTATAAACACTCGCATATAACTACGATTCGATTCCTTCTGACAGTTGGCGCATGCGGTTATGTGGTAGGTCCACCAAACTAGCCCTCGGTTGCAAGGATATTCCATAGGACCGAACTTGTATAGCGGTTAGCAGTGGATAAGAGGTTTAGCCTGGTCAGTCAGGCGTGCCTGCCGACTAGGGGCTAAACCAAGGGGCTAGTATAATGGGGGCCTAACTAAGCACAGAGGTATGGCCACATGGAATTTTATGCGTGTCGGGGCCGAGATACAAGGGAGCTAACGCGCCTGATCACATGGAGGATTTACATACGACCATGGGCCAACCAGTTAGGGGCTGCACCCAAATTATATTCAAAAAGTGGTTTTTAAACTTTGGAATATGGATTTTATTATTTTTATTCAACAAAATTAGATATTTTTGGCCCTTTTGGGGGGATATAGGGCCCTTTTTGAGGCCAGATCTTGGGAGGAAGTTGGGAGATGGTTAACAACTTTAGATCTATATAAATTAGGGCTTCTTGAGGCCATGAGAGGAGGTTCAAAACATGTTTATGCTACCGAATTGTTGATCCAAGGCCATTTTTATGCAGGGAAGCTATTGAGGAGCGCACCTTTGTGGGTCGTTTCTGGGAGCTTCGTTCATCCGATTTGGGTGCCATCAGTTTTGATGGGTTCATGAGATTTGGTAGAAAATGACCAGGTCATTTTTGTAATCCATTGGAGCTCTCATTATATACATTTAAATCTTCAAAAAAAAATAAGAAATCCCACTGAGACAAGGCCCGAAGACGTAGGAGAGATTGTCGAACTCCGTTATCACATTGGTGTTTATGGTTTGCTTTTGTTTATGATTCATTTCAGATCTATATATGTGTATATGGCTGTTATGTTTACTTCATAATTATTCCTCTTTCATTAAGATTCCTAAATGGTTAATTAACACATGCATAATAACTCAACCATTGTCGTGTAAAATATCTTTTCAGATCAGCAGTGAGCCATAACGCATACACACGCGGGCTGAAGGAAGACTGAGCGCATAAAGTTGATGAAGTCATGAATATTTGAGTGTGATATCATGCCAAGTTTTTGACGGCTGAATCAAGTTTCATATATGCATTATATGGGCTCAGATCTGCCATAGAATCTTTGGTATGGTAACATAATTATCTTGATGGATATTCTTGCATATTGTATGGTGAATCCTTGAAGCACTCTTGGTATGGCTATTGTGATTTGGTTTGTGTTTGTTGATGGAGTGAGAAACACTCTTATGTTTCAGTACTAATATGATTTCCATAGTATAATTGCTACTTATACATGATTAAGTAGCATTCATAAGTTGTGGGAGAGCATGGATGTGTTGTGATTGGTTCTGGTTCATATCAGACAGTGAATGACAGAAGTGGATGTGACTGAGCGCTACATAGGATCTGAGTTTTCATGAAGATAAAACCATAAATAATCAGAAGGCATACGTAGGCTGTAGTACAGACATTCCGCGTACATACATGAGTTGTACTACTGGTAGGGCACGTACATACGCATGCTGCACTACTGACATATCGCGTACCTATTGACAAATTGGTATCTGTTGAGAATTGATTCCTCTTCTTAGTTGGTGCTGAGTTCTGTAAGATGAGTCTTGCATTGTAGAGTTGGTGCTCTTGTGGAGTTGTAACTCTATTCAGTTGTTGCTGATAACCTAAGGATTGTAGACTGTAATAAAAAGAAAATTGTACATACATCTTGTGTTCTTTTTGTTCCTTGTGAGGTTGACTTATTGATGATATATGTTGCTGATATATATGTTTCTGATGCATGTTCACATTTAACTGCTTATAAATGTCAACAATAAGTAATGAGTAAATGGTGATTGCTAACTAAGGAGTTTTGTGAAGGGAATAGTTTGAAAAAGAGAACCACACTCATTCACCCCCCCTCTAAGTGTGGTCGGTGTGTCCAACACTAGGTACCAACATGTACCATTAATTACGTACCATGATATGCGCCTCAACCATATACCATATTACTCATTATATGTCTCAATCATCCCATACACCATGTACCATAAGATATCAACAATGAAGTGCCTCAATAGAGTACCAAAGCATGTACCAAGATCATCAACATATGCCTCTAACCATGCACTATATCATCAACCATATACCTCAAATAACATGCCAAACATCCATAGACCATGTACCTCAAACATGTGCCATATAACTCATGATATGCCTCAACCAATTACCATAAACTATGCGCCAATATATCCAAGATATGCACCACTAATGTACCTCAATAGATATACCTCAACCAACATGTATCATACATCCAAGATGTGCCTCAAGGAATATACCAAAACTCACAATGTCATGTCTCAAGCATGTTCCACAATATCACCAAGATGCAACCTCATAGCACATAGAATAACTTAACTTTACATTAGTAATGTTTAATAGACTAAGGATTACAACAATGATGTGATATTAATGGAGAGTTCAGATATTGCTTCGTACATACATGAATATTTTACTTCTTATGTCTTGTCCTTGCGGAACTAAGACTGTTGTCTAGAAAGGCCTCACGTGACGAGCCCTAGAAAACCCATGGGTGTGCCTCACATGACACCCTCAAGCTGACATGTAATGACATGCTTAATTAGGGTTACAAAAAATCCTTTCTCTCTGTAGCTTCAAAACTTTCACACTTTCTTAGTT
>ML803536.1:587837-602737 GCA_009831015.1 Picea engelmannii
CTATAACTTTTTTTCTAGAATGATTCAAATGGTGAAATTGATCTGGTATTGAGAAGACATATCAAGGTACCGCTGGTAAAAATTTCAGATCTTGATTCGCTATAATTATGGAGATACACTCTATGGAAGATAGGGTTTGTGACCAGTCATGAAGCTAGTCGATAAACAGGTGTTTTGAGTAAAAAAATCATAACTTTTTCATACAGAATCCAAATAAAGTGGGACCACTTCCATTGGAAAGAGTACGGACTGTAGTTTCATGTATGCATTTTTTAGAATTGGATGTTAAATATTGAGCATGAGGCATGCTGTACAAGTTGGGTCTTTTGAATAGACTAGAATTGAATAAAGTCTACCATTCTTTCTATAACCTCTTTTTGGGGAGGATTCAAGGAGTGAAAATTGGAGGAGTTTCAGAGAATACATTGAGTAATATTATCTACAGAATCATAGTACTCCAAGAATTGAAGAATTGCATAAATTGAAGAAGTCTCGGGAAGCATTATCAGGTTCTATGTGATGATTGGTTGATGGTGATGATTTAATGTAAAGTTTTATTATCTCTCATATATTATTGGGTGGATGGAAGGGGCAAGGATGGAGAGTTCAACTCTTTCTTGATATTGGAGGATTGTAGCTTCCTATTGGAGGTTTATCCCTCCCTCTACATTTGGAAGCTATAGCTACCTTTGGAAGTCATTACTTCCCTTGAACAATAAACTATTGATTATTTCTCATATATTGTGCATGGTGTATTATGGTGAATTGGTGTAACTCTTATACTATTGTTCATTTCTCATTGGATATAGTTGAATGGTTTAAGTATAAGTTGAAAAAGGTTTTAAATTGTACTTGATACTGATTCACCCCCCTCTCAGTATCAACACATGTATCTATCCAAACCTACTTAGTGTTCTTACAAATCGATCTCTTTCCATATTGTCCAAGACTCTACTGCACAACTATCCATAATGTTGACACATTTATTACTATAATATCATGAAGTCTTCACTACTAAAACTATCAAACTATACTTCTGCTAACTGACTTCTCTAGATATGTCTACTCGAACTCTGCAAGCTACTCAAAGGATGGTTCTTTGGTCTGTCACAACTATCACATAGACTCCCCCTGTCTAATATTCATGTTACTTGGGAGTCTCTAAGCCAGATGGCTCAGAACAATTCTTGCTCTGATGTGTATTCATCATCATCTTCATTGGTAGATTCATAATCTCTATGAGATCTGACTTCTTTCCTTCTATCCGCGGATTCATATTTCACTAATATTCCATGAAAGTACAATCTCTTCAACTCGTTCCTTATTTATCTGTCCTTGTTTTCTTTCATTTATTTTCCAAACCTTCCTGTATCTGACATCTTTCCTTTTCTCTGTAGAATTTTCTTCATCTCATTTTATTGTCAATCTTTCAATCTCTAGGACCTGGTCTTTGTTCACCTGTTCTTCGTGTTTTCTTATCCATACTTTCTTATATCTGATATCAATGTTCTCTTTCATGGAAGTATCAATCATACTTCTGCAATCACTAGCTATGTGTCCATAGTTATGACATTTGTCACATTCAATGTCACGTGGGGCCACATAGACATTTCTTGATTGAACATTTATTTTATAATCCCTGCAATCTACAACCTTATGTCCAAAATTGGTACAATAAAAACAATGAACATAAAAGAAATTTTCATACCTTGGAGTGAATGATCTTCTTTGTGGTGTAGTCCTTTTGAATTTCTGCCTTGACTGATCATAATCATGATTGCAGCTTCTTTGTGTCTTGAACATGGATGGTCTTCTTGAAGTTGTATCTTCAATAGTTTTCTTAGATTCTGGTTGACCATGATTCCTTCCTTTGAGTACTTCTGCATAACTCTTTTTGTTTTCTTCATTCTTCTTTTCTAACAACCTAGAGTGTTTCTCTTCATTCTCTATAACTGATGTGTATGTTTCTGTCTCTTCAACATTCTTGTCGAGCTTGACGATTTTACTTCTCAATGTGACAACCTTGTTCAAGATTCTCAACCTCTTCTTCTTTCTTCACTATCTGAGACTTCATGACTTCTTTTGTTCTTTTCTCTTCTTCAAGATAGATTTTTAATGTGATTTTTTCTTCTTCAAGTCCTTTCTCTTCTTGACCAAACTCTGCCTCAAAATGGTTTAGATCGTTAGTTATTTCCTTACGATGATCTGTCAATATCTTCTCTCTCATTTTTTTTTTCCCTTCTGTGTTGCTATGTTGGCTTCCAAATGCTACTTTTGATATTCAATATTTTCTTCAATCTTCCTGGCTTCTTCTAGCTGAGTTCTTAAGTTCTTGATGACCTGTTGGGATTCTTCAAAAATGTGAATACTTTCCTTTTGTTTCATCAATTCTTTCTTGACTGACTTGTTTTCTTCTCTTTCTTTTCTTAGTTCATCTAAAGCACTAATCAATTCTGCTTCATAATTGTCTTCTTTTTCAATTAGTTTTTCTATCTCATTTCCTTCATGGCATTCTATTTCGAGATTTCTGTGTTTTTCACAATTAAAGAAAAACAACATACCTTTGTTGATTATGTACTCTTCATCTTTTGAATCTGTTTGACATGGTGAACATATTTCTTCTTGATCTGTACTTGCATCTTCTTTGGAATTTTTTGAATTTGCAATGGGTGAAGAATATATGTCATGTAAATTATCCCAAAGTTCTTTGGATGAGGAACATTTACCAACCTTTTCTCTTACCCGATTAGGTAATCCTTCCCAGATGAAATCCATTTCTATTTTGTTATTCTTCTTCAATTCGTTCTTGGCTGCAGTCTTTTCCCTTTTTGAACTACAATATCCTATAATGAATGATAGCCAAATATAATTCCCCCGTGCTTGTAAAAATACTTTCGTTCTTCTGCTCCATATCTCGTACTTTAACCCATTCTTACCATTAAACAATGGTACTCCATTCTCAAAATAATCCATGATCTCCTTCCAGTGGTTAAACCGCTTTCTGAAGGAACCTGCTCTGAAACCAATTGTTGGATTACTGAGAGGGGGGGGGGGGGTTGAATCAGTAATAGAGAATTTTAATCCTTTTTAACCACAAAGTGCAAGTGTTATATCAATGTAGCATTATCATCCAATAGTTGTAGAGTAAATAAACAATGAACAAATGAGCAATCATACACATACATAGTACACCAATGTTTTTACGTGGAAACCCAAAGTAAGAGAAAACCACATAATTATTTTTCTTATATGTCTTTAAGAATTACATTCATTGGAAGCACCAACTTCCTTTATTTTCCAGCTGCAACTGGAAGGAGGCTCCAACCCCCTAGTTTCTCAGGCTACAACCTGAGGGAAGCTCCAACCCCCCAATTATCTGGCTACAATCAGAAGGAGGCTACAACCCCCTATGTTCTCCATCTACAACCACCTATCCTTTCCCCATCCAACTGACCTAAAATATAAATAGAATGATGGAACCATAGTCACACTATCATTGTGAGATATATTGTTGTAAACCTGTACCAATCAACCTGCATGAAACAACATGTACCATAAAAACTGTAATCAACCAGTACCAATAACCTATAAACAACCTGTACCAATAACCTATGCCAACATGTACCATGCATCAACCTGTACCATAAAAAAATGCATCAACCATGCACCAAACCTGTGCAAATAACATGTCACAATAACCTATCCAAACAACCTATCACAACAACCTGTCTCATCAATATTATCAACCAAATCATATCTACTCACCAATATCAATCACAAAGACAAGTCTCAACCATATGCACAATATCACCAAGATGTCAAAGTTTACCAAGGATCTCCAAGACTTGGTCAAGGGCCAACAGGCCCCCAACACTCACCTGTGACTCATCCCGAGTCCTGATATGGGTAGCTCTGCTTCAAAAGCCTCGATATTGGCCCGAGCTGCTTCGACCTGCCGCTTCGCCAGGGCCTCCTTCTCAACGAACTCCTAAAGGAATGCCTCATTCACAGGTCCTTGTAAGCATTGTTCGACTGAAGTGACTACTTGTTCTAGCTCTACTCCTCGTTCTTCAATCTCCTCAAACATTTGGCAAGCTGCATCCTGGACTTTCTGGAGCCTGTGAGTCACTTCCATGACTTTTACCTTTATGGTATGGACCTAATGTACATAACCTATGCCAACATGTACCATGCATCAACCTGTACCATAAAAAAATGCATCAACCATGMACCAAAYCTATACCATAAAAAAATGCATCAACCATGCACCAAACCTGTACAAATAACATGTCACAATTATCCAAACAACCTATCACAACAACCTATCTCATCAATATTATCAACCAAATCAGATCTGCTCACCAATATCAATCACAAAGACAAGTCTCAACCATATGCACAATATCACCAAGATGTCAAAGTTTACCAAGGATCTCCAAGACTTGGTCAAGGGCCAACAGGCCCCCAACACTCACCTATGATTCGTCCCGAGTCACTCTGATATGGGTAGCTCTTTTTCAAAATCCTTGATCTTGGCTCGAGCTGCTTCGACCTGCCGCTTCACCAGGGCCTCCTTCTCAGCGAACTCCTGAAGGAATGCCTCGTTCATAGGTCCTTGTAAGCATTGTTCGAATGAAGTGACTACTTGTTCTAGCTCTACTCCTTGTTCTTCAATCTCCTCAAACAGTTGGCAAGCTGCATCCTGGACTGTCTGGAGCCTCTGAGTCACTTCCATGACTTTTCTCTTTATGGTATGGACCTACTGTTGAGCAGTGCATTGTTCCTGGGATCTTTTCATTCTTTCAACTACACCTGTACTATCATTGCTTGCTGCTTTGCTTCCTGGAGATGTGATTCCAGTGTCTTCAATTCAGGGTCTTCAATAAGTCGCTCATAAGTTTGCACACTTCTACTGCTAAGTTGTTGACATTCCATGGCGAAGGCCTTGATTCTCTCAACTGTGCTCTGAGCCGTTGCTTCTCTTTGATCTCACACGTCATGTAGAGTACTTGCTACTCTTTGTAGCTCTAGATCTACTATTCTTTGTTGAAGCTGTTGGATGGCTTCAGCAAGCTGTGCTATTTGATGCTCCACTAGGTCTTCCTCCTTTTTCTCTAAGCTCATCACAGAGTGAAGTTCTCTGCTAACTGCATATTTTACTCCAACTTTCTCCATGAGCAATTGTTCTTTCTCTTGCTAGATCTGCACCTTTTCCTCTTGAAACTTTTCTTGGAGGGTAGCTTTCTCCTGCTGCACAACCCTATGTTGCTCTATTACTTCCTCTTGTTCTTTCTTCAGGGCCACTATGGCCTATTATGTTTCTTCCTTTGCGTGACAGAGGTGGGATTCAATCGCATAGGCTAGTCTGTGGAGTTGGGTAGGCTCATCTCCCAACTATGTTTCTTCTGATGGAGGGGGTGTAATGGACACTGCACGGCTGGAGTGAAGGGCCTGTTGTAGCCCTCACAGTTCTGCTTCAATTTTCTCATACATAGTCTCTTGCTTAGCTTCATTTCTCTGCAAAAGATATTCAGAGGCATCCTATACAGCTGCGATGATGAATTCTAAGTCATCGAGTGTGAGCACAGTCTGCATCTTGGTCTTACTAGCTTTTGACTTCTTCCACAATGTGGGTTTCTTGGGAGAGACCTTTCTTTTGTGATATGGCTCTGCATCATCAGGGGGATTTTGTGGAGGTGTTACTTCACCTTTCTTCTGCTGATATTATTGTTCACTTTTCTCTTCTTAATCTACTTTTTCATCACCTACTCCTCCAAGTGAGTCTGAAGTAGTTTCTTCTAATGCACTGCTCAGCTACTGGACTTCTTCTATCTTCTTCCTTATGCTAGTTACAGGTGTATCATGCCCTTCATGAGTGATCACCGGGATTCTGATTAGTTCAGGATCGGACGGTTCTGCGAGGTCAACATGGATAAGGAGCTTTGCAGGCCACTCCTTAGTTATTTCTTCTAAGTCATCTTCTGTGAGTTTGTAATAACTATGTAGTACTTCTCTGTGTTCATCTTCGTGCATAGTGATGTAGATTAAATGCCTGTCTACGTGGAACTTCACAAATGGCCTGAACCTGTGCAGGGTGTTTGACGTTATACGAGAGACAACCTCAATATCCCTCTTTAACTACAGGTAGTAGGTGTGGAACACCGCATTTGATTTCCATTGTTTTCCCATATCACTTGAATACCATAACGAAGTGAACTTCACGGCTAAGGGTTCAGATGCTTCTAGTTCAGGGAAGGTCACACCTTCTATCATCTCCCAAGCTATGAATGTGATGAGGATCAATAGACAACTAAAATGGAACTCATAGCTCTGATCCTGAGCTTCGTGCAAGTATTGGTCTAACTGGTTCACTAAGTACTTTTCCCAGTTCATTTGTAGCCCCTCCATGCATTTCCCTACGAGGTTAACAACAAACCCTATGACATGTGTGGGTATGTTCTTCCGAACTAGCTTACTAGTAATCAACTGGCAAGCAAGGCGCACTGTGCCATTCTGGATGGAGGCTAACTTGTAGCCTTTCTTCCCCTTCTCCACATCGTCGTATGTATCTTTAATCTTGTACGCCAGGTTGTGGTCTCTAGCCTTCCCTGGGTAGAAGTCTTGTAGGTCTGGTCCCTGCATGCTCAATCCACTGATCCGATGGATCAACGCCAGATATAAGGTGATGTGTCTATATATCCACAAATAAACGCCATGGAATCTTGACAACAGGAGCTTAATGCATGCATTAACCTCCTCGTGCCTTCCAAAATGGGGTATTTTCATTACGTTCAGGATAGTGGACTGCGCGAGGTCCATATTCCATGGTTGGGGGATTATCCTCGACTTCTTCCCCTTCATCCTAGTCAAATAACTGTGAGGAGAAAGCATGTTGAAGTTCTTGTGATCTCCTAGGTTAAATTCATTGATCTTTAGTGTCATGATCTTATCCGGTTGAGGCTTTCCTGTGTGTATCCCCTTCAGGAGGTACGCAGTAACCAAGGTGTAGTTGAAGTCCCTAGGGACACTGTCACGATTCACTGTGCCGACCAGAGACAGTATGTAGTCGGGCAGGATGGAAGGGATTAACTTCACATTTGCCAAGTCATCTCGATGTTTGGTTATTTTCTCATTTGCAACTCGGGATGGTCCGGATCCATGAGCAGTCGACGGGGAGGCTTGCACTCCTTGCATCGATGAAGCTTGAACTCCTATGGACATCACTCTCTCTTCCATTAAATCGATTAAAATTTCCTCTACTGACTTTTCCACAGCGCTGCGCTTGTCTGACATGCACGCTCGTGATCGGATATCTCAGGCTGATGAAAAATTTCTCAATGCAATAGAATGGATGGCAAGGTCTCAATAAGAACAACACAGTAACAATGAGTTCTCATGTTGGCTTGGATACAATTCATGAAAGTGTGCTCGACGCAACAGTTGACGAGATAAGTAGATGGAGATGTAACATATCCTTCCAACGAACAAGAAGCCTTCATCAATGCAGTTATGTCCATTACGGCGTGGTCCCAACAGTCCGACGGTGAGATTTCTGATCATAACTGTTGTTCTAACCATTTGGGAACATCAATCTAACGATTATAATGCCTCCAATGGTCATATCGCTCCACCATGGAGAAGTGCCAATCTGAGTTGCCCTGATATTCCGACAAAGTCCAAATTCTGGAGACCTTCCTTCTGCAAAGTCTTCTCTGGACCTTCCTGTAATTTCTGCAACTTTTCCTTCTTCTTGTTGAGCTTTTTAGCCTTCTTCCCTATGATCTGCGTTACTGGGTTCCTCTTCCCATTCTGATTCTTATCTCCTCTTGGCATAGTAACTTCGCATTGTTGATGGCATTTTTTAGGGTTCAAGGCCAATACTTATTCTCTTTCTAGGGTAGGTTCTTTACTCTCTTGTACAGATAGGTGTTTCAGGTCTGATTGTGTTCTTTCAACTTCGACATCCAGATTTCTGGTCCTCAGTAGCTTCGACTAGTTTTCTTGTTCTTCCAGTAAGTGTGCTATTCTCTTAGCCATGAAGTCTCTTAGTTCTTTCTTTTTCTGTTCTATATCTTCCTCTTCTTGTTTTCTTCGGATCTGATCTTTCTCAATCCAGGTTTTTCCTAGTAACATAGCAAATGGGGTGTTGTTCTCAATAAATTTAACAACCTCAAATTCTTCTTCTGTCGAAGTTCCATGAGCACTCATAGATGTCTGGGTAAGTATTCCACATAGGGTTATCATCTTTCCTCTAAATAATCCTATTCCTCCCAATGAAGGAATCAAAGAAGGCTTTCCTAAAATTTCCCAAGTTCTTTCTATCATAAATTTCACCTATGTTTCCTCATCCAGAACACAGTGTATGTCGAAGTATCCTATTCTTGTTTTGATGAACTCTTTCTCTTTGAAGATATATAATAAGTTTATATCTCTGTGGTCATTCAGGGTTTCTTTCATTTTTAGTAATACAATCTCTGATTCTTTCTGGGGTTCTGCAATGGTCTCAATTTCTTGGCCTTTCTCAGGGTTTTCTTGTCTCATATTCATTCTTTCAACCTTAGCAATCATTCTAGGGCAATCCAGAACATCATGGTCCATATATTTACAACAAATACAACTAGGTATTCTATCAGGGAAATCCTTAGCAATATGGCCCGACCTTATGCAGCTGTAACAAAGGGTTAATCCTCTCTTCCTCTCAAATGATCCCCAACTTTGCTTGTACCGTGCACTAGGATTGTGGTAGCTAACCTACAAAAAATTCTTCCTAGGATCTTGCATCCATTTGTTAGTCCAAACATTCTTTCTATGCATAGGAATAACATATCTTTCATTATTTATATTAGATCTATTCATATCAAATCTTCTTTCTTCTAATTGTGCCCTAGTTTTCAGACTAGGACAAAATTTATCAAACATACCTAGATCCATACTGTCGAAACAAAAATTTCCACTTATCTCACCATTATCAAAGCACACATATTTCAGATATTACCTCTTTAATAAAAAAAATTCACTAATATTACCTCTATCAGAGCACAAAGATTTCATATCTTACCTCTTTTCTTCAGATCTACCTCCACAGAACTTCGTAAATCAAGTAGAACACTGCACACTAAAGAAACAGATCTACGCGCAAATCTTTCTTTCTTTTCCTCAGTTCCTAACAATCACGGTTTCAGGTCTCAACAATGAAACCATTTGTTGGCACAAGGGCAGACCCATGGTTCAACGCTTCAACAATGCACCAAAAAAAGCCTAACTACTGGCCCTTTTGGCAACACCTGCGAAGCAGATGAAGTCTCACCCGAGGTAGAGGCAGGAGTGGTTGCAAGACTCCAGTGTCTGCAACCTTAGCTAGGACACATATATGTGATTACAATACTCTAACAAAGCACTTAGAAGATGCCATTCATTAGTACTTAACCTTTGTCTACATCGTAGATAAACCCTAATTACAACGCAACATAGTATTCAACAAGATTCAACACATTCAAGCACTAAGCACATCAACATATATTAGATCTAGCATCCCATTCACATCATTAGACACTAAGCTATCATATTCACCTAAACATGCATCATTGTACTAAGCATTGATTGTATGAACCATAAAACAACCATAATGCACAAAGAAAACACAACACATGATATACGTGGTTCACCCCTAGCCTGGGGCTATGTCCACCAAATCTTTGTCTTCTTTATTATCTTTTGTTAATCATCCACATGCATAGACCCATAAGGTCCTACTCCACATAGGATAAGAGATCTGAACGCACCTCGCCAGATCCTCCTTCCCCGAGCTAGGTTACAACACAAAGCCTTTACACAATCTCTTACAATCACTTGCACTTAGCCTTGCAAGTTTCACACAGTATGCACAAATCATGTAAAAATATCACTTGCACTTAGCACATCATCACACAGATGCCTATATTGTCTCCTCTTACATTGCATATACATCTATTTATACATTACAAAATGGGCCTAAACATGGGTAAACCCATGGGCCGACATCCCCATACCCGTTAAATAAGCCCAACACCCAAAAATTCCTAAAAGGGGGACGAGATCTCGGATCTCTGCTTTGACTTGTGCTCTGCCTTCGACAGCCTATCAAAGTCCCAAAATAGGTCAAACTTTACCAAGGATCTCTAATACTTGGTCAAGGGCCAACAACCTCATGTATGTGACAACTCAACAACTACTTGTCTCAACCATGTACCCAACATGTACCTCAACCAAAAGCCCTCATCAATTTCATCATCCAAATATGGTTTGTAACTCTGTAACAAACCTAGTGTATATGATCACATACCTGCAAACCTTCCTTAACAAGAGACTAACATTTTCATCAAATTTTACTTTTGTCTCACATGACTAGTTTTGGATTTGTCAACAAGCCTAACTTGAAATAATAATAACTATGTACCTATAATAAATAAAGATATAAAAATAATACAAAATTTTCTTCAGTGTATTTTATGCAATTCCTCCAGCTTTCACTACTTGGAACCTGTTAGAAAAGGAGTTATAGCAAAAATGGCATACCTTGTTGAATTTTATCTTATTCTAGAGAGTGAACTTGTAGAACGTGCCCCACATGGAATATTTGTTGTATGGATCTAAAAATGGTACAAAAGATACTAAAGAATTTATTCTAACCAATACATTTGGTATTACTAAATTTGGATCTGTCATGAAGAAGTTATGACATTTTTACCCGAAACACCTGTTTTAGACTAGTTTCAGGGCTAGCCACAAACCCTATTTTCCACGAAGTGTAACTCCAAAAATACAACAACCCACAAGATGAAATTTTTATCACAGATACTTGGATATGTTTCCTCAATGGACTCCAAATTTTTCGGTCTGAATCATTCTAGAAAAAATTTATTGCTAAAATGGTGAGATGATCTATAAATAAGATACCTTAGAAAGCATCATCAAAAGAATTTATCCTCCCTTGAATCTTGGCCTTCTTTACCTCACCTTCCATCTAAAATTATCCTTAGATATCCTTTGGTTACCTCAGTCACTTGTAGATATTCAATATGGTCAAGTGTAATTAAATGAGAGACCTTTGCCTCTTATTTATACTTTTATGTAGCTTCCTCAAGGGTTTACCTTCTATCCATCTTAAACCACTTTCCTTATTTTAGGACTAACCCACTTCTAACCACTTGTCCACTTTGTAATTTCTCCATTAACTTTATTATTTAAAAAATTTCTTTTGTCTCCACTTTGACTTATAGTACACTCATCACTTCACTTTATTATTTAAATAATTTCTTCTTTGCAACCACTTTGACTATTTTGAACTTTTGGGGCTTCTAGATGACTCATGAGGGTTCTCCAACTTCACATGGCCATAACTCTCTAACCATGAGGAGTTATGTGACGTTCCACATACCACCAGAAATAGAATTACATGTAATATCCATATAGAATAGTATTACCTTCAAATATATTAAAAATCATACCATTATACATCAAACAAACTTGGGTCCATTACCCAAACTTTTGTGCTACTGGAATTCGCTACCAGACTTTCTTCAAGGGTTGGCATCAATGACAACCAACCCAAATAATCAATATATGGAAGGTGGATCTTCTGGGGTGGTTCTTGGTCTCTCTCTCTAGTTTTATCTAGCCTAAGATATGCACCCTACCAGTTATTATCTCTTGGTGGTATTCTTGATGACATTCTGGGTGGTATTATGATATTCTTGGTGGTATTCTTGGTGACTGCAACTGCAATTGTTGTAGTTGAGTAATGTTCTTGTTCTATGGTTTTGGGACTTTCTATCTGGTGATATATATTTGGGGAGATATGCGCTCTCTTGGTTATCTGTTGGTTATAGTGCTTCTTCCGGAATCATTCTATCTAACAAAGGTTATGGTGCTCGGGGGTGGCTGCGTGCCTATGGTTGGGTAACAATCTTCTGATATTGTCTATGTTAAAACAAGCACATAGAATATTTTAATAGGTTATGGGCCCACACCACCTTCATGATAGTCTAACCATTAGAAGGTAAAGTGACATTTCTTTGTTAAGCTTGTTGTGGCACAAGTTACAACTACAACTAGGGTTTCTAATTTTTCAGTTGTAGCAAACCCTAAACTAACTTTCTAGGCACTTCAAGTGAGACGTTTGGCATATTTCCTGGACATTCTAGTGTGCCTTAGCCTAGCACACCTCTTGGTACCCTCAGCCATCAAAAATGTCGAGTTTGATTTTTTGGGTCAAAATCAAAGTTTGACTAGTCAAAGTCAAAGTCAAAATCAAAGGTTGACTTTTGGTAAAAAATTGAGTTTATGGTCAAAGTTGAAATTTCATAGTTTCTAGCTTGTTCCAATCATTGAACCTTTTTGATTCAGTTTCTAACCTCTTCTTGCCAACATGGTGTCTAGCTTCATATTAGAAGACAAGTTGAACGATGTTGCAAATTTCAAAGGTTTGCACTTGTATATGCTTTTCATGTTATATCATCCAAGAAAGCATGAGTGTATTTTACAGGAAATGTACAAAATAACTTGTCCAAGAAGTAATATTGGATTCATTACATTCTAAGGAACAAGCAGTTGAGGCTGCAGGTTCTAGGTTTGATTGATCAAATTGTTAAGTTTCAATTTGCACATATCAAGTTTGATAGTTGCTATAGTACTAGTAAACACTATAGTTGTGAAAACAATATTTAAAAGGTTCTATTACTGCTAGGTATAATTGGTTGCATGTAATTACTATTGATATATATTCTCATTGCACTTTTTTGTTGAAATAACATCTTCTCTAAAAGATATTTCTTGTTCTTGTGAAGGTCACCTTGGTAACTCTATGATGACTACCATCCTTGTTACCATAGATACGTTCTTATGAAAATGATATTGGAAATAATTTTCTTTTGTTGTTCTTGTTTCGGGTAGGTCACAAGCGATAGATCTGAAAAGGAGTCACAGTGACAATTGAAAACATGGAGGAGATCACTCCATCAAGTGGTGAGGTAGGTGATCTCACCATGTACAAATTATAAAGGAAGCATGGAAAGCAAAATGAGTTTTGGATATCGTTCACTTAGATGTGTGTGGAGAAATGTCAACCTCCTCACTAAGTGAGAGAGTACACCTAAGATGATTTCAAGACATTCTACGGAGAGGTCAGGATTAGGAGGGAGCTCACTATTCCCTACATTTCTTGGTAGAATGGTGTAGCAGAAAGAAATAAGTGATCCATTGAAGAATCTATCAAGTCAATTATGAAATGACCAAAATCTATCCATGTTTATATGGGGAGAAGTAGTTATGACAACCGTATATGTTCAGAATAGAATTCCTCATCATATATTGAAGAAAATGACTCCAGAAGAAGCTTTCTCTGGAAAGAAGCCAAGTGTTGAACACTTGAGGATATTTGGTTGTCAATCAAAAAGAAAGAAGGGAAGGAAGCTATGATGGAAGCATATCAATCCATCATGAAAAATGATGTATGGGAAATCGTACCTAGACCTGAAGGAAAATCTGTAGTCACTTCAAAATGGGTTTACAAGATAAAGAATGCAGTAGATGGAAGTATCCATAAATAAAAAGAAATATTTGTGGCTAGAGGGTTCTCTTATCAGGAGGGAGGAAACTATGATTTGACATTTTCTACAATTGTCAGATACACCTCTATTAAAACCATCATATCTCTTGCAGCATCCATGGGTTGGATTTTACATCAGATGGATGTAAATACCATTTTTCTCAATGGAGTAATTGAAGAAGAAGTATACATAGAACAACCTCAAGGTTTTGAGGTATACCCAAGAGAAACCCATGTATGAAGAAGGCCTTGTATGGACTCAAAAGAGCTTGGTATGCACGAATTGATAGTTACTTGACGAGACTTGGAGTTTCTAATAGCTATGTTGATCCATATCCTTATTACAAGGTTGTGAATGATGCACATGTGATATAACTACTATATGTTGATGATTTGTTTCCAACAGGTGCAGAGCCTCTCATTATTCATTGTAAGAGGGAGTTATCCTCTGAATTCGATATGAAGGATATTGGTCTCATGCATTATTATTTGGGACTAGAAGTATAACATAAGTGTGGTGAAATATTCTAGGGGAAAGGGAAGTATGTTGTAGAGATCCTTTAGAAGTTTGGGATGATGGATTGCAAATCCATGACAACTCCCATGGTGATAGATCTGAGGAAGTTTTGAGACTTGGATTCTGATATAGTAGATTCATCCCTATACCAATAGTTGATTGGCTCATTGATGTATTTAGTTAATACATGGATGAACATTTTCTTTGTTGAGAACACATTGAGCCAGTTCTAGGTGGAACCTAGATATGAATATTGGATAGCTGCAAATCATATTTTGAGATATCTTCCTGGGATACTAAACTATGGTTTGATGTATGCCTCAAATAGTGATGTAAAACTGCATGGATTTACTGATTCAGATTAGGCATGGAGTGCATATGACAAAAACGAGTACTTATGGTATATGTTTAAGTTTGGGCTCTATTATGCTATCACGGGTTAGCAGGAAATAGAAGTCTGTTGCACTCAATACTACATAAGCATAGTATATTGCAACTTGTGATGCTCGTACAGAAACAATATGGCTCCATAAGTTGGTTTCTAGACTATTTGAACATGTGTTGAATTCAACTATGATATATTGTGATAATCAGAGTCATGTGAAGCTTTCAGAGTAGGTATGATTTTAGGGGATAAATTTCTCTCATGGGATAATTTTCCATGGTTTTTCCAAAAACGAGATTCACTATTTTAAAAATGATTCACCCAAATTCTATAAGATAAAATTATTTTACCTTAAAAATCGCCAAAATTTTATAAAAACTATATAAAATCCTTAGAAATTTGAATATTTTTAC
>ML803536.1:602846-615846 GCA_009831015.1 Picea engelmannii
TGTATCATTTAGCCAAGACTAGACATACATTGAGCTAAGATTGTTTCATTTAATATTTCACTCTTAGGGTTTAAGGAAATTTTCACATCTCATAAATAGATTGAGAGTTTACCACAAAAAGGACTAACCCACTTTTAGAAACAATAGAACTATGAGAAGGAATGTAATTAGAAGCATACAATATTACAAATTCAAGAAAATTATATGTTTGGGGAACAACGAAATTAGCCAAATTGGACTCCCAAGCATGATAAAAATCGATTAGATCTTTAAATTGTTGTATGGATAACTGGTGCAGTTTGAATAAATCAATGGATAAAATATGGTCAAAAATATATTTATCTCTATCAACCAGATCTTCCTCTTCGATTGTTAAATGTCTCTTGGTTTTAATTGACTTAAAAGATTCCATTGTTTAAAAAATCTAGAATGTTGGAGAACAAGGAAATTTTTGAATTACCAAGGGTAAATTTACTCCAAAGGATACTCGGGTTGGGTTGGTAATTCACGTTGGTAAAAAATGTTCTATGGTCAGATTTAGATTCCCATAAATAAAAATTAATCTACGAGAACTTTTACTTTTAACCTTTAAAAATTAACCCTAGACACGTGGCAAGTGATTATTGGTGTGAAACGACTATTTAAATATATAAAATTTTAAAATAAATCAGTCATTTCACCTTTTCGTTTTCTTACGTCATCAAGCCGTGTGTCACTCTCTCGTTCATTTATAGGGGTCCCGAGTGGTTTTGAAAACCATAGAGGTGGGGGGGGGGTGCGAAATGAACACACACTCAACACATTATTAGAGCAAAAACTGAGTTATTTGATTCCCACTCCCTCCCCCTATTTTGTTAAATATCGACCATGTGTGGGAGGGTGAAATGCAATGTAGGTTGTATATTCATTTATGATCGCATGATAAACCTACACAAATAATCATGCTTTATTAATACGACACAACATATGATAAAATAAATAAAACATTATTATTATTATTATTTTGTAAATTAGTAATTGTATTAGGGCCTTGTTGAAAAAGTTACAAGTTGTCTATCATGCATGGAAACAGTGCCCATTTGGGAAACCACTGTTGGCACTTGTCCAAAAAAAACAAAGTATGACATGCAAAAAACTGTAGTGCCACGTAGGGACAAAAGCTGAGAGTAAACTAAATAGAGTGGGATGTCTGTAAACTAAACAGAGCTAGCTAGGAAAAATGAGAGCTAAAACCTAAAACAAGAGAACATTAGAAACCTGGACCAAGCCTTGGGCCCATGAAGGCCTGGGTCTTCTTCATTTTGCCCCTGTCTTGATCTGCAATTGCCTGTCAGAGGTCCTGTAGAAAGGATATCGGAATACCACCCTCCTTCATCACTCGACATCCTTCTTCTGCAAATTTCAAAGTGCAGAATTGATGTCCTCTTGTCCTTTGGTGAGTTCTCACAGTGAAGTTGTGATCACTTCCTAGTTAGCGCACTTGTTGCAGGTAAATCGAAATGGGGAGTTAGACGAGGTGGAGGGAAGGGGTGAGAGAGTGGAGGTAGCTTCAAAATGGTGGAAAGGTGGGGAGAAAGGAGGAGGTGAGAGACAAGGTGGAGAAGGGGGGGGAGGTGCATAGCCCAGAGAATTACCCAGGTTGTCAAACCACTCTACCCAAAAACCATAGGGGTTTGAGAGCGGTGACAGGTCTTGGGTGATTTCTTGAATTGGCTCTGCAGGAGTGGGAGCTATGATGGGAGCCAAGATAGGGAGAGCATCATTATCAGGTGGAGGGTTAGAATTTGGCACCTCCTTGTTCTTGGCTACGTACTAGGCCACTCCTCTCCTTGATTTACCTCTCAAATGGGGCATGGTAGGGGCTATTGGTGGCTTGGGGACGAAAATGTAGAGGAGAAGCAGAAGGGTTCGTGAGGTCAACTGCAGAGCACTCCAGAGAGGGATAAGAAGAGGAAATCAGGATGGTTGGAGAGGGAGAGCACTAAGAAACAAGGGAGGAAGAATACTCCCAAGATCGACTGTAGGGGCACCTTATCTGGGGAGAGGAAATGACAGGTGAGGCGACCTGCACAGTGCCATGAGATTTCTCATGTTGCAAGGCTTTCGTATCATGTGACAGGCTGGCCGCAAGTGTGGTCTGAGGGGTGGCGGTGACCGCGTTTAAGCCTTGAGGTGATGTGATGGGGGGACGAGTTCCATCAGGCACCAACTAGATGACTGTATAGCAAGGTGGCCTCCCCGTGGCCTGTCCATGCATTGTACCTGGTAGCACCCCATCTGAGGATAAATAAAACATTATTACTACATGTATATTAAAACAATATAAATGTAGTTCAATTATTTAGAAATTTTTAAATATAATAACATTAAAATTAAAGTTATAAAAGTAACTTAAAACTAAAACTAAGCTATAAAAATTAAAAATAAACAAAAAACAAGATTAAAAGAAAAATTTATAAGGAATAAACTATAACCTAAATAAGACTAATTATTAATTAAAAAAATATTTTTTTTATTAAAAATCTATTCAATGTTACAACACTTACTACGATGGTCCACCTTGATACAACACATGGGAGGTGGGTGACTAATAAATTCACACGACGATGGATTCTATGATTGGTGGTCACATCAGATCATTGTGATTTATGACTATCCCTATGAAGAGATAAGTTTTTCTCAGGATCCATATATGCTCGTACCTCCTAGTGCAACACTGGGTGAAATTAGTAAGAAATTTTTTAAATTTTCAAAGTATTTAATTTTAATTTATTTATTTCAATCAATTCAAGAGGTAAACCAATTATTTTTTTGGCATGTATTAAATCTAATAAAATATTGAGAATGTGTAAATATCATACCAAGGAGGCTCGAGGGGTACCTGCGTCACCGACGCAGGGCACACAGTGAAGCACATCCTTGCAGAGATGTTGCACATATGGAGAGGACTTTGCAGAATGTCTAGAGAAATCTATACCACCTCACTTACTAGATTCCCATGATCAAAATCGAGGATTTGTCAAAGAATATGCAACAACAAGTAGTAGGTGTACCACGAGTCTGGGTACGGTTGTTCCTGTGTTTGGCCAACTTTGTAGTGTGCTATAGAAACACACATGTCGGGACAGTTCCCTCGATGTAAATTGTATCTGATCTTTTTGTATCAACATGTAGATGGACATTTGGGGCTAGAGGCCCAAATTTGTAACTTATGATGCATATTTTTTTACTTAATGGACATGGAAATAATATATACATATCACTTTTTGCCTTGGTTTTTATATATAAATGTGTTATATACAATTATGTGTGTGCTTCTGACTTTAAATTGCCAATCTAATACATAATTAGCGTATGCATCAAACACATAATTTTCACTCCTAGAAACGTGAACATAAGTAATATAATTCAAATGAATTTCTAGAGGGCGCACCCGAAGGAATCGTTGGAGAAACATAGGACCACGCATGTGGTATTCACTGTTTATCTACAACACCACCAAATTGGAATCCAGGTAAAATTCTAAACATAGGATGCCATTCTCAATATCATCTCTTAGGAGTTTGATCATGATGCTATACTCAGCCACATTATTCATTGTTGTCCCTAGACAAGTGCCTCCAGATACAACCACTTGGCACACACGGAAGTGAGGTTTCGAGTATGATGGCTTGCACCATCCGTGAACCCAACATGGACCAAAGACTCTAGATGCATATGCCAATAAATAAGAAAAAATATATGTGACCAAGAGAAACAAGAGAGATAAACTAAAAAACCATCGATGTACAATAATTACAACAGGAAAACACCTGAGCAACGAGCTTCAAGCATAGTACCTCTTGAGGTAGATCCCATTTATAGTCTTTGTAAGGACATTACCTTTGTAATCGGACAACTAATAAGCTCCCTTTTGAAGGGCACACTTCACAATGTAAGGACTGTGCCACATTGAATCAAACTTACCTACCCCTAATGTGTCCTTATCCTGATCATAAACCAAAACAAGGTCACCATTGGAAAAATCCTTGGATGGACATACTTGTCATACTAATACTTGACATGCTTTTTGTCAGTCTCATTTGCAGTAGAAGCATCACAACATTTCTCATCAAGCTGCTCTAAATGAATGAGACATTCTTCTTAATATGTCATGTCAAGAAGAAGCTCAATTGTGATCTTCAACAAAGGAATTTTGCATTCAATGTGTATGATTGCTTCCACCCCATGAACGAGTTGGAAAGGAGAGAATCTTATGGCACTCTTAACTAAGGTCCCATCTGCCCATAATGTCGAGTACAACATCAAATTCCAATTAGATTTGTTCTTATTTATAGTTCGTTGAAGTATGGTATTGGGAGACTTGTTTACATCCTCTACTTGACCATTCTCTTGGGGATAATATGGAGACAAATGCTCCTTCTTGAATCCCAATTTATACGCTAATTCCAACATCATTAAGTTCTGAAAGTGACTTCCATGGTCAGTGATAATCTCTCTCAGAACTTCAAACCTAGTGATAACCTTATTTAATAGAAACAAAACTAATGTCTCACTGTCGTTAACAAAATTAGGCATGGTCTCTACCCACTTCATAAAGTATTTGACAACCACAATGATATAACGATGCCCTCTGTCTAAAGGTGGCTGCAATGTGGTGAAATCAATTCCCCACTTCATAAAAGGACCAAGTGTAATGAAGGGAAATAATAGAGTAGGCTGAGCACTCATATTCCAAGAAAAATATAGCAAGGATGACACCTTTTGACCGCCTCAACACAATATTTAAATATCATTTCCCAAAAGTACCCAACACACAAGGTTTTTTGGGATTTAGCCAACCCAGATAAATTATCGCAACATGCTCCATTATGGAAATCATTAAGCATGGAATCTACTTATTCATGGTTCAATCAGTGAAGAAGAATGGAATTGACCCCACAATGATAAAAAAATGCCATTGATACTGAGGTAATTCTTCTCTTGATGGAGAATTTGACATTGATCATCCTATGAATGATGTAAATAAAATTTTAGACTCTGAAGATATATCAAAATATCTCCATACCAAGGATCACTAGAAGCGATAAGGAACAAATATTCATTTAGGAATGAATCTGTAATAACGGTTTCCTCAACCTCCCGAGGCTCCCGAGGAAATTTTGACATCAACTCGGTGAAATCCAATGACTTCTTGGACTTGGCAGAGACAAATTCCAAGTGAAATTMTTGTAAAATGACAATCCACTTATTCTATTTTCCCCCAATTATATGTCGCGTGAGGACATATATAAATGGATTAACATCCGCAAATACAATGGTTTTCTGTATTAAAATGTAATATTTCAATCTTTGGACAACATGAACAACTGCCAAGGATAACTTCTCCATGTGAGAATAATTTAGTTCAGGCCCAATCAGACCACGACTGAGATAATAGATGACATGCTCTTGCAYGCTATCATATTCATGAACCAATACCATGTTGACTGTGGATTCTACTACCATGATATACAACAATAAATCCCTACCATAGTCCAGAGGACTGAGCAGCAAGGCACACATAATTTTGTTCTTAAGCGCATCGAAGGATTGTTGCGTGAACTCATCGATTTTGCTTCCCACACTCTCATCGATAATCTGGTAAATGAAATGTGGGAAATTTGTCCTTTGGACCATATATGTTCAAATCACGGAAATCCATACAAACACATATGGTTCCTTGCTTCTTATCTATGTGAACATGATTAGACACCCATATAGTAGGAGAAACTGGGTAAATGAAGCCAACCTTAAGCAATTTCTCTACCTCGGCCTTTACAGTTGACACCTTCCTAGGATTTGTAGATCATAACTTTTGTCGAATAGTTTTGGAATTATCATAAGTACAAATATCATGTTCAACAATATATAGGTCTATGCCTTGCATTTCCTCGTAAGACCAAGAAAAAATGTTGTGAAACTATTTAAATAGAGAGGTGTGCATACAGATCTCCTTGAGAGAACAGTTTGCACTGACAAAAAAAAGTCTATGACGTCAGGGGTCTTGGAGATGTTGATTGGAATAGTTTACGATATATTAGCCATGTTCCCTTCAGCATAAACATCATGCTTTTCCAATAGGTTCACATATTTATAGACACCTCCACTCACAACTAATCGAAATTCCCAAGCTTCGACTTGATTGAGTTATGAAAGGAAGTAGGATCAATGATGGAGATCCTTCCATGGTCGTTATAGCCCTCTCATTGCCTCTATAATAGCTTCATAGGAAGGAAATATAGTATCAAGGAAATTGATAGAATTTGAATAATTTTGGGCTCAAATGGGATCAGGAAAGTGATCCTCTTATGTTGTCCACAAAGGAGTTAGATCAGAGTCTGCAGTAGCTTTTTGTAGCGCTTGATAAGCGATCTCTATTGTAAATAGTGGCATGGCCATCCCAGAATGAAAAATAACTTCTACCAATTCGCATGGTGAGGGTAATTCCCACAACTATTTAAAATATGTAGTTCTAAAAGAACCTACTTGTGTAATAGGACCGAGGGGTTTAACTTTTGGTAGCCGATTGGGGTAGCACGAATGTACAAAACCGATGTTAATAAATTAAAGTTTCCCTTGAGTGAAGGGCACATCCCAACACAAATGCTCTTGATTTCCATTTGATATTTGTTTATCATCAGAACCGTAGATCCTGGATTTTACACAGATTCAGAGTGGTTGAATGACATTTGTTCTATCGTTATGATCTTCCCTTCATGAGGGAAGAAAAAGAGTCAAAAAACCAATGAAAAAATTGTCATCATCTCATAAGTCCAACTCCTTCCTAACAAAATTTTATAGTTGATAAGAGAGTCGACTAATTCCACCTCCATTGAAACATCCTTTCCCCCTAACTTGACAGGAAAGGAGGAAATGAGACCGTCCTATCTAAAATATCATCCATTGAATGCGGTTAAAAGCATAGGAGATGGGGTAAACTTAGAAGAGTCTATGGATTTCCAAAAAGACAACGACATAACACATGTTGAAGCACCTTCATCAACGATAGTCCTCCTAATGTCCTCCCAATAATGTGTTTGTTGTACATGATATTAATTTGGAAGGCTACGTGATAAGGTAAGTGAGGCTTTGCATCTATGGTGTCAAAATTCATAATGAACTGAATCAAGGAGTCACTAGCCCCTATAGCGTACAATAATGTAGCTCGTTGCGCAAGGAAAATTTGAAGCACCTCTAGGGTTGAAAATGCACATGGCGTCTGAGCCAAGTCCTTAATGATGGAATAGTTGGGTGAGACTTGAACATTTGGGTTGTGTGATGCATGCTTATACACACCTTTTGGTGTGAGTGGAATTGTTTCCTTCTTAGGCTTCTCTATATGCAAATAATTCTTAGGATCCGAAGTTTCTTTCCCCTTAGACATCGACTCAAGATTATTCTAATCATGATATCTGGTTGATAAATCAATCTCCTCCTTCTTATGGTTCACCATATTGATGAACGACATTGTTCCATCTGATAAGGATGATTTTTTGGTGCCCCTTGTGGGTTTCCAACATAAGATCCCGCCTGCATATTTTTTCCTTGTGGGAATGGGTTCTTCAGCATAGAAGGTTATTGCTGCACTAACAGGTGTTTATCCTCCATATTTTGGCACTAATGGGTAAGGTTCCCTTCATTGCAAATATTGCAAGGGAATTTCACCTTCTTCTTCTCCTTCTTGGTCCCTCCAGCATTTGCATCATATTTTACATTTTAATTGTTGGTTCCACCTCCTTTCTTATCCTTACCCTTTTTATTATTCCCTATGGGTTGATGGGTACCCTTCAAGGCCATTCAAGGCCATCGATTGTACAACATGAGCATCCAATGACTGGACGAATAAAATGGTTGAATTCATAGCTTGACTAGTCACAGACAGATGAATCGTCATCTATTGCATATGGTTCATAACTAGATATGTGGCAGTAATTTTGACAGACCAAATGATGTCGTCGACATGTGGTCCAGACTTCACTTTTGAAGAATCAAAACCAGGTCACAGTGCATATGGTATAATCTCATAAAGGATCCCATATTGTGAGTAGATAAAATCTAACTGTTGGTCCCTAAAAATCACCTCCTCCTTGGAGGATACTCTTGGTGTCGATATATCCTTGGAGATGTAGTGAAACAAGGAATTAAGGAATCATTCCAAAAAAAACACAAGAGGAGCCTTGGATTTAATCAAGCTCTTCCTGTTGGAAATAATGAGAGGGGTGAATCAGTATTTAGAGCAATTATTATTTTTGAACTTTTACTTCAATCATATCATGTATTCAATTTATATCCAATCAACAATGAAGACTATCTAATGAACAATGAAGAATAGTATAAGAGATACACCAATACACCATGCACAGTATATAAGAAATAATCATGTATTATTATTTGTTGGTTACTATTTCCCTTCTCGGGTTCTCTATGTTATTGACCCAACGCTCATGTCATTTGGGGTTCCAACAAAGCCTCTAAAACTATCGGCCCTCTTGGTAAACAAGAAGGCAACACAACACCCAGAAGGTACTACGCAGTCTCAGCCGAGATAGCTTTAAATGGGTGACTGTAAGACTCAAGTGTTTACAACCTAGGAAAGAGGAGGGGATAGGGGTTTCTTGATTAAAAATAGGTACCGTGAGTTGTAAGGTAAAATAATTATCCCTTGAGCCACATACATATATTTCATAGTTTAATTCCAGTAGAGTATAAACATATTCATAACAATGTGCTAACTCATTCATCAAGCTTAACCATTAATTGTTGAAAGAAAGAAGAGGCATGCATACATTCAAAATATTACACAAGTATTACCGTGGTTCACCCCCTCCTTGGATACATCCACAAAGATTTGTCTCTTGGCTCTTTTATTATGACAATTCTGGATTTCTGGCGCCACACGCTTACAATTCTCCATAAAACTGGGTAAGATCTATGTGAGGAAAACTAGATCGCACCAAGATCTACAGCCTGCAGTCTAATCCTGAGATCTACCTTCCCTCGTATCTTATTTTCTCAATAGCTTACAAAATTGGTTTATATAGCTAAAAACATTACAAATCGCCTACGCTCCTGTGTGGTTACAGTCTCCAAAACTTCACTCCAAAGCCTAACCCTCAACAAAAACAATAATAACAACAACCCACACTATATGATACTTCCGTATCTATATTTATACATTTTAGGCTCTTCAACCTTTTTCATAATATTACAAAACCCTAACCCTTGTTTCTCCCATGCACATGGTGTTCTTCCTCCAACTGTCACTTTCCTTTGTGCACACTTTCTTGCATGCGTGCGTGTTGTTCTTTTGCCAGTTGTTACTTCAGTTTTTTGCATTCTTTCTTTCCCATGATCATTTTTATTTCCCCTTCATCCTGGTGTCAACAAGCACCCAACACTGACATGTGACTCATCCTGAGTCACCTAATTTCTCTGTGCTTCCTTGATCTCCTTGGTGATCGTTTGGAACTGTTCTTGCAACTCTGCCACTTTTTTCTGTGCCTGCGTAGTTTTCTCCTTGATGGTGTCGACTGTCTGAGCTGCCACTTCCTCTCTCATCAATCCTACACATTCTAGCTGAGTCTATGTTGTCTGTTTTCTGGCTTCTTCTACCTGTGCAAGTACTTCTGCTACCCGTTCCTGCAATGGTTCTATTTGAGCTTGATGCTCCTATTTCTGTGTTTGCGTAGTGATAAGTTCTGCCTGTATCTTCTTCAACTCTTGTGTTCCCTTGACCCATTCTGTAATTGGTATGGTCTTCTTTCACTGATTGAGTTCTTGGATCGTTACATTGATTCTCTCCTCCTCCTTGTCCTAGTGTTGGACCTGTGGATCCTCTTCCAACCTTGTCCAAAGTTGCGTTGTTTTATCCAGCAAGTCGGCTGCCATGCTGACCTATTTTTCTAGCTCCTGCAGTTGCATTGTTGCTTCTTGCTTCCTTTTCTCCTTCACTGTTGATGGATTTGTCGATCTAATATATCCGCGGAGAGTCTCGATCTCCTTCTGATACTGATCAATTGCCTATGCAATCTGGTCGATATTTTCTGTGGCTGGGAGTTCATTTCCTTGCACAGTAGTTGGAAGTTTCCCAAAAATTTCTTCCACTCTGCGTTCTAGCTCATTTTTGCATTCTTTCTCCTCTTGAGTTTCAGATTTGGCCTATGCACAAATTGTTTCCAACACTTTCATCTTCTTTGTTGCTTGTTGTCGCTCGACTGAGTTTTTATGTGCTCGCGATTGCATCTCGTGGTCGATGCTAACCTGTAGTTTGTATAATGCTCTTGATGGCATCCATGTCAAGCCCAATTGGATATGATCCAAATCCTTCAGTGGTGTCTGTCCCACAATTTCATCCATTCGCAGCATGCTAGGCTTTATGTAGACCGTGGAATGTACGTGTGGCATTGGAAGAACCAGGTCGCGTTCTTCTACCTCCACCCTTTTCGTGGTCTATGCAGTTGATGGCTTTATGCCTCTACTGTTACTCGTGATCTAGGCTTCCCCGAATTTCTTAAGGAGCTATCCCATTTTTGTCAGTTCCTTCTGCATTTTATCCCCATGGTGCGCGGCATGATCGAAATCCTCTGTGAGGTAGTCTTGGAACATTCTAGCAATAATCTCTCCATCATCCTCCATGATTGTGTAGTCTGGTGGTGGTCGTTGTGCCTTCGTTTTCTTATGTGCACCTACTTCCTGTACCGCTGGTCTCTTAGTTTCCCTTGGATCCTGTGTGATGGGGTTCGATGTGGTTTCCTATGCTCCCTTAACCAGTTTCTGTTGTCCATTGGTCGACTAAGTGGTTTCTATCCTCCCCTTCTGGGTCCCTGGCTGCTCTGAGACGTCGTCTGCCTGAGTCGAATTGGTTTGGCCCGTTCTTCATTTCTTGGGTATTGGGATTTGTGGAGGTTGTGTTTCCTCCTGCGGAGCCCCTCCTTCTGATGTTTGTCCCAGTACTTCTCTGGGTATGGTTGGAATCCTCCATTCATCAAGCCATTCGCTAATGATCATGTCGATATCTCCCTCGGTGACATAGTAGCACATATGTAGTCATTATTGATCTGAGTCTTGCCTTGGTTGTATCCACATGTCTTGTCGCTTAGCCCAGAAATTGGCGATGCCCCCGTATTGTGCGACAACCTCTGGTGTTATTCTCCATGCTCGGTTGATGGCTTCATGTATCTCCCATAGGTAATATTTGAATACAATTCCATTCTCCCTCTTATGCTTGTCTAGTGGCATGGATCTCAAGGTGCGATATATTTCTCCTTCTCGCTATGGTGTGGTACAAAAGATGACATGTTCTGGTTCTCGCCATCCCATGAAAGCTATGAGAGTGATCATCCATAAGTAATGAAATTTTGTACCCGTGTCCTGTGCGTCTTTGCAGTATATTTGGAACAAGTTTGATAGGTATGGCACCCAGCTCATGGAGGTGCCTTCTGTGCACTAAGCTGCAACAAAAATGACTCTTGCCTGCGACATTTTCTTAGCATTTTGCAGGCTAAGATCTTTTCACCCAATTGAGTCACGACATTGTTGATCCGTTTGATTATAATGCCTCTTGTTCCTTGTCGGTTCCATATTTCTTCTTCATCTCTTCTACCAATGTTTTTTCCTTGGACTTATCGTCTAGAATCAGCGTGGGATCCATACCCCAGGTGGGTAGGCTTGTTATCTGTGCAATAAGTTTGACAGTTATGGGGAAGGGTTTGTCTAGCCATACATCCCCTCCATGTGTAACTAATAACAATTTCTTGAAACATGCCGACACATATTGGCCTCTACCAAAGTGTGGTATCTTTAGCAATCCTAGAATTCCTATTCTGTCAAGTCTAGATGCCCATTAGTGTGGCTGAGTGATGGTTTCTCTGAGTTGGTTCACAACTATTTTTTGCATAAAGACCTGTGGTGCAAGATCTAGATATTTTGTTTCATCTTCTACGTCATGGTTGAAATACTTGAGCTTCCCGACATGACCCAATGGTTGCGGGTCCACCTGTACTCCCTCTGGTATGCGAGGTAGCACAATCTCTGTAGCTGGTTTCTTTCGAGGTGAGCTCGATATCTAAAATTGGTCCTCCTACTGTGTTGGTTGGCTTGAAGTTCCAACAACTCCTGGTTTCTCCCCTGTCATCCACTCTGGCCACGCCCAGGTAGTTCCAGCGGTCTCCTCATCTGGGTGACCTAAGTTGGGTGCTTGTGTCTCGTCTGGTTTCTCCTCTGCTCCCAGATGTTGTGCCATTCTATTCACTTCCATGGTTGCTTCAGTATGTTTTGGTGTTATTTCTTGGTGGGTTTCTTCTTCTTTGTTCTAAGGCTCATGCATCGCTGCTGGTGTATCCTGTTCCATGGCCTCTGTTTGTGGTTTCAGAATCTCCTCTAGTATTGGTATGGACTCTACTAGGATTTCCTTTGGCGATGGGATTTTTTCAATATCGACGATCTCTGGTGGCTGCTTCTTTTTTTCTTCCAGTGGTCCTCATGGCCTAGTCTGAACCCTGGTTGATCTTATTGTCTGGCCTAGTTCTACGAGCTTCAGTGGTTCCATAATGGTGTCTGTCGAACGTTTGCTAAGTTTGAATGGCTTCGGTGAGCTCTGTGGTTTCAATCTGTTTTTTATAGCTATTGTTGCTCTTTTTATGTTCTCCTTTGACGAATAGACTAACTGCTTCTATGGTCATATGTTGTATGGGCTCTGTTGGAAGATTGGTTTTTGTCATTGATGTCAACCCTAGTCATGGGTTTTGGAACGCAAGATTGATAAAGGTATTTGGACATGAAGGAAAATGCACATGCATATAAAACACCCATGAATGGATAGTATACATCATGTTGTTTCCAATGGTATGTGGCACATCACGTGGATCCTCATGGTTGAGGAGAAATGAATTTTTGAAGATGACAAAGTGAATTGAAGAAGGAAGTACATGTAGGCCCTGAAGATAATTAAAGAAAAGAA
>ML803536.1:615946-627653 GCA_009831015.1 Picea engelmannii
GAGAGAATGGATTCATAGATTGGTTCAAAGAGTGGTTCAGATAAAATGGAACATTATGGATGTTAATTACACAGAAAATGGCTCAAACAATGCATGGATTCCAAATTGACAGATATTTTTTGGACACATGCAGTGCATACAACAGTTCACATTCAAAACAAAGTAATGCTGAGAAAAAACGATGACAAAACTCTCTACGAGCTATGGAAATGAAGACCAGCAAAGGTGAATCACTTCAGAGTATTTGGAAGCAAATGCTACATCAAGATGACAGAATGGGAAAATTTGACTCTCGTGTGGACAAAGGAGTACTTGTTGGTTACTAAAGTACAAGGAAAGCATACAAGTGTTACAATCTGAGGTTGAACAAAGTTGTGGAAAGAATCAATGTAACAATTGATGAAATAGGTGGATGAGAATCAAAGGAAGAATAAAATGAATCAATGGAACAACTTTACAAAGAAGAAGCAAAATATGAAGAAGAAGTAGAAGAGGAAGATGAATAAGATCAAACAGAAGTAGAAGGGAAAGTTGAGACACCTAGCAAATGAGTACAAAAGAATCATCCTTCAGATCAGAATATCGGAAACAAGGATGTAGGAGTTGAGACTAGAAGAAGAATTTGTTCATCGGAACAAATGCACCTAGCACTCTTATCTACGATTGAACCAAACAGTTTTGAAGAGGCCAACAAGGATGAATTCTGGAAAAAGGCCATAGATGAAGAATTGGATCAAATAGAGAAGAATGACACTTGGGAATTGGTTCCAAGGCCAAAGAATAAGAATGTGATTGGCACAACGTGGGTTTTCAGAAATAAATTGAATGAAGATGGGCATGCTACAAGAAACAAAGCTAAATCGATATGTAAAGGATACGCACAGGTTTAAGGAATCGACTTTGAAGAGACATTTGCCCTAGTTTCTAGAATGGAAGCAATATGATTGCTCTTAGATTATGCATGGTCCAGGAATATTAAAGTGTATCAAATGGACATGAAATCAGCTTTTCTCAATGGGGAACTTGAAGAAGAAGTCTACATCGAACAACCAGAAGGATTTTAGTTGTAAGAGAACACAAATTACGTGTGAAAATTGAAGAAGGCCTTGTATGGTCTAAAACAGGCTCCTAGAGCATGGTACTCTAGACTCAATAAATATCTACAATAGGCAGGTTTCAGAAAAGGAAGTTCAAACAATAACCTCTACATCAAGGTAACTCAATATGGCATTTTATTAATTGAATTTTATGTTGATGATATTGTTTTTGGAAGTACTGGTGACAAGTTAAACCAGAAATTTGCAAAGGTTATGCATAATGAATTTGAAATGTCATTACTGGGAGAGCTATCATTATTTCTTGGTCTTCAGATACGTCAAAGAAACTGAGGAATTGTATTTCTCAAACTAAGTATATCACATAAATGCTAAAGAGGTTCAGAATGGAAGATTGCAAACCAGTTACCACTCCTATGCAAACTAGTTGCAAGTTGAGAAAATATGATGATTCAAAGTCTACACACCAGAGGCAATACAGGTCAATGATTGGTAGCTTACTATATGTGATAGCATCCAGACCAGATGTAATGTAGGCAGTTGGACAAGTGGCACGATTTCAAGAAAAACCAAAGGAATCACATGTCTTAGTAGTGAAGAGGATTTTCAGATATCTCAAAGGAACAAAAGAGTTTGGATTATGGTATCCAAAAGGAAAATATCTATCACTTATTGCCTACACAGATGCAGATTGGGTAGGTTGCATTGATGACTGAAAAATCACTAGTGGAGCAACATTCTACTTGGGTGAGTGTTTAGTATCTTGGCTAAGCAAGAAACAATCATCAGTATCTTTATCTACAGCCGAAGGAGAGTATATTGCAGCAAGAGGATGTTGTACATAGGTTCTATGGATGAAACAAACTCTGAAAGATATACAGATTGAGTATGATGAGGCCATTCTAATATATTTTGATAATACAAGTGCCATTAGTATCTCAAAGAACTTGGTGATGCACTCTAAGAGGAAGCACATTCCAATCAAGTATCACTTTATATAGGAACAAGTTGTAGAGAAGAACATTAGATTTGAATATGTGGGCACAAAAGAAAAAGTGGCAAACATATTTACAAAACCGCTTCCATGGGAAGCCTTTGAATATCTTCGCTAGAGACTCAGAGTAATTTCTACTCCAAAATAAATTATTTTGAATGCTTATCTTATATGTCTTATATTTACATGAGGAAGCACCATAAAGAGGAAAGTTCAGGTTGGGAGATCAGTTTCAGGAAGAGTTCAGTCAGGGGGAGCAGCCCCGAATGGAAATATACCTTTGCCAATTATGACAAAGGGGGAGAGATTTATCAAATGCAAAGGTAAATTCTTGGAGAAAGATCACAGAGGCATGGTTACAGGGGGAGCAATGGTCACAGGGGGAGCATGAGTGATATGACTTCAGTATTGTGTTAGAGTGTTTCCATCAATGCCAAAGGGGGAGATTTTTTATTATTTGGGTTGGTATTCATTGATGTCAACCCTTGAAGAAATTTTGGTAGCGAATTTTGGTAGCACAAAGGTTTGGGTAATGGACCCAAGTTTGTTTGATGTATAATGGTATGAGTTTTAATATATTTGAATGTAATACTATTCTATATGGATATTACATGTCATGCCATTTCCAGTGGTGTGTGGAACATCACATAACTCCTCACGGTTAGAGAGTTATGGCCATGTGAAGTTGGAGAACCCTCATGAGTCATCTAGAAGCCCCAAAAGGTCAAAGTAGTCAAAGTGGTTGCAAAGAAGAAATTATTTAAATAATAAAGTGACGTGATGAGTGTACTATAATTCAAAGTGGATACAAAAGAAATTATTTAAATAATAAATTTAATGGAGAAATTACTAAGTGGACAAATGGTTAGTGTTGGACATATTGTCATTGATGTCAACAGTCAATGTGATGATCTGTTGTTAATGATGAATTACCGCAGATGAGATTGTCATTGATGTCAATTATATATCAGCTAGCAGAAGATGTCAAACAGTATGTAGAGATCAAAAGCGTAAGCTCGGGAGGAGGAGCAAACAGGAGGAGTGAACAGTATGAAGATCAAAGCTCAGAAGGAAAAGCGCATTGCACAGTATATCACAAGAAGCGAACAGTATGAAGAAATTCATCATTATTGTTGATCACGATAGGATCAACAATCCTATGTTAAAATCTCAGGAGGGTTATCGAATGAATATCAAAGCTCAGAAGGAAGAATCTCATTACAGAAGTATCATTGGGATTGATGGAAATATTGAGAAGCCGACCATTGCACAGGAAAAGGTGAGAAGTCTCAGTAGTCGTCCGATCAAGGAAATTGACAGTGGTGATCATCTCATATAATGGACGATGGTCATATGAGTGACCGTGGGATTGAGGATCGTTGGAGTATCGTAACTGTCGATCTGCAATCAAGACAATGGCAGGTACGAATTGTAGGGAGCGAAAGAAGAATTAAACTACTCGCTAGTTACAATCCTGCAATCTGTCTGGACCATCAGATATCATAGCTAAAAAGATATACGACTGGGGCTGATCCAAAAAACAATGATTTTAAGTCAAATTAAATCGTGACCATCAGATGCGCAATCACCAAATCTACAGCAGGGATGAATTGCAGATATTGAAAGGAGAATTAAATATCACACTAGTTCCAATCCTGCAATTATTCAAGACCATTTGATCTTATGGCTTTGAAGATTGATGATTGTGGTTAACTCACCAGTCTCACACAACTTCCAATTGCAGAGTTTGGGTGACGGTTTAAATCACTCGCAAGTTATGGTTCCGCAATCATCCTCGATCGTGGATCTGCTTCGAGAATATTCACGACCCTTGGATCACATTTTGAGTGGAAGGACAGGATAAGCAAGCTAAAAAGGCTGAGAGTTTGACTATCCAAATACTCGTCAGCCATCATATCAAACCCGAGTTCTCGTCAAGCCATCGGATTATTTTCGAGTGGAAGGATAGGATAAGAGAGATAAGATCTGAGATCTCATTCATGCAAAATTTCGTCATTCGTTGGATCATTCTAAGTGGAAGGACAAGATAATCCAGAAGAGTAGCAGTGTAGACAGATCAATCCATCGATCTAAGATACTGATCAAATGAACATCATTCACTTTGGGTCTAAATATGTGAGGAACTTACGCTCCGTTACTTTGAGATTTGAAATACCAGAGCTCGTAAATCTGAAGTGAATAAGGACCGTCGGATTTGGAGGAAATAATGAGGACCGTTGGATTAGGGTTGTTTATTAGTAGACCACGTCAACAAGGATGTGTGGGAGATCCACGTCAGAAAACCTCGTCAGCAAGGATGTGTGGAAAACCATGTCAGCAAAGACACATGGCATAATCAGATGATGAAAATTGTCAAGAGGATATTGACTCATGCCATGTCAACAAGTGACGTAAGCAAGTTATGTCACTCTGGGAGAATTTCTTTAGGAGTTTTACCACGAACGAATGTCAAAAGTCTCGAAGTCTCGAAGGACAAATCTTTGAAGTCACTCTCAACCGTCGATCTGAGATACAGTTTGGAAGTCAGGACAACTTTTACATCCAGGAGAAGAACATGTGTCACATCGGGAGATCTACGTTGACAGACCATGTTAGCAGTACACATCAACAAGGACACGCGGCACAGTCAGAGAAAGACAAGTGTCAATATGAATCAGCATTTAAGGTATGTGAAAATCATGAATCAAAGTGACATGTGGTAGCTACTCGGCTTGTGACACGTCAGCAAGTGACGTAAGCAACTTACATCACTCCGGGAATTTTTCTTTGAGAAATATACCACCATCACTTTCCCAAAGTCCCGAAGTCCTGAATGTCATAGTCCTGAAGTGGACACAAGATGTCTGATCTGAAAGATCACTTTGGGAGCATTCATGATCGTCGATCTACTATAGTGGAAGGATAGTGTAAGCAGAAACGTTAACCGACATCAAGCAATCTCCACCATTGATGAGCGTTTATTAGAAACCTCTAAAATCCTGAACATCAAAGTCCCAAAGCAGACATAAGTCTGATCTAAAAGATCGTTTCGGGAGTATTCTCAACCGTTGATCATACTATAGAAAAAGTTGAGGCCTGATAATTCCGAAGCCCGGAGATGTGAAAGGATCTCAATTATTGATCAAGAGAGGGACACATGTCAGCGGTTTGTCAGCTCTAAAAGATTGGCATACGAAGGAAAGAAGGGGCTGAGACTCAAAATATTCAAAGTTTGGATACCCAAAGGAGATATCGACCGTCGATTTGATGTTCATTTGTACTCTCAACCGTTGATCAAAATACAGTGGAAGGATAGTGTAAGCATAATAGTTTGAAGACTTGGATTAAATGGTGGTCATCTATCACAATGCTTGATTAAGTCTTGGTCGTCGTATTAAGGAATGAAAGGATAGATGTAAGGATCAAAGATAACCATTGATCTAGTTTCGAGATATAATGTGAACCATCCAATCTGTTTGGCGATATCATATTCGGGATATTTGAAAGGTTTGAAGTCACGAAGACCCGAAGGGAGAAGACCCAAAGTCTCGAAAATCATCCATCTCATCAAGAGAATGAATCGTGATCATTGAATTGATAATCGCTCATGCGCTCATCTCTCCTAACATGAGGTCACTTCCCTCGATCATATGGTCAAGAGATTTTAAAGGGCAGAATGTATGGATCGCTTAAATTGTTAATAATGTGGTTCTACTCCATTGATCATATGAAATGGTTTGAAGGAAGTGTCGATCTCTATTATAACAGAGACGAAGGAAATCGATCCATGAATGTGATCGATTTGTAAAAGGAAAAGGGGATTCCAGGTGGAACGTTGAAGACTTGGATTGATGAACTGGTGGTCCCAAAAGTTATCGTAAATGAACAAGTTAGTTATAACTTGTTGCACAAGTCGACTCAATAACTTAAACAAGTTTGAGCATAAACAAGTATAAATACAACCATGATTGGTTCACTTGAAACGACGCTTGTGTATGAAGTGTGGCTTGTGAAGTGAAGAGGCGGGTCTGGACCTGAGTTCTGTGAAAATATAAGAGAGAGATGTAGAAGTGAAGATGAGAAGACATTAGAGGAAAAATAAAGAGAAGAAGGCACAAATTTCATAGAGAAGATGAAATGTGGTGATGAGTGTTTTATGATATACCTTTTATCATGAGATAGATTTGATTCTATAATGGATCACTACTACTAGAGTTTAATAAAATCTAGTTGGATAAACTAGGTTCTATCAACAAGTTGGGTCTTGCAGCAAGCTGGGTCTTGCCTGAGAGTTGGTGCTCTCCGAGGAGTTGGTGCTCCTTACTTCAGTTGGTGCTGAAACAAATCAATTGATGTTGGGAAAATCCTCTTTCACATATATTCATATCAATTATACAAAAGCTAATACAAACATCTGGTGTCTCTGTGTCCATTGTAATTATGATTTGATTGTTCTTGATCTATTCAAATATGTTTTAACTGCTAACCTACGAGAAGAAAAAGATAGAATAGTCCACACACTAATTCACCCCCCCCCCCTCTTAGTGTGGGTAGTGTGTTCAATAGTTATAAGTGGGTTAGCCCTAAAATAATGAAAGTGGTTTAATATGGTTAGAAGGTAAACCCTTGAGGAAGCTACATAAAAGTATAAATAAGAGGCAAGGGTCTCTCATTTAATTACACTTGAGAATATTGAATATCTACAAGTGACTGAGGTAACCAAAGGATATCTAAGGCAAATTTCAGAGGGAATATGAAGTAAATAAGGTCGAAATTCAAGGGGGGATAAATTATTTTGATAATGCTTTCTAAGGTATGTTATTTACAGGTCATCTCACCATTTTCGCAATAACTTTTTTTCTAGAATGATTCAAACTGAAAAATCTGTAGGTCATTGAGGAAACATTTCCAATTAGTTGTGATAAAAATTTCAGCTTGTGGGTCATTGTATTTTTGGAGTTACACTCCATGGAAAATAGTGTTTGTGGCTAGTCCTGAAACTAGTCTAAAATAGGTGTTTTGGGTAAAAATGCCATAACTTATTCATGACAAATCCAAATCCAGTACAAGAAAATGTATTGGTTAGAGTGCAGTATTTAGTATTATGTTTACCATTTTATTATCCATACAAAAAATATTATGTGTGGGGCACGCTCTACAAGTTTTCTCTCTAGAATAAGCCTTTATTCAACAAGGTATGCCATTTTTGCTATAACTCCTTTTCTGATAGGTTCCAAGTAGTGAAACCTAAAGGAATTGCATAAACGACACTGAAGAATATCGTGTACTATTTTCATATTTTTATTCATTACAGGTACATATTTATTATTATTTCAAGTTAGGGTTGTTGACTAATCCAAAACTAGCCATGTGAGACTAAAGTAAAATTTGATGAAAATGCTAGTCTCTTGTTAAGGAAGGTATGTAGGTATGTTATCATATACACCAGGTATGTTACAGAGTTACAAATCAGATTTGGATGATGAAATTGATGAGGCATTTTGGTTGAGGTACATGTTGAGTACATGGTTGAGACAAGTAGTTGGTGAGTTGGCACATACATGATGTGTATAGTTGATGATATTGGTACATCTTGATGAGTCATAGTTGATGAGTAGTTGATGCATGATTGGTACATACTTGGTACATGGTTGGAGGAACTTGTTGGTAGTATTTTTGACACATGGTTTATGGATGATGTAGCATACTTGTCTTGGTATATTATTAGAAGCACATATTGATCTTGGTGATGATTATGAGTTGTTGTGTTATGTTTGGTTGATGCACATCTTGGCGATATTGTGCATATGGTTAAGATTTGTATTGGTGATTGGTCTTAGTGATTGATATTGGTGAGTAGATTTGATTTGGTTGATAATATTGATAAGACAGGTTGTTGTGATAGGTTGTTTGGACAGGTTATTTGTACAGGTTTGATGCATGGTTGATGCACTTGTTTATGGTACAGGTTGAGGTACAAGTTGATGTATGGTACATGTTGGCATAGGTTATTGGTACAGGTTGTTTTCAGGTTATTGGTATAGGTTGATTACAGGTTTTATGGTATAGGTTGTTACAGGTTGTTTTGTGTAGGTTGATTGGTACAAGTTTACAATAATATATCTCATAGTGATAGTGTGATTGTGGTTCGATCATTCTACTTATATATCAGCATGGTTGGATAGGGAAAGGACAGGTGGTTGTAGCCACCTTCCGATTGTATCTGGAGAACATAGGGGGTTGTAGCCTCCTTCTAGTTGTAGCTAGATAATTGGGGATTTGGAGCTTCCATCAGGTTGTATCCTGAGAAACTAGGGGGTTGGAGCCTCCTTCTAGTTGTAGCTAGAAAACAAAGGAATTTGGTGCTTCCAATGAATGTAATTCTTAAAGACATATAAGAAAAAAAATCTGTGGTTTTCTCCCGCTTTGGGTTTCCACGTAAAAACATTGGTGTATTGTGTATGTGTATGATTGCTCATTTGTTCATTGTTTATTTATTCTACAACTATTGGATGATAATGCTACATTGATATAACACTTGCATTTTGTGGTTAAAAAGGATTAAATTGCGCTATTACTAATTCACCCCCCCCTCTCAGTAATCCAACACCATCCTTCCAGTTGCATCTCCAAACTTGTACCATACTTGAGAGAGTGAGTGAGGAGAGTGAGTACAAATGAGCTAGAGTTCCCTCTATTTATAGTGGTTCTTATCACCTGTCTAGGCTGACTTGTCCTTTTAGAGGCTAATTCTTTAATATTAATTCTTTTACTGAGTTGAATTGTCTTCTAGGGTTTTTACACATCTGTTTAGGGTTTCTCTTGCTTCCTGAATATTCTATTCTAGACAAAGGTTACACATGGAGGTTAATACCTCCTGCAGCTACTGTAATATCAACAATATCCACACCCATAGAATCTAAATAGATTGAAGAGTCAACATTACCAGTACATAAATATAATGTACCTACCTTCTCTCCTTTTTCCATTACCAATGATCCTTTAGTGACCTTCCACACCTTATCTATAAATGTAGATACAACCTTCACTTTCCAACTATCCTATTGAAATTATATTTCTTCTTATATTTGGTATATGTCTAACCTCTTTCAGTAAACATTAGTTTCCATTCTTTTTCTTTATTTGTACCTTACCCATTCCAACAATTTGACATGGTTCATCATCACCCAAATAGACCTGTCCAAAATCACCTTGAACCTAATATTGGAAATATTCCCTATGGGGTGTGGCATGAAATGAAGCCCCTAAATATACTACCCAATATTTAGTAATATTATCTAAAGAAAGAATCAAAGCATATTGTAACACGTCACATGTTACATTTGCTTCCTAAGTTTTCTCCTATTGTCGATCTCTTTGTTTCTTTGGAGCTCTGCAGTCTTTCTTCATATGTCCTTTCTCCCCATAATTATAGCATTCTATCTTTCCTGGTTTAGATTTGGATCTACCCTTCTTATAATTCTTGTGGTTCCCTGAGCTCTTTCCTCTTTCCTTTTTTATTCCCCCATTCTCTATGGTCAACACATTACGTGATGTCTCACCTGTTCTTTTCCATCACATTTCCTTGCTAAGGATAAGACCAATAACATCATCAAATTTCAGAGTGTTTGAACGATCCAAAGACAAATTTACTTACAACCATGACCAATCTGTTCCATCTTTCTAGCAATGAGCATAATATTAGAATGGCCTTAACCTATTCATCAAATTTCAATCCTAAAGAACTTAGCTAATCATTAAGCATATTGAATTCATTTAAATGGTTGGCAACAAACCCACCTTCTGACATATTCATATTAAATAATCACTTCATTATAACTACCTTTTTTGAAGATAAGAGTTTTTCATATAGTTTAGCCAATGCCTCCATCATATCCTTTGTTGTCTTTTCTTTTGAAATATTGAAAGCCACAAACACTTCAAGGCACAGTTGTATTGTTCCTATTTCCTTTCTGTCAAGAACCTCACATTCTTCATCCTTCATAATCATCGACAATTTTTCTTTTCCACCCAACGATAGACAAATATCCTTCTGATATAAACAATATTCCATCTGCATATTCTATAACTGATGGTTTTTTCCATTAAATTTATCAACCCTAAACTTTCCATCTTCCTCCATTACTCCCACTCGAACCAAGAACCCTCTTTTCCTATGAGTTACCTTTCGCTTTGATGCCAGTTGTTAGAAAAACATGATCGTGGAGCAATAAAATAAAACAAATACAGAAAAGGAAAAAAAAAACACAATACAATATTGACACAAATATGTGTGGTTCACCTAGTGTGGGCTACGTCCACCAGAGAAATTGCAACGTCCTTCCTTTATTATTTCCCAACAAATGAAGGGAAACAACCTACAACATACCCACTATAACCTCCTCTTATTTCTCTCATAATCTCCTCTCTCATAATACAATATTCACACACATACATTGCAACAATACAATTCCCTCATAAAAGAGGGTTTCCTTATAGGGAAAAAAAACCCTAACACAACTTCTACCATCATATCTGAGACCTTATAATGAATAGTCCATATTGACTATGAAATTACAATATTTTACAAGGCAATTTCCCAAAAATTTCTCTTCGGGGGTGTTGTTGTCGAACCCCCACCAAGGGGGGGCTCCAAAATTTATCGTTGCCCCCTCATTGACAAGAGATGTGTGGGGGGGGGGGGGGAATCCCTCCCACACCCCCCATTAGAAAATGGGGTCCAAACATTACTGAAACGAGACTTTTTAATCAAGAAGATAATCAAGATTCACAACCAATAAATTGGACTCCTTTGGTTAGAAAGAAAGTTCAAAATGCAGGGTTTTCATAATTTATCAATGATTTTATGACTTTATCTTATGAAATCATTCATGATCAATACCTCCTAGGATTTTTCCAAAATGAAAAATATTATTACAACTGATTCATGATAAAAAGGTTGGGTATGGGTATTTTTTTGAAAATCACACAGAGATTAGGGTGTATGGTGTTGAAGAGAAACCATATTTTTTTCCTATGTTCATAAAACCTAGAATTTTTTCTTTAGATTTCACAAGGAAAATATTGAATTCTAATCAAATCCATTTTTCATCGAAAAAACATAAAGCCAGTTTTGAGTTGAAAAAGGAAATAGGTCATTTCATTGTCAATACTAGAGCAGCCTTGTAGGATGCAGAAAATCTTCTTCAAGACACGGGATTCCAACAAGGCGAGATATGGATATATGATCTTCATTGTATCATATAAACAAGAAGAAATGGGTTTGGAACTACTCCTTTTCAACATCAAACACATTCATAATTAGAGTTGTTGGCTAATCAAGACAACTAGGAGGATGTGCAGAGAATTTTGTAGGTCCAGGAAAAAGTTCTATATTAGCCATCAAAATAACCAGTAACAGAGACTCCTCAATAATTTGAGAAAAAATATAAAAGGAAGGGTATAGGATCAACTCAAAAAATGTTAGAGACAAGGGAATAAAAATCAACAAATTGGCAAAGGGCAGAAGAATAAGAAGAAAATAAAGACCAAATATCACAAGATGAGTTGGAACCATTAACAACAGATACACCAGTGAATATAGAAGTTTTATCATCAATAAATATTCTGAGCTCAGGAAAAAAAAATGGAGAAGAAG
>ML803537.1:4356-21193 GCA_009831015.1 Picea engelmannii
TAATGTCCCAAGACATCATTTATATATAGACAAATTAGGGACTTGGGCCCTTATGTTTTGTTCTACAATTCACAGGCCATAAATATGGCCCAAAACCTCCATATAATCCATCTGAATATATTAGCTTTCACCTTCGATTAGGATATGGTTAAGAGTTTGACATTTTGCGTAGAAAGTGTGGGCCTTCTAGTTTAAGTGATAATTTATGACAAAAACCTAGAGACATAGGCCCTAAGAGTCTCCTCTAGGGATAATGGCTCATGCACATGGCCCCAAACTCTCATTAAAGCATTGTGGAGTGAATTATTTCCCCATAACTGGTATACATGCACAATTTTTACATTTAGTGTAGAATGAATGGGTCTCATGGCCTCATGGGATTTTTTGATGTCAAAAACCAAATACATAGACCCCCAAAAATTATTTGTATCACACAAGGCATGCACAATTATCACTCCTATCATTAGATCTATTATTCCTTAGTGAAAGGGTTGGAATCTCACCATAGACAACTAATTTCCCTAAATAAAAATCTCATAACATGATGTGAAAAATAAGGAGAGAGACATACCCTTTTAACATTAGTTGATGTAGATCTAAGTGAGTAGCTATGATATAACATAGCTCTAGATATATATTTATCTTCATATATGCATGGGTTCAAGAAACAAAACCTTTCTCCAATCCAACATATTCATTTCAACGAAGATACTAATCTAAATTGTTTTCAATTTAAACAATTCAATATGAATTCCTAGATCTCAATATAATAAGCATGCACACGGAAAATAACTTAGGTGGGAGGGGTGGGGGAAGAAGATATATCTATATTAAAAACCATGAAATGTATGTTATATCAAACATAAATACTTAATTCATTTTGATCCATTTTTGTAGCACCTCCATCACTTGAATCTAGGTCCCTCAACCTTCAACCACATGTATGTAATTCCTCCTTAGATAAGAATCTTACTCTCTCACTATGGTAAGTAAATACAATTAAATCCAATAAAATACACTCAAGGTTAAATATCAATTAGAGAGTGAGGGGAACTCTCTATCAAGTAAGGGAAACCAAGACTAAGGAAAACCAGGACCAAGGGAAGGTTACTAATATCTATCGCAATACCATCATAACATCATAAGGGTGTCAAATATCCAAAATAAAGTTCCTCAATCTCACCAAGAACCTTCGTTTTATAAGGGAAACAAATGGTTCACATTAGTTGGTAAGAGAGATCATGTCCTACAAGGATATGATTCAAGATATATCTTGGTAATTGCACTTGCATAGGTTTTAGAATCACTTTTAATAATATTTTTAAATAATATTTTATATTTACTTTTGAGAATAATTCCAAATAAAATTAATTTAGGCTTGAAAAGGTGCTCCTTAGTGACATAAGGAATGATAATGGCACAACTCCAATCAAATAATTCAAAGAACCAATTTTGAGTGTAACAAAGTGGTTGTTATGTAGGTATTCCTTCCATTATTCCCAAGGAAAAGGTTGGTATGCATTCCAATACAGGACTCCATCTCAGGTTGGTATAATTTTCCATCTCAAGTGATATAGGACTCCAATTCCAAGCTCATATTCTATTTTTCAAATGGAATACAATTTCGTCTCTTGCATAAGATGGGCTAGTGTTCATCCTTCAACAATGCAAATTCCTTCCCTAAAGAATTATACACGATATATTAAATTATTTAATTTGTTAGTCTTTATTAAATTCTTGAAAATGGTGAGTAAGGAAATGATATATAGGTTTTAATTGCTTTATGTTTCTATAGATACGTGGGATAATTCACTAAAAGGAATGATAGGGCTGGATCTTCTATTAATAAAAGAATCAGCAATTTGTATGTTAAGAACCTAGAAGATGATGTAATTGAGGATCTTTTGTTTGAGAAGTTTTCAAAGTTTTGCAAAATTTTCAATGTATGTGTAATGAGGGATGAAAGTAGCATTCTAAAAGGATTTGGGTTTGTCAAACTTTGAGGATATAGATGATGTTGAAGTAGAAATGCAAAGTATGAATTGTTTGCATATAGGTAAGTTTAATGGGTCATTATATTTATATTTGTTGTAAAATAGTATTTGAAATCAAATTTTGGTATGTTTATTTTGTTTTACACAAATAGTTACTTGTTCATTATTAATTCCATTTTTATCTAATTTATTATTTTACTAAGTAATAAGGCCATATATGTTGGAGGGATAAAAAAAATATAAAGTGTAAAAAAATGTTGCACTGACAATATGCAGAGAGATGTCAAGAATGGATATTAAAATCCTAGGTGGGTGTTTTGGTTTTTATTTCTTTTTCTTTTTTAGGGTCCTATTCTTTTATAGCCTTTTTTTCTTTGCATTCATGTTCATGGATTGAATATTTACATTAAAAACATTGATGAAGCAACTGATGTTGATGAAATACAAAGTGATATGGATTCGTACATTATATTATTTTTCATCTATCTTGATTCTTTCAAAGTGAAAAAAATTAGAGGAATCATCTTGCAGTGTCATTTTAATGGCAAGTCCTAGTTTGGAAAATTTGGGTAAAAAATTTCTCATATTTTTCTTATACCCCTTGATGTTATTATACACATTAATACCTTTCCAATGATGCAAAAGCCTGTCAATTGGAGCTCGTATGCAAACGTTATGCCTCCTACAAGTTGACCTATTGTGTTGACCACAATGGTATGAGTGGATGCCATGTCAGCCCCCATTACTCACACATATGGGGCTAGACACATATGGAATTTAAAGAATATTCTAGAAGTCCATAACCTTATCATAATTAAGGTTTGAGGAAGTCAAAACCCTACTCCTATATGGATATCAAACGATGTTAAATACTTTGTTGCTAGGACGAGAAGGGGTTCTATTCTTTAGCATTCTATTTGTTCCATAGCTAAGAAGAGAACCTTCAAGTATTATTTTTAGAGAAAAATAGAGTAGGAGAGATTTTGTAGAAACCATAAAAGATACAATGTCAAAGGCAACTCCGTAGAGAATGTCTCATTCTTTGTACTTGCATTTGAAGAAAAGAGAGCAGAGAGACCTCACCTGCTGGTTGGGTTTTCTCCCATATTGGGTTTCCCAAGTTATATATTGTGTTTATTTGTGGATTGTGTGTGAGTATTTATTATTTTCTCTATTTTTCATATTTCATCTTTTTCATACATTTTAAGCAAAAAATGAGTAATTAAAGAATTTGAGATCTAAACAAAATTAACCTTCACGATAAATATTTAAGTATTTTATTAGCTCTGTTGTGAAAAATTGTCTAATGGAATTTCCATGATAGTTTATAGGTCATATTTGTAGTAGACTGGTTTTATTGCGGTATTTGTGGAAAGTTATAGGGATCCAGGAATTGGTTTAAGAACAAAGTCGTAGATTCACCCTATCCATGGATGATGAGTATGTTCATAACAACCCTCAAGATCTAGTAAAGGAGAGATTTGCAAGGTTGGAAGAGAATTTTACTAACATATCTTGTAATATTTTCCTCCTCGTGGCCATTCTATCAAGAAATATTAGATTATTTAGAGAAGTTGGAGGCTTGAACTCAAATATTGGATTAGATGGGAAATTAAGGGATAATAAGGACCGCGAAAAAGAGTCATGAAAAGAACCCGAGAAAGAGTAGTTGAGTTCTAGTACCATAACCATTCATATTTTTTATTCAACATGGAAGAAAAAGTGGACATAAATCCATACCAAGGTCATATCAATGCATTAAAACAAAATCATTGGTTGCAACAACTAGAAGTATATTTCATCGTTCACCATATAGATGAAGAACAAAATATATTATTTGCTAGACTAAAGTTAGAGGGCCATGCTTTAACTTGGTGGGAAATCCATACGGAAACACTTAGGATGGAGGGTGATTCACTAGTAACTAGGTGGGAGGAATTGAAAACCATTATGAATTCCCAATTTTACACTATTGGGTATGTAGAGAACCAATAGATCTAGAGGCACTACTTGAGGTAGAAGCAAGGGAAGAGTGAACTTGAGTATGCCAAAAAGTTCAAAAACATGGCCATCATATCAGGTATCTCTCCCAAGAACCCAATTGTACTCCTTAAGTATTTCATGGGTCTACATTTCCATCTATGAAAGAAAGTGATGATTTTCAAGCTAAGGACAATGGGAAAAGCATGTGTACAAGAAAAATATCTGGAAAACATAGGCCACAAGAAAGGGATGCCTTGAAGTGGTTCCAACGAAAAAGAGCACTAGGAAGCTTCTAAGGAAGGGAAGAAAAAGTGGAAAAGGGGGAAGGATAAGATCAAGATGATAGCCACTGCACATTAGTGAAGGATATTAGAAACCATTATAAACATTTCAATATTGATGAGCACATTGAGGAAAAGTACTTGAAAATTCATATATATTTGAACCCGAAGAACTGCGAGAAGGATGAAAAGAAAAATAATATTCTAGCCATGGATTCAAGCAATTAGTTTGAAAGAAGACCTGATGTATATGGGAATATTGTTTTCACATTAGCGTAGAAGGAGGTGAATCTAAGTAGCCTTCATCACCATGAAGAAAAGGAGATGACCAAACTCTTCCACATCAAGATCCTAGTCAAGAAGACCAAGATGGACACCATGTTCGACTCTAGCTCACATGCTAATTTCATAGCAACAGATCTAGTCAACAAGCTTTGATTGGAGGTTTGTGATAATCCTAGCCCATATCCATTGGGATGGGTAAACAAGGATTCGAAGATCAAGGTAATGAAATGTTGTAAGATTAAATTTGTTGTAAGTGTTTATTTTATTGATGAACTGGAATTGGATGTAGTACCCCTTAATGCATGTGGAGTAGTGTTTGGAAATACCTACATGTATATGAGGGATGCAATATTCATGTGGAGAGGCAAGAAGTATCGAGTAATCAAGGATGGGAATTCCTACATCATCAACGTGCATAAAGGAAAGTCAAAGATCTCACTAGTAAGGGATAACCAAGCCAAGAAGTTGATTAGTTTGAGTAAGAAATATGTTTACTTTTATTAAGAGGAAATCAGACTGGGTATGAGTCTATTTTGGTAAAGGAATCCTTGGAGGGGTGTACTAAAGAGTAGAAACATCAGTTGGAGGTTTGTTTCAGGTATACATAGGAGTGTGTCAGGAGCCTAAAAGGATACCACCCAAGAGGGAAGTTGAGCACGAAATACAGTTATTGCAAGACTCCCCATTGTCGAATATTGGTTTGTATAGATAATCCATCATAGAAACAAACAAAGGGAAGAAGCAATTGCAATAATTGTTGGAGAAAGGTGTGATTCAACCAAGCAACTCACCTATGGGTCACCTATAATAATTGCACCAAAGAAGGATGGGACTTGGAAAATGTGCATCAGATACATAACATTGAACAAGATTACACTAAAACATTGGTACCTTATACCCAAGATTGATTATCCATTATATTAGTTGCAACTCAAAATATATTTCACCAAGTTCATTCAAAATCAGGATACCAGCGGGTACGCGTCAAGGAAGAAGAGAAGACACCTAGAATACTACCTTCAAGACAAGGTGAGGCTTGTATGAATGGTTAGTCATGCCATTTGATTTAAGTAATGCACCATCTACATTTATGAGAATGGTGAATGATGTATTATTCACATGTCTAGATTCATTTGGTATAGTCTATATGGATGATATAGTGTTTTATGGTGCTATCTGGGAGGAGCACATCTCACATCTCATGCAAGTGTTAAAGACTCCGAAGAAGCACCAGCTACTGGATAACCTCAATAAATGTGAGTTTTCTCTGTATTCTTTGGTGTATTTTCGGTATGTGATTGGTGGAGGGGAGCTCAAGATAGATTCCACAAAGATGGAGGCCATCATAAAATGACTAGTTCCTACAAATATCACTGAATTTAAGAGTTTTGTTAGGGTACCATAGTACTTTCGTAATTTCATATCTTTATTTTCAGTAGTAGATACATCACTCCACACCATAATAGTGAGTGGTAAGAGTTTCTAGTGGGGGAATAATCAACAAAAGACTTTCAATGTGATGAAAATAAATATCAATAAAGAACCAATTCTCGCATTACCAAAATTGAAAAATCCTTTTGAAATGGAGACAGATTCATGTGGGTATGCCATGGGAGCAATTTTGATGCAAGGAGGAAGGAATGTATGCTATCATTCTGAAATATTTCATGGGTTAGTTCTCAACTACCCTACCTATGACAAGGAAATCTATACCATGGTTCAAGATGAAATATTTCATGGGGTAGTTCTCAACTACCCTACCTATGACAATGAAATATATGCCATGGTTCAAGATATCAAGAAGTGGAAGCACTATTTGATGGGAAAGGAGACCATCATTGATCCAAAATGCATCTAGGAAGGCCAAAAACTCAAAGTCCTCAGAATCAAATGAAAATAGAGCCATTGCATCTGTTTCATTATGTTGATTCTGACCATATAATTGTTTTGCAAATGGATGTCGTATGCGAAAGTTATCGCGTTCTGACTGATTCCCCAAACATACAAAAAACCAACTATTAAAAGTCAATAGGTCATACTGCTGAGGTCAACAGTACAACATGTAATGTCAGCATGATGTCATGATGTTGATGTGGCATCACCAGGAGGTGACACATATCACTCAAAACTGACATTTTTAGGCTGAGTTGGCACTTGTATGGATTTGACACATGGCACTGTAGGAATGACACATGGAAGTTCGTACATCACGTGGCCCAATGGAAGGCTAACACATGCAATGGAAGGCTAACACATGCAATGGAAGGCTAACATGTGGCAGTACGGACGACAACTAGGTTGTATGGATGATGACATGGAAAGGTGATTAGGTTGTATGGAAGCTGACATGGAAGCTGATTAGGTTGTACAATGATGATGTGGCATGCTGACTGTACACTGACTTTGTTGGTGACTGTGTGGTATAGTCCAATCATAGGGTGACACGTGGCCCACTCATAGGGCGCCACATTGCACCTCGGATTTTTTCCAATGTCCGCTAGTTCTAAAATTTGTTATGGCTTACGGGGGATTCGATCCCTCGACCTCCATGGGTGCAATGACTTCGTGGAAGGGGGCAGACCGATCGGGCTACATGGCAGGACTTAACCAAACACCGTTGATTTAATATTTAAGTTAAGTTGTGGGGCGTGTTAAGCGATAAGCCTCGGTCAGCAGGGGCCAACCCAAATCGACCAGGGGCTAAAGACTAGGAGCTACAACCATATGTGGAGCATGGAGAGGTAAGATCATGGCCACATGGGTCATAGCCATATGACTAGGACCCATAATCAAGGGGGTCAACGCGTGCCAACCTAGCCCTCGGCCACATGGTAGAGTGCATGTGACCAGGGGCCTGAAGAAAAGGGGATGCACCATGTATTTTCACATTTTTGGGTTTTTAACATTAGGTTATGCTTATTTTATCTTTTTTTAATGGATTTTGCCCAATATTGGGAGATCTAGATCCCGATTTGAGGCTAGATCTCGGAAGGCAGTTGGGAGGTTGATGCCCACTTCAAATATATATAAACCAGGGGTTCTTAGCAACATTGAAGAGGTTCATAACAGGAGAAATGATGAGTAATTTGAAAGCCAAAGCCATGTTTATGCAGGGAAGCCATTGAGAAGGGGAACTTTGCAGGCCAATTCCGGGAGCTACACTGAACCGTTTTCAATGCCGTCAGTTGTGTTGGATTCTTGAGGTAGAGAAGAACACAACCAAACTAGTTTGTAATCCATTTGACAGTTTTCTGATGTAACTTTTAAGCATTTAAGAGAAATAATAAAGCCTCACCCACTGAGACAAAGGCCAGAGATGTAGGCGATCTTGCTAAACTTCATTAACAACTTTGATGTTATGGGTTGATGCTCTTTGTGATTACATACTTATTTGCATTTATTATTATGGTTGTTATATTATATCATTAATTTCTCCTTCTTTCATCAATTCCTAATTGGTTAATGAACTCATGTTTTAAAAATTAACGAAGTCTTTAAGAGATCATTTCGTATCAAGTGGTATCAGAGCAAGTTGACGGTTGTTTTTAGAGTTTGCATGATTACCAGGGAAAAGTTGAATCGTGGTGAAGGCAATATTTTATAAGGGGATCCATACATTGGATCAAGAAAGAGGACTTCTCAAAGTGAGGATATGACATCGGACGAAGGCATGTCTCAGAATGAGATTGAGTTGCAAAAGACTTTATTCGCCATGTCTGAGATGGTAAGGGTCTTATATGAGGATTAATTGGAATGAAAGAGGCCTTTCCAAGGGGAATCTTCTAAAAAAGACAAAAGTGAAGAAGGAGAGGATCCTCCTAAACCTCCTCCTTCACATCCTTCTTCTCCATCAACTTCTTCTTCTTCAAGTACAAGTTCCAAATCCGCCGCAAGAAAACATTCCCATAAACATAAGCATGATATGCCTTTACTTAATATTGATGTGAAATTTGAATTGCCCATGTATTATGGTGAAGTCAATGCTGAGAGTCTTGATAACTGGGTCAGACAGATGAAAGTTTATTACAGTGTGCAACAAATCAAGGATGAGGAAACTCAAATAAAGTTGGCATCGCTTCGTCTTGCAGGCACAACACTCATCTAGTGGCAAAGCAAGTTGCAAAATGGCACGCAACAAGTGGGTAAAGTATTTCCATCATGGAAAGATTTTGTTTTTTCACTTAGAAAGAAATTTTATCCTTTGGGTTATAAAGAGAAGGATTTAATTGAATGACAAGGTATTAAACTAGGAAAGGGAAAAACAGTGCAAGAATGCACAAATGCATTCTGTAAGATGGCATTAATGTTAAACATTCCATTACATACCCAAGAAACTCTTATGAAGTATATAGGAGGTTTACCTGCACATATTCATAATACTGTATTTATGTTTGTACCTACTAATCTTGATGAGGTTTATGTTCAAGAAACATACATTGAAGCAGGGAAAACAAGATTTGGTGCATCAGGGGAATCGTCTTCAAGGAAGGAGGACAAAGGAAGGGGAATGGCAAGAAAGAAAATTCAACGACAAGAAGGGAAGAGAAGCTCTCTTGCAAGAATTGCAAGAAAGAAAGGAATGATGATGACCATTGTTGGCAATTGCATCCATATAAGAGACCAAAGTGGTTCAAAGAAAGGAAAGGTAGGAAAACAGTTGCAGTAGCAACACGACCAACATACTTGGGATATGATTTAGGTGATGAGACTAAAATCACAGCAGTTGGTTTTGACAGGTAAAATTGGTGATGGATATGATTATAGAAGTAAATTGTTTCACATAAGGGTGATAATGAAACATACTAAGATCGATACATTAATAGATAGTGGATCTCAATCTAACTTGATTTCAGAGGAAGTGGTTAAACAATTGGGATTAAACACTAAGATGCATCATAAACCTTACTCACTTAAATGGATAAGAAAGAATCATAAATTGCACATAACAAATCAATGCACCTTAAAGTTTGCAATTTCATCAAAGTTTGTGGATGAGGTAACGTGTGATGTGTTTCCACTCAATGAATGTGGAATGGTGTTAGGAAACCCTTATTTGTATGAACACAAAGCAATATTCTACAGGGAACATAATCAATATCACTTAATCAAATAAGACAATGAATATGTCGTACATTCTCATCACTTAAAATCAAATCAATCTCTTCGAACAATGGAACAATTAAAGAAGGAAACTTATGCAAGCAACACACCTATAATTATGCCAAATCAAACAATTGATCTTAAGCATGAACATGAGATGGTTGTAGAATGGAAATTCAATCATACTTTGCTTCAAGATAAGATAATGTCAGGAAAATACTACAAACATATTAGCTCATTTGCAGTCATATTTCTGATGTTATCCCTACTAATGTTTTCAACATGGATGGTAGTGGCTTCAGTTAAATGTGAAAGAGTACAAGTGGCTAACAATATCCTATCAATTTTCATGGTTGTTTTTCAATTGATCTTGATGAAACAGGTGCACATGACAAAGTTTAAAGACAAACAACAAGTGGGGTGGCCTATCCCGCACTTGATGACTGGTTAATATCCTTTTGGAGGACCAAAAGGTCTTAGTGGGGAGGCATGATCCAAAATGGATCTAGGAAGGCCTAAAAATAAAATTTCTCCAAATCAGATGAAACTAACTCCATTGTGTCTATCTCATCGCATTGATTCTGGCCATATAATGTTTTTCACAAATGGACATCGTATGCAAAAGTTATCGCATTCTGATCAATTCCCCAAACAAGGAAAAAGTCAACTGGTAAAAGTCAATAGGTTATACTACTAACGTCAACAGTACGACATGTGATGTTAGAATGATGTCATGATGATGTCATCATGTTGACATGGCATCACTAGGAAGTGACATGTGTCACTCAAAATTGGCATTTTCGGGTTGAATTGGCACCTGTACAGATTTGACATGTGGCACTATATAGATGACACGTGGTAGTCCCTACATGACGTGGCCCAATGGCAGGCTAACACATGGTTGTATGGAATATAGCTAGGTTGTATGAATGCTGACATGGCAGGGTGATTGGGTTGTACGGAAGCTGACGTGGTAACTGACTGGGTTGTACGATGATGGCATGGAATGTTGACTATATGTTGACTATGTTGGTGATTGTGTGGTATGGTCCAATCATAGGGTGACACATGGCCCAATCAGAGGGTGCCACATGGAACACCGTATTTTTTTCAATGTTAGCTAGTTCAAAAAATTGTTATGGCTTCTGGGGTTTCAAACCCTTGACCTGCGTGGGTGCCACGACTTCATGGAAGGGGGTGGATCGATCGAGATACATGGTAGGACTTAACCAAAAACCACCGATTTAATATTTAAGTTAAGTTGTGGCCCTTGTTAAGGGATAGGCCTCGGTCACTAGGGGCCAGCCCCGACTGATCGGGGGCTAAGGACCAGGAGCTACAACCATATGTGGAGTGCATGAAGAGGTAAGAACCTAGCCACATGGGCCATAGCCACATGACCAGGACTCAGAATCAAGGGGGCCAGTGTGCGCCAGCCCAACCCTCGGCCACATGGCAGAGCGCATGCGACCAGGGGCCTAGAGAAAAGGGTTTGTGCCCTGTATTTGCACATTTTTGGGTTTTTAACTTTAGGTTATGCTGATTTTAGTTGTTTTTAATGGATTTTCCCAATATTGGCAGATCTGGAGCTCGATTTGAGGCCAAATATTAGGAGGAAGTTGAGATATTGATGACCACTTCAAATCTATATAAACCAAGGGTTCTTAGCAGCATTGAAGAGCTTCAAAACAAGAGAAATGTTGAGGAATTTGAAATCCAAAGCCATTTTTATGCAGGGAAGCCATTGAGAAGGGGAACTTTGCGAGCCAATTCTGGGAGCTACACTCAAGCATTTTTAGTGTCGTCAGTTGTGTTGGATTCATGAGGTCGAGAAGAACACAACCAGACCATTTTTTTATCCATTTGACACTTTTATGATGTACTTTTGAAACATTGAAGAGAAATAAGAAAGCCTCACCCACTGAGACAAAGGCCCAAAGACGTAGGCGATCTTGTTGAACTGTGTTAACAACTTTTCTATTATGGTTTGATGCTCTTTGTGCTTACATACTGATATGCATTTCTTATTATGGATGTTATTATATATCATTAATTTCTCCTTCTTTCATCAATTCCTAATTGGTTAATGAACTCATGTTTTAAAACTTAACCATGTTTTTAAAAGATCATTTCGGATCAATCATCGACACAAATCACATGTAGCTACAGTATTTGTAGGCATGGAGTAAGCTATAACAAATGATGCATTACAAGTGGATGGCGTTTTACAACAATTTCATCTAGTCATGAAGTATAACAAGAGAAACACAAACAAGTTGGAAATCTTGCTTTCAAGGTCTCCCACATGCAATATTACATATTTGGGAACTCTAATTCACATGGATCCTTTTACTCATGATGCATATAGAGAGGAACATACATAAGATGAGGAATTCAAGGAGGTGTTTCAACAACCACAGATCCAATTTCATAAAGAAGAAGGTGATGACAACGGTGACTATGATTTCTAGAATGGGTTACTCTACAAGATGGAAAAGCTCTATATCCCTAAATTTGAATGACTACATTTTATCACAGAGTCTCACACCTCCAAGGTTAAGCGATATTTTGGTGTTGGAAAGATAGTTTCCATATTATAGAGGATTTGTACTAGCCCTTTTATCGTACAAGTTGTAGGTTTGGAAAATCCCAACCCAGTCCAAAATATGGCAACAACTAAGGGAAAACCTATCCATTGTCACCTTAGATAGGTATTCTCGTCACTTTAGAGACAAAGTGATCACCTCAAGGGGGGAATATCGAGTGACCCTATGGGGAAATGATATGGAAAATGATACTTATGAATGGATTCCCTACAGGTAAAATTTCTAGATGGAAAGAGGGTTGGAAAAAAGTCTTGGTAGTAGTTAATGGTTTCCAAGAAGGTCAAGCACTTGCAGTTGATGGTAGTACCTGCCCGAGACACAAGAAAATCCAACTATACGAGATATATGTTTGGTGGAAAATAAAGTTAAGTTTTTTTTCCCTATTTGAAATAGTCAATAGAGATATATATCAGCTAGAAACAATCGATAAAGTTTCTAGATAAGATGCTAAAAGTCACGTGAAAAATGCAAGAGAGAAACTAGGAAAACACTGACACAACTCAAGTAAAATAGCATGAGACTTTATCATTGAAACAAGGTTGTAATAAAAAGGTAATGTAGAGATACCATTAAGCCTTATGGATGTAGAAAACAATTTGTTACACCAGAAAAACCAACCATCAAAAATTGCAAGTAATCCACCCAAAACGTGCGTTGGGATTAGTAGATTGTAGGGGCAAAATATTAGCAACTTCTGATGGTTGAATTGTAAGTTATTCAAGAAAGTGTTTAGGGTTTTCTACAGCCCTAATGGCTATAGCATTAAGTTTATTACAATAAAAAATAGTTTGGCCAAAATAGGATGCCCTTAGGGAACAAGAATGCTTTCAACATGTAAAAGAAATTCCAACTTGAACAATTCCAATATATCATAGTTCTACGTATCCCAATGCAATGATTTATTTCTCCAATGCAAGAGATTAGTGCCTTTAACTATTGGGTTATGTAGTTTTTAAAAGAGAAAGAGTTATTTGTGATACCTCCTTGGGGGTGTAAGCCCTTTTACTCCCCAAGTTAAGAAAAACTAGCTAAGGAAAACCCTAGGAGTGTGTAAACCCTTTTACTCCTCCTAGTATTCCTTTGTGAAAAAAATTATTTCGAGACAATATGATGGTCTTGGTGGGTTTGTATGCACTTATACTCCCAAATAATCTTATCAAATTAGACATGTGTTCTGAGAAAATAAGCAACAATATGGATTCCTTACCTAGTGCAAGTGTAAAGAAGATAAACTCCTTCCTTAACCAAGAAATATCCACCATAAAGAAAGAAAGTAGTCCAAGAGAGATAGCGCATCACTTCTTACAACATTAGCAAAGACAAACCATAGCAAGAGAAGGTAACCAAGAGAAATAAGGATAATTTCCCAAGTAGGGAGAAAATTTCAGCCAAGTATCCTCTCACAAGAGGGAGAGTTATGATCCAAATGAGATACACAATCTCTATCTATGCATAGTTTGTCCACAAAGTTAGGGTAAAACACAATATAAGGGGTCAAAAACCCTTATCTTTCCCCTTTACAAAAAATAATACTTTTTAATTACTTTTACACATAGAAGAAACCCTAAAACATGACATCACCCTCTTTTCAGGCAACATTTGGCACTTTTGGTAAATCGTTGAGTTGGAGATGTGAATGCTAGGCCTCCAAATGCCAATGGTCTTCAATAAATTCCTTTATTCCATGATACAATGGTTCTCTCTTCCAAACCGTGCCAAGTGTCCTCAACACCACCAAACCCTATCCCTAATATGACAGCAAGCCCTCAAAGTTGACGTTTTGGCCTCCTTAGGAAAGTCATTTGGGTGGTAGGGGCTAGGTGAGGTCCTCCATGATGTATTATAGGCCTCCAAAGGCATGTCTTCATCATCTAGCATGTGGTTCCTTGGCATCCAACCCGTGGCCTTCAATCCCCATGGAAGCCCAAGCTAGGCTTGTTCTTCTGAATTTGTCCACCAGCTAGGTCCTGCAAAGACAAATGGATACACCCTCCAAGGATCTCAAGTAAAATGCATCATGATGAGTAAATGAAATCAATAAAAGATACATATAAGCAAGTACATCCAAACCACCTCATCAAAATAAGCCAATGTTCAAATACCCTATGCAATTTTCCAAGTTTGGCTATGGGATGGTTGACAAAATGACCTATTGGGTGAATCATACCTCAAGTTTAGTGGTGTTTTTCAAGGTGACCTCCTTCTAAGTCATGTGGATGACGTGTCATGGATGGGGGGAAGAATTTTGGGAATGAGTTTCAAGACATACATAGGGTTTTAGTGTCTCATCTACGGGTGCCTTTATAGAGGGTGTGTTGCACCTTCATTTTCAATGCAACCTTTTTCCAAGCCCATTTATTGCCTTTTATTCTTTTAGGATGTTTCTAGGTTGAAGCCAAGGTGGGGCTTCTACCTAAGCATTAAAAATTGTTCCCACCTTGAATCTACGCTGGTCACATCATGCTTCCTCGAGTTGAAAACATGTGTGGGGCTTCTACCTAAGCAATAAAAATAGTTCCCACACATGCTCCATCCTAGTTGGAATTTTATATTAGTTAGTTTTTACGGGTCCCATCAATTTCTTATGAGAGACATTTCATTGTCCTCGGGACCTCTCGGTGAGAATATAGAAGGTTAATCCAAAAATATAAGGAGATGAGGCGATGAAGTGTTGAAAGTTTCAAGTATGGTCGAGAATGACACGATGACTTGTCAAGAGGACCTCCTAGTAGAAAACGTATCCCTAAGGGTGACCCACTTGCTAGGGAACAATGTCAACCACCAAATTAAAATTGAGCAAAGAGCATAATGTCCAAGAAAATGTTACATAATAAAAAGCAGTAATATATTAAACACACTCAAATGCCTCAAATATTGAAATGACACCCACCATAATACTTGGATTGTACCTCATGCAGCAAGACCCAATGTCTTCCGGAAGCCAACTAATGTCGTGGATACCATCATGATGAACCTGGAGTTGTAGTGACAAGGTGGGTGTCTGTCTGTGCAAGTGGACAATGATGGTCAAGCTATGTTAAGAACCAAATACTTGCTTACAAAAGCACCACAAAGATTCAAAGAAAAATATAGAAAACCACCACTTTATTATATCAAAACCCTTGGGGTAGGGAAACACCATACAATGGATCCTATTATGGAAGGGATCCTCTCCTGTTCACTTACCTCTTCAAGGGGTATTCCTCCTATTGAGATACTACTCCAAATACAAACTTCTCTCCATATCCCATTACATTGCTTGAACCCCTTTATATAGTGCTACCATCACCTAAGAACATTCTAGAAGAGGAATCTTCTAGAAGTAGAACCTTCTAAGAAGTCCTCTTACATTTATTATATCTAACTACTAATTTATTATATCTAACTACCATAGTGGGACTTATTTAATAATATAGTGGACCTATTCCACCTTACATTGAATGGCCTCCACTATTATCATTATGGGCCCTCTAGGCCCCTCCATTACCTCTCTAGCTACCTAACATTCCATACCCCTTATGAAATCATTGTCGTCAATACTTGATGTACATCTATATACCAGGGTCCCATGGATAAGTGTGGACCATATTTCTGAAGTAGACTAGAGAACCAGGGTCCCATGGATAAGTGTGGACCATAGTGTTGAAGTAGACTACAGAACCATTGTCCCATGGATAAGTGTGGACCAAAGTGTTGAATTAGACTAGAGAACCAGGGTCCCATTGAGAAATGGAAGCCACCATGTTGAAGTAGTCCAACCGCCATTTTAAACCAGGGTCCCATGTCCAATTGCTCATGTGAACTCCACACAGAAGATATCGACACCCAATAACCAACTGAAAATGATGTCCCAATACTGACACCTATCATGTGGATTCAAATAAGAATATCCATCCACATAGTGGAAAAGGGTCAAAGTTGAATCTGGAAAGAAAAATACCATTGTAGAATATGCAGGTTGTATACTGGTAATCATAACTATCTCCTGATGTGTCACATTGATTTTCTCTACAGAAGGTGGAGTAGAGTCATCAAATAAAATATGGAAGTGGTTGACATCCCAGAAATGACAACTATTCATATACCAATCATCACAATCGACTTCAAAATCATACCAAGCATATATTTCTTGATTATATTCATCCCTGATGTCCACCATAAGAAATTTCTCCTGCATTCTATCCAATGAATCTTCAATAATACGAAAACTATTCTTGAGGCCATCTACAAGGTCATGCAATGTGTCATTCCATTGGGCTTTGATTGCTTCAATTATCTGTAGAATTTCTTTGAGGATTTGAGAGGAAATAGCCATTGAAAACATCACATAAAATATACCAAAATAAATATCTTAAAATAATTTATTCAATGGTATTGATCTAGTAGTAATCTGAGCACCCTATGAAAAGTTATGAACTCTGCAGTCCCGTCGCCGTCACAAAAACCCCCAAAAAATAGTTGATTTTAAATCAACGATAGCTTCACTTCTAGAGATCCGATTTGGACGATGGTTTTTTTTAAATTGGGTGAAATTGTGAGAGGAAATGATATTTGAATTTTGGTTTTGAAAAATTCATCCCCATATGCT
>ML803537.1:39276-54404 GCA_009831015.1 Picea engelmannii
TCCAAAACCCATGACTAGGGTTGACATCAATGACAACAACCAATCTTCCAACAATCTCCCTCTTTGTCATTGATGGCAACACTCATGCTCCCCCTATCATCATGATCCCAATTTCTCTCCCCCTTTGACATCAATGGAAAAGGCTAGGGCTGCTCCCCCTGAGTTTAATGGAAAAATGTAACTCTCTTCTTTGGGGCTGCTCCCCCTGAACATGTGGCACTCAATAATATTTCATCCTTATTTTTGGTCTTTGAGACTTTTTCTTCCTTAGAATCCTTTTGTGTGGCTTTTTTCTTCTCTCTCTTCTTCATGTCTAGAATGTATATGTTGTTCGGTCTTCTTGTTACAGTTGCAACCAATCTTCCTGAGTTATTTTCTCTGATTTTACATTTTCGGGAATCAAACGTAAGAGTGTATCCTTGATCACACATTTTACTAACATTGAATAGATTATGATTCAATTCTTCAACCAATAGAACATTCTTTGCTTTTACATTTTTTCTTCCAAGCTCTACTACACCTTCTCCAAGTATTTTGGCAGATGAGTCATCTCCAAATGCAACATTGCCACCCTTTCTCTTCAAGCTAATGAATTTGTCTTGATCCCCGGTCATGTGTGAAGAACATCCAATGTCTATGTACCATTCATCTTCTTCTTTACATTCTTCAGCGATCAATGATATTCAACAATCTTCATTGTTTGGAATCTCTTTCCTTCTCCATACTGTGGTTGGCACAGGGACATCTTCATTCATATATCTACAATCTCGTGCTTTGTGAGCAAGATAATTACAGTTGTAGCATGAAATATTTTTGTCCATCAATGGAGAAAATGAATTATAACTTTTGTTGACAAATCCATGATTATTTCCATATCTTCTATTTACACCATTCATGTTTCTTATGTATGTGTTCCTTTCATTCATTCTTCAATTAATTGTCTTATGTGCAAAAATTTTGCAGGTATAACAATGACCAAGAAAGAAATTTTGATACCTTGGAGTAAGTGGGCTTCTTTGTGACGTATTCCATCTGGGTTCATGATCTATTCTTCTGTAGTTTCCTTCATACTGATTGAATCTTCTTTGATTTCTAAAGGTAAGAGGTCTTCTTGGATATTCATCTCTTTTGTAATCATTCCTTAATTCTGGTATCCTGGTCCACTTCTCATCAACTGTCTGTGTAGCTCTTTCTTCAACCTTCTTGTTGGTATTTGCGTCTTCTTTGTATGAAGTTTCACCCATGCATCCAAGATGTGCTAAAGTCTTTTGGCACTTGAGAGTTTCTTAAGATCTTCCTCAATGAGACAACTTCTTGTTCAAGTTTCTCACAATCTTCTTCTTTCTTCTTCATATGGACATTCCTTACTTCTCCTATTCTTCTTTCTTCTTCGAGTAGAGTTTTCAAGGAAATGGTTTATTCTCTTAGTTTCTCAAAGTATTCTAATTGTTTCATCAAGATTACAACTGTCCTTTCACAACTAACCAATTCACTTCTTAGTTTTCTTTGTGTATCTTTGAGCTTGCTATTTTCAATCTCAACATGCTTCAATTTTTTAAGATTCTCATTTTCTTGTTGTATAATTTTTTCTTCATGATTTTCTTCTTCTTCATTAGAATTTTCTTCTTCAGTGTCATTTCTTTCAATCCTTGGATGAGGACATTCAAATTCAACATGACCTTCTCCTTCACAATTAAATCAAAAGAACTGACATCTATTTTCTTTTTTGAAATCTGAGATGTTGTAATTTGCTTCTTCTTCTTCTTCTTCTACATCTTCCCTTACATAAAGGTCTTGTAGCTTGTCCCAAATATATTTTTATGATGCACATGATCCCACCTTGGATTTCACTGAATCTGTCAATCCATCCATGATGGTATCTATTGCCAATTTGTTGCTCCTTTTTGCTTCCTTCTAAGCTGCAGTCTTTGGTTTCTTCAAAGCATAATATCCCAAAGCAACTGAGAACCAAACATATTCCCTAAGAGCTTTCAAGTAAGTTTCCATTCTATTACTCCAGTATTCAAAATTGCTTCCATCAAATGGTGGAATCCCATTTGGAATTTTGTCTTCCATTTCTTCTTAGGATCTCCCTTCTAGTGGTTAAACTGTACTGAAGGTAACTTGCTCTGATACCAATTGTTGATACTGAGAGGGGGGTGAATCAGTATCAAGTACAATTTAAAAAGTTTTTCAACTTATACTTAAACCATTCAACTATATCCAATGAGCAATGAACAATAGTATAAGAGTTACACCAATACACCACAATACACCATGCACAATATATGATAAATAATCAATAGTTATTGTTCAAGGGAAGTAATGACTTCCAAAGGTAGATATAGCTTCCAATTGTAAAGGGAGGGATAAACCTACAAGAGGAAGATACAATCCTCCAATATCAAGAGATATTTTATCTCTCCATCCTTGCCCCTTCCTTCCACCAAAGAATATATGAGAGATAATAAAACTTTACATTAAATCATCACATAGAGCCTGATAATGCTTCATGAGACTTCTTCAATTTCTGTAATTCGTCAATTCTTAGATTACTTTGATCCTATATATAATATTACTCAATGTATTCTCTGAAACTCCTCCAAGTTTCACTCCTTGAATCCTCCCCAAAAAGAAGTTATAGAAATAATGGTAGACTTTATTCAATTCTAGTCTATTCAGGAGACTGAACTTGTATAGAATGCCCCACGCTCAATATGTAACATATGATTCTAAAACTCACACACAAGAAACTACAATTCATACTCATTCCAATGAAATTTGTCCCACGTCATTTGGGTTCTCGATGAAGAAGTTATGACTGTTTTACCTGGAACCCCTGTTTATTGACTAGCTTCAGGACTGGTCACAAACCCTATTTTTATCACTAAAATTTCATCTTCAAATGGTTATAGGAATCCATCATCTTCAAACCATTATGAGGTCACCCATGGACCAAAATTACCACAAATTCATTTCCAAAAGGTCCAAAACTATACAACCAGTTATAAAATTAAGGTGCGTTATGACTACACAGGGCGTGCTTGCACATGCGCAAGCCAAAAACGCACGAAAAGTGCACATGCGCACGATGCATGATTGTGGTCCTTAAAAGCCGTGCATACCTGAGAATGGTTCATTTATGAGATTGGTCGGACTTCCACCCACTTTTTTTTCAGCTTCCAAGTTGATTTGACATCCAAATCTCGGCTGGATCCGACTGGGTGGCTGGTCAAAGACCTAAAAATGCCCTAAACAGCCCCACTAAAAGTTGGTTGCACAATACCTCAAAGTGGTGCTATAAAACAAGGCCATGGGTGCACTACATTTTCAAGGAATTCATTTGCAAGGTTATGCTTCTTCTATTCTCTTGGGGAATCCTCTTTTCTCATCAAGAGCATACTAGTATCATTACATTGGGGCAATCCATCTCACCTCTTGAGTGGATTAGCTTGGGATTCTTTCACCATTTCTTTCAATTTTCAAATTTGTAAGAAGAGCTCAGTTGTGGGCGTCCAAGAGCCCTCCCTTGGAGGAAGAAGGGACCCAAAGTCCTCTTTCTTCTTGGTGTTTTCTTTTCACTGATACAATCCTTTCCATTGGTGACATGAGTCTTGTTTGTTTCTTGTTCTTATGTCCTTTTGCTCAATAGTTTAGTTGTTCTTTTCTTTTCTAGTTTAATTATTAGCTTAGCCTTTTATGTTTCTTTTTCTAACACTTTCATTTACTGTTGTCTTACTTAGCTAACCCAACTAAGCTTGTAAGCACCTTTGTTTTGTTCATTTGGGTGACAAAAGAGGCACAACAAATTGGCGACTCCACTAGGGAAAGGTATCAATTTCCTACCCCATTTGGGTTTTTCTAGCTCTTCTTTTAGTTTATTTAACCTACAGGTACCATAATCGGCCCAAGCCGACCTGCATAACATTCAATTCAAAGCTGAATTGAGAGAATTCCATTCAGAATTTTCTTCATGGCCGTGTGATAGGTGTGTGTGGGTTTATTGGCCCACAGTCGCGCATCGTGCACCAAAATTACTGTTTTGTTCAGCACCCTCTGTGCACCTGTGCCCAAAAGTCTTCTTCAGTTTGCGCACAGGCACTCAGTGTGCCTCTGTTTACTCTAAGACCCGCGCACCTGTGCAGAAAAATACACATTGTAAGCCTTTTTGTGATTTGGGGAAGGCCCCTAGCCTTCTTAAAAATGATTTCATGCATGTTGTAATATACACCACACTTAGTTCTCTCTCCATATAAAGGGATTAGTCAAAACACATAGGCACTTAGGGGGTTTAAAATCAATATTTCCTTTTTTGCTTTCATTTTTCCACATGGATGGCTTGGTTTGACTATGAATATAAGTTGGAATCATTTATAATCACATAAAACTTTCTTTGGGACCAGAGGTCGGATAACAATCATTTAGTATGCTCTTCTTTCGCGCTTCAAAGTGACCTTGAGAATCAGAAAAAGTTTGTAGGACAATTTCATCTCCCTTAAAAAGACTAAAACCTTTAGGAGAGGACAACAGCCCCCTCAAGACTCCTCTTAGTTTATTTTTCAAACACATCTCAAAATTGTAACGGGCCCATACATGCCCATATGCTACAAAGATAACATAGCGTTGAAATTTACTTTCTTAGATTAAATCACTAAGGAAGTTTAAAGGTTTTGTAATGGGCCCATACATGCCCACATGATCACAATCTAGGATAGTTTCAAAGCTTTCTTAGATTAAATCACAATAGGGAGTTAAAGGAATAGTAAAGGACCCACATGTCCACATGTTAGTTTCCTAGGGACTTTTGAATTACGCAAGGTTGTACCAAAGGCATTTAGTTAATTAGGTAATCAACACTTGTAAGGACTAAGCGAAGTCCACATGTAGCAAGGTGACACCTAAATTCATTAAAACATTGGCACACTTTCACTCATTCACACACAAAATTCACTTATCACTCACATAGTTTTCATCTCGAAACTTAGAGTTCAAAAGTAAGTTTCCTCCAAAGGGATTCCGAAACACCCCACCCTTTTCTTGACGAAACTATCCACTTCCATTTAATTTCAATGAGATTGGCTCACACCCCCAATCTCTCAAAACAACCACATCTAAAAAATTTCTAAAAACTCACTAGGTTTTCCTCCACAGGAGGTGCCAAAAGAAATATTTTAGTCCAGGTAGGATTTCGGGGATAGGCATCCAAATAACTCCCCGTTATCTGGTTCTCACGTTTTCAAAACAATAGAAGTTGTCAAATAGAGAACTTTAAATCCTCCAAGTCAAGTGTTCCTAACACCATAAGGCAGGGAGATACTCGTGAAGGGTTGAAGGCCGAGGTCCAGTTGTTCTGTGTGTCCCCCCTTGAGGCACCCACCTCTTGGATGGGATCTAGCTCGTGACCCATTTCTTAGGCCGAAAATCTAAATGTCGCACTTTGACCAAGGTACCTAGTGACCAAATGTTAGGACATCTATCCAGGTGGAAATTGTGGGCTGCAATTGCACCTTGATCAGATTTTGTGTGTCTATTGGAAAGTATCGCCATTTCTTTCGAGATATGCCCCCTTTACCCCTCATTATGACTGATTACTTCATCCTTCACTAGTTTCTCTTCTGGTGACTTCAGACCCCACTATTGAGTACTATTGGAAGGTCTAGTGCTATTTGAGAGGAAGGACATTACATATTTTAGGACACAAGCATTTGTTTTCTTTGATCCCCCGCGTGGACAAAACCCACTTATCCACATATATGCTTCTTTATCAAAACACTTTATGTATGATGCACTTCTAATTACATTTGATTTAGATATATATCGTGTAAAGTTCAAAAATTTCTTCAAACGCTCTTGTTTATTTATTTCTCTCACCACCATCCGCAAACATCCACTCAGCTAGTCGGACATCATAGAGGACCCACAGAAACCCCATTGTTCTAGACGCTTGTTGAACCTCCCTCCTATTTTAGGGAGTTCCTAGTCTTGCCAACTCATCGGCTCCACCTTCTCACACCTCTGTGAGTGCCATTGTCTTAGGATCAGCTTTGCTTGGTTCCACCTTACTTGGGTCCAATTCCCAAGGTCCACCATCCACTCACTCTCCTTTACACAAAAGCAGGAGGCCAACTTCCTCTCAAGGGGGAAGTACCAACCCACCTAGCCCCCTTCAAGGGTCAGGTTCACAGAACACACACAGCATGGCTGGAACTAATCCTCCGCCACCTCTCCATATGCCATATTTGGCCTCTCTTAACATACCAAATCTAAGCAAACTCACAAATGGTCCTATATTGCATGACCCCACATGGCCTGCAATGCCTACCAAACTACCTTCAAACATCCCCAAATTTGAAGGAAAGTCAGGAGATGACCTTCCCAACCATGTCATGACTTTCCACTTATGGTGCTCTTCCAACAGCATTATGGATGATTCCATCAGACTACGATTATTTCAACTCACACTCACTGGCCCATCTGCCAAATGGTATGTAGATGAAAAATCAGGCTCCCGTGCGACTTTCGAGTCCTTGGCCAAAGCATTTTTGACCTTCTTCCAATTACCAATCCGCCATGACAATGGTCTTGAACTATTCTCTAATTTTAACACATATTGTTGATCACATTCACGAGTGGCGTCGACGACGTAGTTTGTGCAAAGCAGAAACCACTAAACAACAATGTCTTGATTGGTTTCTCAGATCACTTGTCTCACTCCTCGGTAAAGATGTGGCTTCCACCTTCCCTCAATCGGAAGAAGAATCCATTAGTAAGGCTCAACAATACAAACTCATCTATGCTCAATCAGGGTACTTGTACACAGTACTTCCTGATCTCCTAAAACCTGTGTCATTTGGCCAAGATAAACTCGGGATGTCTCACTCAGCAAACGGATTGATTGGTAACACCACGCGCCACAATCCATAACCCCAACAACCACCAATGTATGGCACACCTCAATATCCATCAACATATGGGGAAACCTCTTATTACCCTCCACCCCCTTATCAACAAACATACCCTGTTGCTCTCCCTCCACCCATCAGTGGGCCACTGCCGGCACCCACAATACACCCACCTATCCAAACCAGTTCGGGTACTCCCTCTACCTCAGCTTATACTCTAAGTACTAGTGAATGCACCACGCCTTCCTATGTACCTTACGGATCATTACCACAAAATAATATGTACTTTCCATTTCCTGGCCCTTCCCAGCCCATGGCTCCACCACAAGGACACCCTCATGCTGGGGTGAATTTTGTTCAACCCTCTCCCATTCAGCAATATCAAAATTTTGAATAGTTGAATACGGCAAATCCGACCCATCACTCGAATAATGCCAAAAAGAAAGGAAAAAACTAGAACAATATCAACCCAGGTGAAGGCAGGAATCACCCCCAACAGAACCAACCTATTGGGGGAAACCAGAACCAAGGGAATCAAAACCCCCAGGGGGGAAACACCAACAGATGTCAAGGGAAAAATAACAATAATCTTTGAACCAACTTCCCTTGTGCCCTTTGTGGTCAGTTCGGTCATTATACTCATCATTGCCCCCAAATCATTGATTTTAAACGGATGAAATACTTAGGAAATGGACCACATCATCTAGCACCGCCTGCCCCTCAACAGGGCCCACAACAATACGTGCAGCAACCTCCCCTAGTTCTGCTGCAAAACCCCATTCCACACCAAGGTGTGATGAACACCCAACAAAACATGCAGCCCACCCCACCACAGTTGGGACAATATCTCAACCCAAATAATCCCACAGATCGTACTATCCTCCTCACTAGTGAGGAAGAAGTCTTTCTTCAGACACGTAGTCGTCAATATCGTGCACCCGCTGAGTCTCCTCCCATTCCCCCAGAAACCATACCAGCACCAACGGGACCCCCTTTGATGATCCCTCTCCCCAATGCAGAAACACCTCTTTGCATCCCTCGCATCCCATTATGCAAGAATGTCCACAACCCATAGGCTAGGGCGGCTCATAATTACAGTTTGGTCGATGACTTAGCACAGTACCCGGCTGCCATGTCAGTCTTAGAAGTCCTTCAAACTTGTCCCACTCAGCAGAAATCATTACTTTTCACCTTCAGGACAGTCGACCCTGCGGATACTCAGCTCATCACATTTGATCTCGATAGTGGAGAACCTCGTCTCCCCACTCTCATCGCTTTTCAAATCTCAGTAAAAATTCATAACATTACAATTCATTGGTGCATCATCAATAAAGGTGCATCCACATGCATCATGTCCAAGTCTATATGGCAGAAACTTGGTTCCCCCGAACTCATACCATCTGCCATTAATTTAAGAGCTTATGATGGACGACCATCTTCTCCTAAAGGACTCTTCCAAAATGTCCCTGTAGAACTCGGGGGTATGACCATTCTCATCGACATTGAAGTTATCGATGCCCCACTCGATTACAATATCTTTTTCGGTCGTAGCTACATGTACGCTATGAAGGAAGTTGCCTCTTTCGTCTTTTGAACCATGATGTTCCCCCATAACGGGAAGATCATTACAATTGACCAAGTTTTACATTATGAGCCTAACCCTTCTGCCAACATCGATAACATTCTCCCTCTCATCCACACTAATCATGAAGCATACCCACTCATCGAAATGGGTCCCGGAATTTTCAAAGACCCATCATTGTTAGGAACTTACCATGGAGCACCACTGCTCCTTCATCCTTCCAATCAAGAATGTGTCGTATCATCCAAAGGAACTGACATTGAGAATACCCTTCCTCCTAGGGAGGCTTCTCTCATATCTGACGTCCCACTAGTCGCAGAGCCCCTCTCTCACGAGCCTCCTATGAACTCATCGACTCCACTAGTCCATGATTTCACCTCACCCCAAGGCCATATCCCAGTTTGGGAGACAGTTCCCCAAGCCATTACTCAAATCCCCTTCTTTTACCCTCCACCAGGCGTACAACCTTTACAAGTAGTTGCAACACTTACCCTCCCTAATATGTTGTTGGCAATCCCAATTTGGTATTTACATCCACCAAAGATGGTTTCTCAACCATCCCTTCCCCCCCAAACAGAAGGAATCCCAATGACGATTCCCATACTCACTCCCACCATACCCTCTACACCCCGACTCACTAACCTCCTTGCCACAGTTGGGGCCAGGCGAAAGAAGAAGGAGCCCACAACTCCACTTCCCCCACGCATCCAACCTCCTTGTGCATTATGTGAGAAAGATGGACACCCAACCAACAAATGCCCATCTCTACCCGAGTTACGTAACCTAATTCAACTCAATCAAACACCATCATTGTTCGTCACTTTAGCAAGTACTACCACTACCTCCCCTAATGAAAGTCGCAAAGGGTTGCGAACCAAATTTGCTTGCACCATATGTTTAGAATATGGCCATTATACACACCATTGCCCAATGCTACCTTAATTCTGACAGACATTAGTAGAAGTACCCCAAAGCTTCCATCATGAACCCAATCCAGCTACATCATCCCCACCAAACATAACTGACATCCATTATGTCACAACATTAGTCAATGAACATATGAGATGCCCTTGCTCTCTATGTGAATCCTTAGATTATTTTACTTATCAATGTCCTATGATCATTGAATACAGGCAACGCCTGATTCAAACCCCTACACCCCCTATAGAATCGATGATTGGCCTTACCTCATCACTAGAGATTCTTCATATCATTTCTCCTGAACCAAAATCACTCCCTATTCCTCCGCGGTTCTTGGATGACTTATACGAGGATTTACCCCCAAATCCCCACAATTCTCCCGTTCATTTCCCCATGGAAATTTTACGTCCAACCACCACTAATACTCCTCAATACCTCGATATTTGGTTTATGTCAAGCGAACCATCACAATCTCATTGCATCATCCCCCATGCTTCTTCATCCCCAAAGGACAACCACATAGTGATAGTCATGGATATCACTCTGTTAGATCCATTATATTCTTGAAAATTCTACTGTGACGAGGACATACTCAAAGAATTAACCACCCCCGACTACCCATGGGATGCACTACACCACAGAGCGCTCTTATTTCCACAGGAATCCTTCACGCCTCCTAACCAACACCCCATATACACAGTCGAAACCAAGGATTTTATCCCATCAGGGCATATTGACTGGTTCAACAACCCCATCCCTGCCCCTAATTCTTTTGAAGAAGGCAACATGGCCAACATTTCCCCTACCATCAAAATTGATATTTCCATCAGCAATGGAGTCATCGAGGAAATTACCATTGGCGCCACATGCACTCTTGAAGAAATCACCACCTATAAATCCCTCTTCCAAGAATATCGTGATATTTTTGTCTAGTCATACACAGAAATTCCTAGCCTTGATCCCTCTATTTTCGAACATCGCATAGACACATGGCCTGATATCACACTGATTCGCCAAAAACAATGACCGCTACATCCGTCCAAAGCAACAGCCATTAAAGCCAAGATTGACAAATTACGAGCGGTGGGGTTCATCTACCCCATTGCCTATACCTCATGGGTTTCCAACCCTGTACCCATTAACAAAAAATAGGGCAATATCCGTGTATGCACAGACTTTCGTGATCTCAATCACGCCTATCCCAAAGACAACTTTCCAATGCCTTTCATCGATCAGATTATCGATGACTGTGCAGGCCACGAGGCCTTATCCTTCATGGACGGTTTCTTTGGCTATAACCAAATCCAAATCCATCCATCTCAGGGTGTCTATTTTTTGATCCATCTTCAGCCACAAGATTAGTACCCCGTCCCCTTCATCAAGACAGTCCCTGGGCCACTTTTCATCCTTAGCCCCCAGGGAGCCATTTTTTCCATACCACATCCAGGTACGCATGCTCATGTTAAAAATTATCAAATAAATGCTTGTATGTTCGATTCTCTTTAGATATTGTTCACGTCGGGTATTTGGTTTTCATGTGTGTAGGTACTTGGTCATCATACGTCAGCACAACCCCTTCAGGTATATAATCAACACTGACATGTAATCATTCCCTCTGAATCTCCATTGCATCTCCAGTCACACCCTCTGAAATTTGCCTTAGGGTCCCCAATATCTAGATCTACAGTACCGCCACCTCCATTGCATTTTGGGTACTGTCACCCAGTAGCACTCTCCCCCACATGAGTTGTCCCATTCATAGCACCCCTTGGCACTTTGACACTCATGTTGTTTTTGCCCCCTAGGAATGGGAGTCTCAATAGTCTTACGCATTTTCGAGAATTAACCACATACTCATTCTCCTCATTTTTCTAGCTTTCCCAATGGAATCCTAGGTTATCTCTTCAAGGTTCTATTTTGACTTTGCCTCCACAGTATCATTAACCATCCATTTCATCCACAATCAGTTTGCCCATCTGCAAATTTCCCTCCATTCCATCTACCTCATACAGAAACCCACCCATGGGGCCCCCAACCTCCACCTGTTCTCCCAGCAAATTACGCCCTCACCGACCCAACCATATTACATTGGGGCACCTATTTCTGTATTTGTACACTCATCCAAAATTATTCTTTATTCATTTGGTATTTGTAAAAGGCCTTTGTTTCTAGCATTTACATATATTTTTATCGTCACCTTTGGCGACCTTCTTCCCTCTTATTGGCAAACGCAACCCATGTCGCCCTTGGTTGGGGCACTCCTTATCATCTACTCCTATTGACATCGTCCATATACTCTGAGTATCCCACAGGCCACCTACCTATGCTCTCTAATTTTGTTCACTTTGTCCCACCTCTAGCACAACTTATCCCACGTCTTGTTGTCCCCTTGACACTCGACCTCATTGAACGGTTGTGGCCACTTATACTTCGCATATACTCCCAACCAAGGGCAGTTTTGAATCTAAACACATCTTGACTTCGTCCATGTACCTCCTTAATTCATACCCTCACTTAGTAAATTTCACGAAGCCCTTTGCTTCTTGGAGTCATGTCTCCCTTTTGTCGACATCAACAAAGTTTTCAGAAGGGTGACAGTATCTTGACTCTCATTTCCTTTCCAATGAGAGGTCTCGGATGGAATAGGGAGAACCATAATTTCTCCCTAATGTCGTTGACCCCCATAGCATTCGACTTCAACACTTTCTCATGCTACGGTGGGTCTTACTTTGCGACTATTGTAGTTGTTTCTTATATTCTCCGAAGACCTCTGAACTTGGTTGGGCTATCAATGCCTACAGACTCCATGATACTTCTTATAGGTGTCATCACCTACTATTCAGAGTATGTTCCTCCCTAGAATGGTCCTCTGCCTTTATCACAACTGCCCCCGAGGGCGCTGCAGTTGTCTACATCAACACATAGTTTCAGTTACCATACAACACCCTTCTTTTTGAGTTATATGACATGAGCATGGGGCATGCCTGCCTCGTTTGTACACAATTTATTTTACATACCTTACGGAAGGTTGGGTCCTACAGGTTCCCTTCTCCCTCCAACGGGTCACTCTTTATACTCTCACTATCGCTCTTTCTTACAACGATACTCACAGTAAAAGAAACATTGATGAATTTCGGCTATACATATGCTCCTAACCTCATCCATCAGGGGGCATCTGTTATCAATGAAATTTCATCTGCAAATGGTTACAGGAATCCAACATCTTCAAACAGTTATGAGGTCACCCATGGACCAAAATTACCACAAAAGCATTTCCAAAAGGTCCAAAACTATACAACCAGTTATAAAATTAAGGTGTGCTATGACTACACAGGGTGCGCACACACATGCGCAAGCCAGAAACGCACGAAAAGTGCACATGCGCACGATGCACGAATGTGGTTGCTTAAAGCCGTGCACACCTAAGAATGACGCATTTATGAGATTGGTCGGCCTCCCACCCACTTTTGGTTCAGCTTCCAAGTTGATTTGACATCCAAATCTCGACTGGATCAGACTGGGTGGCTGGTCAAAGACCTAAAAATGACCTAAACAACCCCTTTTCACACTAAAAGTTGGTTGCACAATACCTCAAAGTGGTGCTATAAAACAAGCCCATGGGTGCACTACATTTTCAAGGAATTCATTTGCAAGGTTATGCTGCTTCTATTCTCTTGGGGAATCCTCTTTTCTCATCGAGAGCATACTAGCATCATTACATTGGGGCAATCCATCTCACCTCTTGAGTGGATTAGCTTGGGATTCTTTCACCATTTATTTCAAGTTTCAAAGTTGTAAGAAGAGCTCAGTTGTGGGGGTCCAAGAGCCCTCCCTTGGAGGAACAAGGGATCCAAAGTCCTCTTTCTTCTTGGTGTTTTCTTTTCACTAATACAATCATTTCCATTAGTGACATGAGTCTTGTTTGTTTCTTGTTCTTATGTCCTTATGCTCAATAGTTTAGTTGTTCTTTTCTTTTCTAGTTTAATTCTTAGCTTAGTATTTTATGTTTCTTTTTCTAACCCTTTCCTTTACTGTTGTCTTGCTTAGCTAACCCAACTAATCTTGTAAGCACCTCTGTTTTGCTCATTTAGGTGACAAAAGAGGCACAAAACCTATATTCCATAGAGTGTATCTCCATAATTATAGCGAATCAAGAATTGAAATTTTTACCAAAGGTACCTTGATATGCTTCTCAATACCATAGTGATTTCACCATCTGAATCATTCTAGAAAAAAAGTTATAGCAAAAATGGTAAGATAACCTGAAAATAACATACCTTAGAACACATCACCCAAAGACTTCATCCTCCCTTGAAATCCAACCTTCTTTACTTCTTATTTCCTCTGAAATTTGACTTGTATCAAAATGAATGTATAATGATGTTTATTTATACCATTTATGTCACTTCATTATAACATTAGGGCCGACCTGACACTTTCTTATTTTGTAATTCTTTTCTTTAATTATCTTCAGGGCCTACATGTACTTCCTTCTTCAATTCACTTTGTCATCTTCAAAAATTCATTTCTCCTCAACCATGAGGATCCGCGTGACGTGCCACATACCACCGAAAACAACATGATGTATACTATCCATTCATGGGTGTTGTATATGCATGTGCATTGTCCTTCATGTCCAAATACCTTTATCAATATTGCAGTCCAAAACCCATGACAAGGGTTGACATCAATGACAACAACCAATCTTCCAACATAATATACCCCCATACATGCGCATTTACTCAATAGTGAATGTGGAGAATCTCAAACTCTATGATACTTTCATGTTGAATCGAGAGGAGGAGAAAGTTATACCTTCCATAGAGGAATTAGCACTAGATGATTGGGAAAACTTGGTAGAGGACATGGTTTTGCAGAATCCGTCTAGAACTACAAGTAATGGGTAGCGTGACCTTTGGTATATTGGGTTGAAAGGAAAACAACTTACATGCAAAGAAAAGTGGTACTCCAGGGAGAAGGTAGAGGAAACATTTCCAAACCTCATTTAGTAAATATTTTGGGGACCAAAAGCACACTTAATTGGGGAGGTCAATGCTTTCAAAGTGGAAAAAATTGTAGGAATCAACTTGTAGGGTCATTTTAATGGAAGGTACCCGTTTGGAAAATTGGGATTTGAAACCTTCCAGAGTCATTTGAGGCATAAAATGGAATTTTTGGTGGCCGAAAAATTTCTTATCTTTAACTTAGACCCCTTGAATCTATTCTACACATCAAGACCTTTTCAATGGTGTAAGAATTGGGCGAATTACATCTTTTATCCAAAACTTATTCATCCCGCAAGTTGACCTACCATGTTGACCACCATGGTATGAGAGATGCCACATAAACCCCATTTACTCACACACATATGGGGATATACACATACATAATTTCAAGAAGATTCTATAAGGTCCATGTAATGATCCCAAACCAAATTCTTTCTTGGAATCACTAACTACTACTAATTTATTGAGTTATTAAGTGCATACAAGATTCATCAACACATGGAGATCACAATATATTCAAGATGTAGAAGCACAAGAAAAGATATTACCTTTTTATTATGAGCAATGTATGATAAATACAATAGATGGTCGATCTGGCATAAACCTCAGATGGTCGTACAAGCAATAGATATGAGCTGCTACAAAATGCTCCCGACAATACAAAATAAGCCTCCAAAGGCTGGATATACAATGAAGACTAAATCAAACAGATCTGAG
>ML803537.1:61108-72859 GCA_009831015.1 Picea engelmannii
CCCCTTAAGAACAACTTGGGATAGGATTGAAGGATTTACAATAGTGACACAATAGGAGAAGGAAGGAGGAATTAGAGCCTATCCCCCCTTAATGACAACTTCATGAACTCCTAACATAGATTGAAGTTTGGAAAACTTCGCTTTTGTAAGAGACTTTGTGAAAATTTCTGCAACTTGATCTTTTGTAGGGAAAAAGAGCACTTCAATAACTTGATCATGAATGAGCTTTCTGATGAAGTGCATGTGTAGATTGATGTCTTTGCTACACTAATGTTGAACTGGGTCTTTTGCAAGCTTGATGGCACTCTTATTGTCACACCAAAGGCTGGTCGGATGCTGGTGCTGGAATCCAAACTCTGAAAGGATCTATTGAAGCCATAGGGCTTCCTGACTTCCATTTACCGCTGCTCGGTACTCTACTTCTACTAAATAAAGTGCAATAGCCTGTTGTTTCTTATAGGCCCAAGTGACAGGTCCTAAACCAAGGCTGAAAACATAATCTACAATAGACTTCCGATCATCAGGGTCACCGGCCCAATCTGAAACAGTGAAACCAAACAATAAAGGAGTCCCCCCTAAACTGTAATGTATCCCAAACTGAATTTTACCATGAGCATAGAGAAGTTTCATTTTAGCTACTTTCCAATGGATTTCATGGGGTGTTTTCATATATCGGGCAACAAGACCAACAACAAAGTAAATATCAGGATGGATATGAGTCAAGTATAAGAGGCTACCAACTAACTGACGGTACAGGGTGGCATCAACTTCAAGAGCAGTACATGTGGCAGAAAACTTAACTCCAGACTGGAAGGGAGAAGGGGTTGGTTTACAATCGTCCATGTGAAAGTAATGAAGAAGGTCACAAGCATACTTATACTGGGAAATAAAAATTCCTTCATTGGTTTGCAAAACTTGGAGGCTAAGGAAATAGTGCAAAAATCCTAAGTCTGACATTTCAAATTTCTTCTTAAGGATCATTTTCACATGGTTTAAAAGTTTTGAGTCACTACCAATAAGGATAAGGTCATCAACATAAAGGACAAGGCTTATGAGATGGATTCCTACTTTCTTGGTATAGAAATTAGGATTAGAATTGCATATAGAGAATCCAGTGGCAATAAGAAAGCTATCCATTTTGGCATACCAAGCTCGGGGATCTTGCTTGAGACCATAAAGAGATTTATTGAGGCGAAAAACAAGGCTAGATTCATTACGGACATAGCCAGGAGGTTGTTCCATGTAGATTTCTTCTTGCAAATCTCCGTGCAAGAAGGTGGATTTAACATCCATCTGATGGACCTCCCATTTATGTGAGGCAGCAAGGGAAAGAACAAGGTGGATGGAATTCATTTTTTCTACAGGGGAAAATGTTTCATTATAGTCAATTCCTTCAACTTGGGAAAATCCTTTGGCAACTAACCGAGCCTTGTGTCTTTCAACACTTCCATCTGATGCACACTTAGTTTTGTAGACCCATTTGCATTTAACAAGTTTTCTTCATTTTGGAAGAGGTACAAAATCCCAAGTATCATTTTCCATTAAAGAACGATACTCTTCATTCATTGTTGTATCCCAATCTGGATGACCTGAAGCTTCTGCAAATGTGTCTGGATCATGAGTTTCTGAAACTTGAGCCAAAAGAGAAGAGGCTCGTTGGAACTGTGAACGTTTCCGACGCTAATCTAAAGGATCACCGACAAGATCACTAGTTGCTTCTCGTGTTGAACGGACCCATCTAGGAAGCAGTGGAGTTGGTGTTGGTTTAGGTTCAAAGGACTCATCTGGAGGAGGGTGAGCAGGCAGAGGTGGATTTTCATCCTCATTGTCATCATCTGAAGAAGAAACCAGATCATAAGAAGGAACAAACGCCGAATATGGATCGCAAGCGGAAGAAGGCACAATCGTCGAATTAGGCTCGCAGGCCAAGAGATTTTCATCAAATTTAACATATCTTCTAATAATAATTTCATTACAATGTGATTGAAGAATTCTATAACCTTTGACATCTTCAAAATAACCAACAAATATATACTTCTCACTTTTAGGATGCAATGCTTTCATTTTCTCATGAGGAATGTGAGCCCATGCTATACTTCCAAATACACGGAAGTGACTTACATCTGGTTTAATTTTAGTCCAAGCTTCTGTCGGTGTTATATTTTTAAGAGCCTTTGTGGGAGTGCGATTTACTATGTAATTTGCATAGTTGATGGCTTTCGCCCAATACTTTAGACATAATCCCCTAGATTGGATCATACAATTAGCCATTTCTTTTAATGTGTGGTTCTTTCTCTTAGCAACACCATTTTTTTGTGGTGTATATGGAACAGTGTGTTGCATTTGGATGCCCTGTGTAGTGCAGTAACTTGTAAAATTATTGTTCACATATTCGCCTCCATTATCTGTTCTTAACTTTTGAATTTGATGTCCAGATTGCTTTTCTACAAGAGCCTTGTAGGCCAAAAACTTGTCAAAAACTTCACTCTTAAGTTTTAAGAAGTAAACCCAACTCTGTCTAGAAAAGTCATCAATAAAAGTTAAGAAATACTTGCACCCAAAAAAATAAGGAGAAGAAAGTGGACCACACAAATCACTGTGAACAAGATGCAAAAGGACCTGAAGCGTGCCAAGAGGCACGTTTGTCCCGATGATGTTTTCCGAGAACACAACCAGCACAAACACCATCTCTGCATGAAACAAGAGGAAGACCAGTCACCATTTGTTGATTACATAGTTGCTACAATGAGTGATAGTTTAGATGACCAAACCGCTCATGCCAAAGTTTTCTCAAGTCATCACTATGAGCAACAAAAACTGATGACCCAAAGTTGTCAAACTTGTACAACCTAGTAATATCATCAACAATTCCAGTTGCAAGAACATGCTTAGGATCTTTTAGATCCTTGATTACAACTTGGTGAGGTGAAAACTCGACAGTTTTACCTTCACCCGAATGAGTGATTTGATATACTGATAGAAGGTTACAAGAAAGACTTGGAACACATAATACATCATTGAAATGACCATTATCGACTTGAACTGTTCCAGATCCTACAACACTAAGAGATCTATCATCACCAACAAATATTTTCTTGGTGTTACATTCATTTAGAGCAGAAAATATGGCTTTAGCCTTAGCCATATGATAAGATTCTCCTGAATCAATAAGCCACTCATCAGAAGAAGAAGTAGTAGTAGAATTTGAATTGAAGGAGAAACTAGAAGCAAAAAGTGCATGTCTGTGGGAAGAAGAAGTAGAATCAATATTGATGTTGTGATTCTTCATCACTGCTTCTAAAGCTGTCATCTTCTTGAAACATTTGGACTCATCATGACCATATTTATCACAAAAGTTGCAATGTCTATTAGTATTCTTACTTTTATATTTTTCTCCTTTGTCACCAGTAGGAGTTGAAGCTATCTGGACCCTTATGTTGTTTTTTTTTGTAGCGAGGATGTTGCTTCTTGGGATACTTGGGTTTATCTTTATGTTGGGCAACTAAGGCTTTGTTGGAGGGACCTGCAGTGTTGATCACTCCAAATTGTACAAGCTTATCTTCCTCTCGAATCAAAGAAGCACAAAAGGACTCAAGAGTGGGTTTTTCATAAGCTTCTTCCCCTAGAGCCTCTCTCATGGCATAAAAGGTAGATACATACACACAATATGCACTACCTAGCTTAGAAAGAATAAGATAGATGCAATGCTCATCCTCCATCTTTATCTTACATTCTTCACATAAAATTTTGAGTGTTTTAAACCTAGATAGATAGTCTCCAAGGCAAGAAAAATCATTTGGACTCAAGGTCAGTATTTGATTTTCTAACTATTGTGCTCGAATAATATTGAGTTTACCAAACACAGATTCAATCGTGTTCCAAGATTCTTTGGGGTCATCAATATCTTGAAGGTGGTACCTTAAATCAAGAGAGATGGAAATTTTGATTAGTTTGTGTGCTTCGTCATTCCTATTATCCCACTTGGCTTTATTATCAGCATCAATGGGTGTTTTTTCCTTTCCCAAGGTAATCTGGTACAAGCCTTTACTTCTTAATAAATCTTCCATATGAGATTTCTATTGGAAGTAGTTGTTGCTGGTAAGCAAGACAGTACTTGTAGAAGCCATATTAAATACACAGATAATGTGGATTTTAAAAACTAAAACTGATGATCGTGATAGAAAGAGCTCGAAAAGTAATGCAGTTTTAAAAAAAACGACATTGAAAACGGACTTTCGATGTTAGAGTTATGTCATTTTTTAAAAAAGGCACAATCGGTAACCAAATGACCACGTGATTGTGTAAGTTTCTTTATGAAGTGACCCACTTTTATAAAGAGAAGTGGGAATCAATTTTACAATGAAGTTACTTTATAACAGAAAAGTTGCATGCAAAATAAATAACTCTAAAATAAAATATTAAAGCTACTTATAGTGATTCACTTTTTTACTTGAAGCGAAATACACTTTACAATTTTAGCATGAACTTTTTCAAAAAATGTAACAAAAGAGAAACTTGAACTCAAGACCTCTTACTTAATAAGGAAACTTTTAACCAAATGATCTAGCAAAACATATTGTAATGTTCAGAAGGAGGATTGTTGTTGTTGTTGTTGTTGTTGTTGAAGATGGCCTTGGAGAGCATGCTAAAAGGAAGCTATTTTCACACAAGAAAAAAAATTTGTTTCTCGATGACAACAAGGGTTAGATCTCGGTTAGCTTACCCAGAAGATGCACATTTTCCTATATGTTTCTGATTTTCTGAGATCGCACAAGGCACGAGGAAAAGAGCATATGCAGATCTAAAATAGTAGCAACCCGGAAATAAATAAAACAAAACCAAAATACTACTCTGCAAAAATTAAAAAAAATGCGTATTCAAGCTTTATACCTCTGGATCTGACTGTAATGGTCGTATCTTGGGCAAACATAAACCTTTTTGAGTGAAAAAAAAAGTGTTCTTGACTGAAACGAGCACTCCGGAAGAAATGAAATAGTCCTCTCAGCCCAAAAATGTATGAAAATGACAAAAAGTGGAGATGAGGCAACTTGACTTCACGATCTCGATCTACAACAGGAGCGGGTCTTCAAACATGCTCTGATACCATGTTCGACAACACAAGTATTCTAACATAGGATGAACACCTTCATTAACCACTCACATAACCATATCAAAGATCAACACATTGATGTTTTCACATGGTAAAACCCCTACGAGGAAACATCAACGGCCCCAGCTAACGCAGCCACTTGGAGCAGTTTATTAATGCAAAGAAAAAGATTACAGAGAGATTTTACGAGAGTTTCTCACAATCGATCATCGACAAATGACCCTCCATGCTCTTTAAATAGAGATCATGGACCAATCGAGTGTTAAGCCATGAACCAATGGTCGTTAAGATCAAGGAGAGTATGAACCATCAGATCACTCTATGTCAGGAACATATCGTGACCGTCGGATTTCCTAACTACAAATGCATACTAAAGAAACACACTAGAAAACACACTTTTACCTAACAACACAATAGACCAATTAGATATTACTAACTCCTAAGTGTCTAAATATCCTAACAGTTCTTGGAAAACACCCTCAAGAGAAATTCGATAAAGGAAATTCTTAGAGAGCTTCTGCACCTTTAGATCTGATCCACAGTGACCTTATGGGTCCTTTTTCACATCCATACATCAACAAACCGAGTTTTGTTCTAATTTTTGTTGATGATTTCTCACATTTTACATGGATCTACTTTCTTAGGAAAAAATCTGAGGTCTTTCAACACCTCAAAGACTTCAAAGGCCTGGTTGAGACACGGTCCATAAAGAAGATCAAAGTCCTCTGAACTGATAACGGGGGAGAGTATGTAAATCATGAGATCCATAATATTTTCCATGAGGAAAGGATTTCGTTGCAACACACAGTTCCCTATACTCCATAGCAAAACATAGTTGTTGAGCGGAAAAACAGATCTCTAAAGGAGATGCCATCTTGCATGTTGCATGCAAAGTCACTACCATAGAGACTATGGGACAAAGCACTTAATTGTGCAACATAGATCCAAAACAAATCTCCCCATAGATCTTCCAAGGATAATACCCCCTACAAGGCTTGGAGCGGCCTCAAACCGGAAGTCACCCACTTTTTCATTTTTGGTTCATGGGCATGGGCCCAGATTCCCTATTGTTACACATTATTTTCATCATCCCTATGATCGTTAATGATGTAAACCTATATGTTGCCTTCAGAGGGGTCAGTGGCCTGAGTTCTTGAAGAGAGAAGGGAGACGAACTTTTCCTGAGAAAAGAAGTTGCATTTTCCCTTGTAAAAACCCTGTAAAAGAGGAATTTTGCAAGTTGCTATATAGGCAGGGTGTGAGAATTCTTGATTCTCGCAGTTTGCACCATAGCTAGGGTGCGAGATGTTCGCAGGTTGCTCTATAGGCAGGGTGCAAGAATGCCTACACGTGGGAAAAACAAGCGCTTTCTCAAATCTTCTAGAAGGAGAAACTTCTATGGTGAGGTGGCATCCGAATGGTTTGGATCTTACTCACTTTCATGATTTAGTTGGATTATCCTAACCTCCTCACCTTATCCTCTTCAACTTATAAACGGAGAGGAGTTATCATGGAGAAAGTTAGTTTTGGTTAGCTTTGGAGCTTTTGGGATTAGCTTGGATTGGATTGAGCTTTGGAGACTTTTAGCTTGGCTAGATGAGCCACTTTGTCAAGATAGATTGTGAATATTATCAGATCTGTGCTCTCAGAATTCTTGGAGTGAAAGTGTGTGGGGAATGAAGGATAGTTGGAAGGGACCTTACGACATCAAGGCCATGGTTGTAATCTGTAGAGTACCCTCTTTACAGTTCAGAGCTTATTCGTGCTCTAAAATGATTTGTACACTCTTTTAATAATAAACACGGGCCAATTAACCACATGGCATTTAAACACAATTAAACACATCTAAATTCCAGAGTAAAAACATATAATTTTACTGCTATGCTTAACAATCCATAGCATTTAACAATAATTTCATTTACATAGCGGAAAACATGATCCATAAACAGCACGGCCATACACCACATGATCAAGCATAATTCAAATACTTATCTGTTAACAGTTGTAGAAATCACCAACCAAGTGCAGGCCTTCCACGAACCTCCCAGCCTTAGACCACACTTTTCTTTATCTCAACAGTGGGTCACCCCCGAGCTGGGACCGAGATCCACCCCAAGGCAAGGAATCCTAGGCTAGGCTGAGGTTACAAGGAAGACATCACAGAAATATCTGGAAGGATTCTTCCCAAACATGCCATCTTACGCCCACTACTACCAGACCCTCATTCCCCACATGCCTGTTCCACCCGGGAGTATACACCTTCACATGCACAGTCCATCGGTGCTAACCTCCCCTTCTGGGTCTCGGTAACAGGCCGGATCAAGAAGTCTCAGAGCCCGTAGCTGGTGCTGGACACTCTCTGGAAGAAAACACTTCCCAGCAAACTCTTTCACCTGGAAAGAGTTGCTTACAGGCTTGACAACCTGCCTCTTCAAACCACAATCACCTCCCTCACCTAGAGAGAGGTTACACACAGGCTAAGCACGAATTCACACTAGCCAGTAAGCCACGCGTAGTCCAGCACTGCGTGGCCACAACATCCAACTAGGAAAACAGACATGGGCTTCCCAAACAGGCTCAGCAATCCCGAAATAGACTCACGGTTTCGGTTTCAGGATTTCACAAGGTGTACAGAGATTCCACTCACAGGCTTGACAGTTCAGAACAGAATGTACGGGCTATCTCAGAATGACACAGGCTTCTGGTTCAAGGGGTGTACGGTTCAAAAGATGCACGAGGATATCTTTGCAAAGGTTCGACCCATTCACGCTCAGACAGTCCGCTAGAATTGAGAAGGAACCTACGCAGCAGTTGACAGGAATGGGAGCGAAACCCCCAACACGTCTTGCTTCGTCAGTTTTAACTGCATGCACATGGGTTGACACTTGTCACCCATGAAGCTCGTTCCTTCACATTTGGAAGTCACTCGTCCTTCCAAAGAACTTAGGGTAAAATAATATGCACATGGATCTTTTTGGAAATAATATTAAAATATTATTCCAGGCCTAAGCCCCCTAGGCTTAGCCCCTGGGTTCAACACTCAGCCCCTTTTTCCCACCTTCCAGCCCCTAATCCCTTGCCCAGTCTGTGCACACTCAGTCCCCCATCACTCTTTCATCGTGGTCGGTCTGCACCTGGCAGTGTTTATATTTTATTGACGTGCTGCATACATACAGATACAAAATCCAGGCCCTTGGCCTTCAACCCTTAGGCTCTCTGGCCTAATCAGACACATAAGCCTACTGGGTTATACAAAACTTGGCTCACTAGCCTATAACACATATTTACAATCTCTTTCAGTTCATAGTTTACATCGGGGTTCAGCCTTGGGGACACTACAATCCCCCTCCCCTTATTTTTGCACTGTCCTCAGTGCAGCTTACACTATCTCTGAAAGCCTTTCAAAATCTTCAAAAAGGTGTGGGTACTCTGCCCACATAACATTTGCATGCTCCCATGTCGCTTCCTTAGGACCGTACCAGGTCCACTAGACCTTTACAAGCTCTATATCTCGATTCTGGAGCTGTTTGTTTTTCCTGTCCAATATGCGCACAGGATGCACTTGCAGGACACCTTCTGGTTCCACCTGAATCACATTCCAATTGATAACATGATTAGCATCAGGTACATATTTCTTAAGTAGTGAAACATGAAATACATTATGTACAGTCATAGATGTAGGTAATGCAAGCATGTATGCAACCGGCCCAATCCTTTCTAGGATCTCAAATGGCCCACAAAATCTTGCTGCCAACTTGGTGCAACTTCCCAATTTCAGGGAACTCCTGTTAGTTTTCACTTTCAGGAAAACATGGTCACCCACTTTGAATTCTCTATGGGTTCTATTACTATCAGCGTAACTTTTCTACCTATCCTGGGCAGCTTTCAGATTCTGTTTGATTTTTATCATCTGATCTTCCATTTCTTTGAGTAGTTTGGGTCCTACTACTACCCTGTTAGCTAGATTATCCCAGCTCACTGGAGTGTTGCACTTTCTACCATATAGTGCTTCGAATGGGCTCATCTTCAGTGATGCATGATGCCCATTGTTGTAGGCGAATTCTACCAAATGTAGGTAGTCTTCCCACCTTGATGGTTTATCCATCACATACATTCTCAACATGTCTTCAATTACTCTGTTCACTCTCTCTATCTGTCCATCAAACTCGGGATGATATGTTGTGCTAAAGTTCAGATTCGTTCCGAATGCTTTGAACAATCCCTTCCAGAAATTCGAAGTGAATTTCGGGTCTCTATCAGACACAATTGTCTTAGGAATTCCATGCAAGTGTGCAACTTCTTTTAAAAAGATATCAGAAACATCTACTGCTCTGTGGGTGGTTTTCAACGAAATAAAATGGGCAGCTTTAGTAAGCTTGTCCACCACCACCATGATTGAATCATGCTGCTTGCTTGTCGTGGGAAACCCTGTGATAAAATCCATTGTTACCACTTCCCATTTCCACTTAGGAATAGGTAAAGGTTGCAGCAACCCTGCTGGGTGTCCGTGCTCAGCCTTGACCTTCTGGCATTCCATACATCTGGTGATGTATTCAGCAATTTCTTTCTTCATACCTGGCCAAAAATAATGGCTTCTGATTGCTGCCACAGTCTTCTGATATCCAGGATGTCCAGCATAAGCCACTTTATGCATCTCCTTTAGAATTTCCAGCTTCAATTCTCGGTCATTGGGTACATATACTCTGTTCTTATACAGAAGTAGACCATCAGTTCCCAGAGCATAGCCTTTCTCGATCTGTGGTCTTTCATGCTGCTGTAGCTTTGCTACAAGATTTCTGTACTGCAAATCAGCACTTGCAGCCTCCATAATTCTATCTTTCAACTCAGTTTTGTACATGTTAAAGGTTGTATCGTGTAATTCATGCACTTTTCTGCTAAGTGCATTAGCCACCTTATTGTCTTTCCCTTTGATATACCTGATATCAAAGTCATATTCACACAGAAATTCCAGCCATCTAATTTGTCTGGCATTTAAGGTCGGCTGATCAAATAAATATTTCAGATTGTTGTGGTCTGTTCTTAATTCGAATTTCTTGCCCATGAGGTAATGTCTCCATTTCCTCAATGCGTGAACAACTGCTACCAACTCTAAATCATGAGTGGCATAATTCTTTTAATGCTATTTCAACTTCCGGGATTCATAGCAAACTACAAATCCTTCTTGGCTGAGAACTCCTCCCAACCCTTCCTTGCACGCATCCGTGCACACTATGTATTCTTTGTTTGGATCTGCAATCCTCAGGATTGGAGCACTCGTTAGCAGCTGCTTCAATTGCTAGAAGCTTCTCTCACATTCTTCATTCCACTGGAACTTCTTCCCCTTCCTTTGCAAGGAAGTGATAGCATGAGCTATCCTTGAAAATCCGGCTATGAACCTCCTATAATAGCCTGCCAGACCCATAAAGGATCTAACTTCTATCACATTTCTTGGTGCTGGCCACTCTTGAATGGCCTGTACCTTCTCAGGATCCACAGCGATCCCTTCTTCAGATATAATGTGTCCCAAGTAATGGATCTGCTTTTGGTAAAATGAGCACTTGCTCAGTTTTGCATATAGTTGGTGTTCTCTCAACACCTGCAGCACCATTCTAAGATGTTGTTCGTGTTCTTCCTCTGTCTTGGAATACACCAAGATGTCATCCAAGAAGACTATGACAAACTTTTCCAGATAATTTCTGAACACTCCATTCATTAAGCACATGAAGACAGCAGGCGTGTTGGACAGTCCAAACGGCACCACTGTAAACTCATAATAACCATACCTTGTTCTGAAGACAGTCTTGCTGATGTCTTCATCTTTTATCCACACTTGATGATATCCAGATCTGAGGTCTATTTTCGAAAATATTTTCGCATCCTTCAACTGATCAAAAAGATCATCAATTCTTGGCAGAGGATATTTGTTCTTGACAGTGACTTTATTCAACTATCGAAAGTCAATGCATAGCCTCAGCGTTCCATCATTCTTCTTCACAAATAGGACCAGGGCTCCCCACAGTGACACGCTAGGATGAATGAACCCTTTCTTTAGTATCTCTTCAAGCTGCATTTGCAACTCTTTCAGCTCTGGTGTGCTCATTCTATAAGGAGCCTTTGAAATTGGAGCTGCTCCAGGCATAAGATTTACAGAGAAATCGATGTCCCTCTTCGGAGGTAGTCCAGAAACCTCCTGAAACACGTCCTCAAACTCTTTGAGCACCCTGTGGTCTTCCAAATTCAAGACCACATCTTGGAATGCTTCTTCCACTCGAGCTGCAAATATTTCACAGCCTTTTCGGTAACATTTCTTCAGCTGCATGGCTGAGATTTCCCTCACAACCATGACTCTGGAAATTCCTTGGATGGTTACCTGATTTCCCTCTTCGTTCAGGCATGTGAATCTCTTGTTACGGTAATCTAGAAGGGCATGGTGCTGGTCCAACCAGTCCATCCCAATTAAGCAATCATATGAGCCTAAAGGCATAATGTTCAATTCACCCTTAGTGTTCATTCCATTCATGTCCACTGAACATGACTTAACCAATTCAGTGACCTTCCTCTTGGTCCCTGTGGCTAACTGCACTAACCAAGACTTCTCATGTTTGCTTCTCATTAGATGCATACTTTCTACCACTCTAGGA
>ML803537.1:103699-136719 GCA_009831015.1 Picea engelmannii
CTTAGCAACCCAAACACAAATGCGCGGCAATAGATCTTGCCGGTTTAATTTGTTTATGTTCCCCAAGGGTTAGGTATTCAAGGGTTCTACAGATAAGGGTTTGCCTTGTGCTATAGCTCTCTGATATACGTGCGGGGTCCAACAGTAGTACTCGGCCCAATATCTCAGGGCACTAACTAAGGAGGATAGATCGTACCCTTAGTCGTACTACCCGACTACCCAGGTACTAGAGAGTATCTGCCCGAGTGTTGTTCTAGGTGACACTATAGCAATCCGGCGGCCGATAGGTTTATCTAAAGAGGGCTTCAGGAATTCTAGGTCGATCCGTACATAGGTGTTTTCTGATGCACTACCACTCAAAGGGGTACCAACAGGGGTTACAAGGGTGGCCAATAGATGTGCTCTTAAGAACCACTTGTATTTCCTACATGTATGAATCCCTCAACCACAGGTTTATGCACGTAACGATAGATCTCTGTGGCTTAAAGACGTCGGAATACGTCTCTACCTTGGAAAAAAAATTACCCACAATTTCTGCCAAGGAAAGTGCTCTGATACCACTTGCAAGATACCAGATATATAAAATATGCAGAACAAAAATGAAATGCTAGAAATGACAGAATAACAGTAAAATATCCAGCATAATCTTCACAATACACAGAAATGATATACGAAATAGCACTTTGATTCAGATAGCAATGTTCATAGGCCTCTTCGAGGGGGCAACCTCCAGTCGAGCAGCGCTCTGTTACAATAATATCCAAGCTAGGGTTCTCATACCCTCGAGTCCTATTTATACTAAAAAGAAGCATCTAGAGGAAGATCCTTCTAGAAGCGGAAGCTTCTATTAGGTCTTCTTACATCCGCCTTATTCTATTTTATTAAAAGGCCTTATTAATATTGACCTTTATTACATCTGAATACATTGATCTACCTATGTGCGGGTTAAGACCTTAACACATATCATAACATAATCATGCAATTGGATATACAAAAGATAAATCTTTATATTTACTTCTAAAGTAACTAGGTTATTTTCATATATCGCATACACATTAAGATGCATGGATGGTATTATCTTGTGAAATGTGCATAAGACTTGTATATTCACATACATATTAATAAAAAATGAATCAATATGATATCCATTCTCTTTATTTGTGTTTTATCAACTTAAAAACATTGAGATGCATTGGTGGCCTTATCTTGTGATGATATGTGTCTAAGACTTGTATATCCATATTCACATGCATATTAATACAAAAATAAATCAATATGATATCCATTATCTTTATTTGTGTTTTATCAACTAAAAAATATGATATCCATTCTCTTTATTTCTGTTTTAACAACTAAAAACTATGAGTTATGGCAATATTATTGAGGGTTTTTTACACCAATATTAAATTTCACTTAAAAAAAAATCCTCATTCTAAAGGTGTTTGTTTAGGTGGATAGATTAGGTATGTGTTATGTTAGATGTGATTCATGTAGGTAGATTATGTGAGTCATTGTTTAGTTAATTGTGCGAAGTGAATTTTTATAAAATTTAGAAAGCTTTTATATTTTTTAACATTTTTGTTTGATGGTGATAAGTGAATGCAAAAAATTGTTGGATTTTTTTATTTGGTGATGATAAGTGAATGCAAGAAGTTGTTAAACCTTTTAAATATAATTTAACATCTAAAAAAAATCATTTATGTTATGAAAACATGGAATGTGAATACATTTATGGAAGTTATGTTCAAGAAGGTCTAAACCTAGTGGGTCACTTCACACTCAAGCTAGGTTAGAACAATGCACGCATGTTTTACTTCATCAAAATGCATATGCATTTTGCTTAAATAAACTCATATATAGTTCACCAAATTGTGTAGGTTTTTTCTTGCATAAGAAAAATAGCTCTTTCGTAACATTTTCACATTTTATTGCTAGATTTTTTTGATGTTATATTCAAATGAGATTTTGGTGTGCTATAATAGTGGGTTTAAAGTTTTAATTATCTCAGTGTGTACTTAACCTAAGATGATAATGAGTTTATTAATTATCATGGTGGTTTTGGGACCATTGTAGGCATGTCTTTTTTTCCTAGGAAAAAAGAACTTTATATTTGATATTTATAAGGTGAAATCAAAATATACATCATGTTTTCTTTTTAGGCTAAAAAAAGAAACACTCGAGTATTGTATTTCATATGACCCTATATTTATCTATGTCTACTTGCAAACAATTTTCTAGACTCCTTGAAAGTAACCTTTACAATAATAAACCAATTCTTTTTCATCTAACCTAAAGGCTATAACACAAATATTTCAAGATCAATAGATAAAAACCATAGCAATGGGAATCTAAAGGTATGAACCAGTATATTAAAACAAAATTTGATCAAATATTGATACTAGAGACGCTTCTCTTAACTCTTCTCTTAACTCTTGCTCATTAAGGATCCCTTCTTCTAGAAACAAAGTGTCTTTTGATAACTGATCTGCTAGGATATTAAAAAATTTATAGACATGAGAAAAGGATATAACTTTAGAAATCTCCTTTACCTACAGGAACCGATTCATAAGAGGCCTAAGCAACATAATATTTAATTAACATTTATTATTTCCCCAATCCACCATCAACTTCGGATCTCCAAACACTTGTAGTTTTTTAACACCCTTGTCTACATTGGTCTTCAATAAAAGCCACATAGCATAAAGGTTTTCTTAGTCATTAGTACCTAGCTGTTGGACAGGCGTTATGGAAATAATATTCAAGAAAATCCTATGTATGGAAGATGTGTGCAAAAGAAGAAGAAGAAGGATGACAAAGAAGATTTGAGAGTGCACAGTTTGGGCACATTCAGGATTACAGTGCGCAGTGAGAAGAATAAAGAAGAGATATAAAACAAAAGAAAAAGCAAGAAATAATGCAAGAAAAGAAAGCGGGTGAAAATGAAGGATGACATCTTGACGTGCTAAAGATAGATGGATGCACAAAAGCAGGAAGAACAATAGTTAGAGTGAAAAAACAACATGCAAATGGAAAAGTAGGTCAAAGAAGCCTGAACAACAAGTCAACTTGAGTTATCATGAATTGTAATAAGGTTTTGGGATGAACAAAGTAGGGTTTTAAGCCCTATAATTTATGTATAAAAATGTAATGGGTTGGGAAAATAGGGGTTATGTTCTGGTCGAGAAGAGAGTGATAGAATGATCTGCAGAAGTCACTATAGAGTCTATGTCTAAATGTTATGGAGATGATGCAAAGAGAGAGAGAGAGGCTTGCACTGCAGAATGACTAGGCCAAGAGAAGGAGAAGATAACATGATGTATCTTTCTAAGCATAGTGTGAAGGCCTGAGAGAATTGCATAAAGAATAATAAAGAATCGAATCGTGGACGTAGCCCAAAGTTGGATGAACCATGTTAACAATTGCATTTATTTTTCTTTTATGTGATTGATCATGGATACTCTCTTGATGCATATTGGACTAGAATTACTCTCTATGTGATCATTGTGCATTAGTATGGATGTTACATTAATCAGTTTATGTTGTAATTTGAAGCATAATGGTAATAGCTAATTGAATTCTCTAAGAAACCTAAGAAGAGAAAATACAGAATAATGTGTGTAGAAAAGATAAGTAAGAATGATAAAGATGATCACCTCCCATTCCCTCACTAATGCAGAAACTTGGTTCCTACAACCCTAATAGATGCCTCGAGTGAGACTCTACTTGCATGTAGGTGATGCCAAAAGTGTTGGTGTCTAAAGGGTTTTTGTTGGTCAAGATAATGCGAACCTAGGGTCTTACAACCGCACATGCGCCAACAAATAGTTTTGTTGTTGGGACCCTGAATCTGTGATTGAGGGAATGTTTTGGAGTCTGACTAAGAAAGAGATATTAGAATGGTTAGAAGGGAAGGAATGAGAGTTTTCTTAGAAAGAGAATAGAAACCCTTGGGTGAGTGATGAGTAGTGGATGAAAAAGTATGTGTACATAGAGTTGCATGAAATTTTCTTTCGTGAATTTCTGATTATTCTAACTGAGTGGTTAGAGAAACTAGTAGAAAACACTAGAAGGTATCAAACTGCAATGTTGAGGAATTTGAATTTTGAGTTGGTAAGAAAATTGAATTTTGTAAATAATCAAACTTCTCGCACAAATTATTTATGGATAGGTAGTATATTAGGAGGATGTATTACAAAAGTTGCAGTAGATTATACCCAGTCATATATTGTTGCAGAAAGGGACTTCTTTAAAGGTCCATGTGGAAGGTTCATGGAATCAATGGGTATGTGGATAAAGATGTTGTTGTGTGACAAGTGCGTGGTGATGATGGAGTTTAATTGCTAAGGGGATTTACGCACATAGCGGAACAATGGGATGACAAGAGGATAGTCTGAGGACATGAGAGAATGAAAGAAGCGATGAAGAAAGAAGGGAGGGACTAAGGATACAGAGAACTGAAGAAATTGTATCAGAGGAAGAATATGAGTTTGGAGCATTTCGCAATGGAAGAAGATACAAGAGATGAAATACTAGGGCTGAGAAAGAAGAGTCACACAGTGAGACTGGGGGAGAGGACCATGCACAATAGTCGAAATTGTGGAGATACCACACATAAGAGGAGAGGGAGAGGAGTTCTAGTCTAGTCCTGTAATAGAAGATTCATCAAGCCCTACTCAGACTGGATCCTTTGTTGAATCTGCAACCTCGTGTACATCATCACAATCAAAGATAACAGTTGAAGACTTATCAAGAGCCCTTATAATTAGAGAGGGAGGATAGATTAGTAGCAATTAGAGAAGTTGGAGCAATGCGCAGAGTCAAAGTAAACCAACATCACAAAGAGGAGGGACTACACAAAGCAACCTGACAAGGGTAGACAACACCCTCAAACTGTTTGATTTTCAGGGAGTTGGTTCAGAGGACCCAGAACAACATATGTCTTTTTGTGAGACAATTTGGGTTGCAAAGAATGTCCAGGATGATGTCGTGAATATTACGCAGTTGGAAACAACAGTTAGAGGTTGTGCATTAGTCTAGTACATGAAGTTGCAGAGTACAATGCCTACATGAAAAGTCGGGACTTTGGTAGAGATAAGAAAAGAATTGTTAAAAGAGTTCAAGAAACCAAAGTATGAGTCATAGTATGTTACATAGATGAAGGAAATTAAACATGTGCAAACTAAATTGGTCTGGGATTATGAGCAACATTTTAAGGATCTGATGGGTAGACTAACTTTCCATATCCCTGATCAACAACATCAAGAATGGTTTATTGTAGTAATTCTACCACACATTCATAGGTCGTTGACAAAAATTTGTGTCACAACCCAAGGCTCTGGAAGTTGAAATGAAATTGGAATCACCTCATGTAGGAGACAGTGGAGGGATGGCATAAGTTCAGATGTAGTTGGATGCTTTGACAATTCAACTAGAACAACTTACAAAAGGGAAGGAGAAACGAGAACAAGTCTGGTGTACCAAGTGTAGGACTGAAGGCCATCACAAGGACAAATGCCCAACATTCGCACGGTATTTTGAAACTAGAGCACCGAATCCATGACCAAGAGGGGATTATTGTGAGATATGTAAGAAATGGGGACATTATCCAATTGAGTGTCCAATACTACATAAGTATCAGAGTACACCAAGGAACTTATTTTGTAATTTTTGCAAGTGAGTTGGACATGAAGAGAAGATTTGCCGTGCATTGATTTGATGAGGGAGCGTACTATATATATGAACAGGATTTAGGAGGAGTATGTTGCAACAGAAGGAGGTGGTGAACAGTATAATATCCAAAGGGGCTCTAATCTAGGGAATAGAGGAAATTTTGGTAGAGGTTGAGGTAGAGGAAATTTTGGCAGAGGAGGAAGAGGACTAATAATTTGTTACAATTGTAATCAACCGGTACACTTAGCCCGCGACTACATGAATCCATGTACAATGTGCACATACTGTAGAGAAATGGACCATGCGACATAATATTTTCCTCAACTAGTTGTGAAATGGTAGGTGAGGGGGAATCAAAACTAGAGTCCAAATAAAAATGTAGAGAATATATTAGCCAAAAAACGCAACAAAGGACCTAGAATAGCAGTTGTTACTCATGGAGGATCTATAACAGGGGTTGATGCGATGAATGGAGGAAAGTAGGATGAGAAATGGGTAAATAAGTCAACAGGGCCTATACCAGCCTTCGATCCTGAGCAAGAAAAGGAGACATATCAGAGGGAACGAAAAGAGGTACTTAGATAGGATTGGGGAGCATCAACATCATTTGCACCTCATGTAGGAGATCGCGTTGTGTCATAGAGGCCAACTAGGAAGGCATGCACTCTAAGAGAATTCTTGAGAAGTTGCGTAGATATAATGAAAGATGAAACTATGATGAATGCACTATATGAAACGATTGATCATTACATGCAAGGAAGGGAAACTTCCATCGCATAGAGGGTGGTAAATCATGTACTGTGCAGAAAGAGGACCAACAAAGAATTCAGATTCAGTGCACAAATTGGGGAATATGATGTGGATAATGTTATCTTGGATTTGGGATATAATGTGAATATGTTACCTAGGCAGACCTATGAAATGATGGGAAAACCCAAGTTGGTCTGGTCTCTTGTTCAATTAAGGCTCACAAATCAACACAAGATAGTACCAATTGGTCTATTTATAAGAGTAATTGTGAACATAGATGGGGTGTGTAGTGTGGCAGACTTTGAAGTTATTGAGATCGTGGATGATAGTCAACCTTATCCAACACTCATGGGACTTGAATGCGACTTTGATAATCAAGCGATCATTAATATGAAAAGGAGGGAAATGATATTTAAAATTGGAGATTTGAAAGTTATTGCACCATTGTACCTAACATAAGGAAAGAGATACATAGAGCCAACACGGGGAAACAACATTGATAATTTGTATAACATGACTATCCATATGGAGGATTATGTTAACCCCACTGTAGATGGTGTGCTAAGTTGGAGAAATATTAGTTCATGTGCATCAAATTCATAGGAAGGTCTAGAGCATTGGCAACAGAGGATACATGAACTATCAACTAGACGATGTGCATCATAACTTGATCATTGCGTTGGATTTGGAAAAGAGATATGTGACCCACCTAGGTATGATGGATTGACTGATATAAGATTGTTTGTAAAGGTGTTTGAGATGCAGGTATCCAAACAAAAAATGTTTTTGGCATTAGATGTCATCCTCAAAGAGAATCTAGCCAGATGGTGGGTTGCACAAAGATGTAATGAAAGACTATCATAGTGTAGAAGGATAATGAAAGTGAGATTTGGTATCGAGGTAGAGAATATTGCATCCAGGTATACATGGGAGAGTGATCCAACAGATCATGTGGAGCAGTGTAGAAACCGATGGAGTTCGACACCAAAAGAGGAATGGATATACAGATTTATACATACCCTGGACACAATTATGAAGAACTGGTATTTGAAATTGAATATGCATAGAGAGGCAACCAATTGGTATGAACTGACTTGAAGGTTCAAGGTCACGTTTATATTTTAAAATGAATCTCCATCAATAGATTCAGCGCTAAATACTATTCTAACTAAAATATTTTTAGAAGAAGGGTCGATAGATGTGGTACCAGTGTGCAGTGTGCACAAAGCTTCTATGTTTGTTCATATGTTATTGGAGTGTTACAATGTTGCTAAGCAAGAATATGATGAAGAAGATCCCATGAACATGCAAGTACATAAAACATAAGGAGAATGAGAAGTAGAAGGACCAGAGCTTGAGTCCATTGCATACACACAACCAATAAATATGTGGAAGGTGAACATTGGGACAATAGAGAACCCAGAGTTTGCACAGATAGGGGATTAATGGAGTGATGAGACAGTAGAGAATATTGCAGACTTATTGCACAAGTATCAAGACCTATTCCCAACCACATTTTCAGAGATGAAGGAGATAACTAGGGAATTAGGAGAGATTAATATTCCTTGTAAACTAGGTGTTAAGGCCTTACAAGTTAAATCATAAATACAAGGAGAAGGTGAAAGTAGAAATAGACATAATGTTGGACACGGGAATCATTGGACATGTGGTGGAATCAAAGTGGATAAGCCTAATGGTAGTGCAAGACAATAAGACAATAGGAATAAGGATTTACATGGATCTGAGGAAGTTTAATGATGCATGTTTACATTATCCATTCCCAACACCATTCACAGACCAAGTATTGGAGAACGTAGGAGGGAAAGAGACTTATTCTTTCATAGATGGATTCTCAGGATACCATCAGATAAAAATTGCATAGGAAGACCAGTACAAGATTTCTTTTGCGATAGAGTGGGGAATTTATCAATATACAGTAATGTCCTTTGTACTAAAGAATTCCCTTGAAGTTTTTTCAAGAGTCGTGGTTGCAACGTTCAAGGAATTTATTCATAAGTTCCTTGACGTATACTTAGATGATTGGAATCTGTTCAGCCTACTAAAGGATCACATAGAATTTCTCAAGATAATGTTGGATAGGTGTAGACAATGTCATATTTCGTTGAATTTGAAGAAGTGTATTTTTTGCGCACAGTTTGGAATTTTATTGGGCCATGTAGTCTGGAAGCAGGGATTACTAGTGCATCCAGCCAAGATTGTAGTGATTCTGGAGTTAGAACCACCTACATCATTCAGACAACTAAGGGAAACTCTGGTTCATATAGGATATTACAAGAAGTTTATCAAAGGCTATGCACAAATCACAACACATGTGGAAAAGTTGTTGAAGAAGGAAGAAAAGTTCCAATGTAACGAGGATTGTTAGAAGGGTTTGGACACATTAAAGAAAAAACTAGTGATTGCACCGATTTTGATCATTCCATATTGGAATAAGGAGTTCCATGTTCATGTATATGCATTGTCCATAGCGTTGGGAGAAGTGTTATCTCAGCCAGGGGAGGGAGACACAGATCACCCAATTTATTTTGCAAGTAGGAAGTTGTCCATAGCAGAGAATAATTACACCACCACAGAACAAGAAGGATTGGCAACGGTATATACACTGCAGAAGTTCAAACGTTATTTATTGGGATCTCACTTTAATGTGTACACAGACCATTATGCATTAAAATACTTAGTGAACAAGACAGTGTTGGGGGGGGAGAATATGCAGATGGCTATTGTTGTTTCAGGAATACGATTTTGAGGTTGTGGTGAAACCGGGGAAGTTGAATGCAGGGATATATGATTTATCACTCATATTATTAGGGGAAGATGCGGGGAATTTAGATGACATATTACCATATGCATGACTATTTGCAGTTAAAATGGTGGATGAATACTTCTTGGAAATCATGAATTTTCTCAGTACAATAATGGCCCCATCGGACATGAAAGATGCGTAGAAGAAACAACTGGTAGTTAAAGAAACAAACTATCAACTTGTTGCATGAAATTGGTATAAGTTACGTGCAGATGGAATATTGAGATGATGTTTGTTGGAACATGAAAGGCCTATGATACTCACAAAAGCATACGAAGGGATTGTAGGAAGACATTAAGTAGGAAAAGTGATTGCACAAAAGATTTTGTGCATAGGGCTCTAGTGGCCCACAGTGCATAAAGATGCTAAAGAAAATTGTCAATCATGTGATGTATGAAAAATATTGGGAAATCCATCCAGGAGGGATGAAATTCCTTTAAATACACATGTTACATTGTAATCATTTTATAAATGGGCCATAAAATTTGTGGGACCTGTTATCCCCGATATCTAGGGATAACTAGGAGATCATGTCTCGAGGCCCACAGGTCCTAGACATGGAGTACCGAGAGCAGGATTGACCTGAGCATGGCCCTGGAGGGCCCATCTTTCTTCGTCTTCGCCAGATTTGTCCTGTCAGTAGCAGTAGCTTCCATCACCACCATCTTGGACTTGCATCAGAGAGGACTCTTGCCCCATGAGGTAATTGGTCCGAGGTATCATGGTATGTGTTATGTTTGATCATTATGACCTTCTTATATATGCATTAGGTTCCTTTCATTTCTGATGACTGCTTGGATCTTACACTAATCCACTTGACCATTGTTGGGGTGATTGATGGGGTGACTTAGTAAGCTGATATTCATGGGTTTTGGTTAGCCACCAAGGGGGATTTGCAGAACCATCATTCTGCTCCCACCATTTTGTCATTTTTCATCTTATACCCCGCACATCTATCCCATTCCCCTAGTCCGGCCATTAGGATGACCTTTGAGGGTTACACTTTGTCTTGTGGGAAGAAGGGGCTAAAGGCCCAGGGAGTAAAAGAAGCTGGTAAAAGATAAAATCCATAGGAAATAAAACCTAGAGATGCTTCACCCAGGGGATCCCCGAGAAGGCAATAAAAGGCCTTTCGATAAGAAACTGAAGGGACCCTAAAAAAAATAATAAAACAAGACCTAACTAGGAGGATGGGAGGTCTCATCACGAGCCAGCCCATTATGTTCATAAGTATCCAGCAGTATGACATTGCCATCATCTGGCCACCACACCAGGGCAGTGACCTTTGGTTACATGGCCAAGGGAAAGGGGGTCTCATCACGATCTAGCCTTATCATCTCTGCGAAGATACCAGTGGGTAACACTGTCAGCTCTGGACACCAAACCAAGGCAGTGTCCTCTGGTCAGACCTTTAAGTAAAAAAGAAAGAAAAGCAATAAATAAAAAATATAAAGGCAATAAAGGGCTTGGAAAAAATGCATCCATGATGGGTATAGCTCGCCTCCTACAAAGGCACCAACAGACAACACCTACCCTTGGTCTTACTTTGACTAGACATCCCTAAAAAAAAAAACCATATCACCTCATAAAACATGGTTTGAATAATCTTCTGAGGAAACTTTCCATCTCTTGTGGGTATTAGCCCAATAGGTTGTTATGTTGGTTTCTTTAGCTTTGTATAGTAGATCTGTGTAATGTCTTTGAGCTCTTAGATGATATGCTAGGAATTTCATGCATGTATTTGATAAATTTAATGATGAAATATGATTGACATTTCTATGATCCCTAGGACTGATGAGCCCATGGAGGGCGTAGTCTTTGATGTGCAGGACCATACCCAGTGGATAGGTACCAGTGGACCGGTTCACATGGGGATATGATTAGTTCGGACCTCCATGGGGCTGAAGAGTCCATCAGATGGTTGTTGGGATGGCAGAGGTAGGACAACATTGTGAAGAGCCCTTGCATGAAGAAGAAGAGGGACGTTCTCACCCAGGACGCTTTGGCAGAGCTCGACCTAGGGGGATCACCCATTGTAGATGAGATGATGGCTTTTGATGGACAGGATGCCACCCAGGGCAGGCTGGACGTTTTCTGGAGCATGTGGCAGTGTGATGGGATTATTTGGCACGTGTGGCAGGTTGCAGGAGCCCCAGGGGGGCCAACATTTTGCTTCTTAGATGCTGATCTTGCCCAAAATGGGCTTTTTCTCCCTCAGAGGGGCCTAACGTCTCCCTTTTAACTCATATTTTGACATTTTTAGCATTTAATGTGTAAAACACTGTAATATTGTAAGTCAGCCTTGTCGGCTGTTTTAATGACCTATTTTTGTAATTAAAGGTCATTTGAATGATATAAAGAGAGGACGTTGCCTCTCATTTTTAAACATAAGACAACTCACTCTCTTGTGAGAGGATAATTTTTAGTCTTTTTTCTTGGTATTGGCTCTTGGAGTTGAGGCGCTACACTTGTGGAGGATCTTCTTTGGCATGTTTATGGTGTTTTCTATCATTGGAAGGTTTACAACTAGGGTTTGACAAGCTCTTCATTGATTTGTAAGTGTATTTTTCATGCAAAACTTCTTGATTGAATGGTTGTAGGTTAAATATCTTACATTTATGGTTACATTGTTATTATTATGCTTAGTCATTGAAACCCTAGGTAGCAAGCACACAAGTAGGTCCTTGCTTCATGTCCCCATGATAGGAAACTTGTTTAGCCATTTGATTAAGGAAAACCTAGCCTAGTTGTTGCTACACTAGTTCCCCTTTTTCTGAGTTAGTTTTGAAACATAAATTGAAGAAAGAAGACGTCCTAGGCCTAATTGATTTTACACCTAGGGTTTGACTCTTAGGGTTTGAAAAGCCTTGGCCCTACAACACTTTTCATCCCTAGATTTATGTTTTGAAGCTAGCCATTTTTGCCAAATAATTTTAAGGAAAGAAGGAGGAGCATGAGGCCTTGCTTAAGAAACACCAAAATGAGCCTCCTCCCCTTAGGGTTTTGACTTTGTGGACCTGCCATTGCAACACTAGAAAGCCTAACTCTCTCGTCCTTAAAATTAGATCCTTCCAAGCCTTTAGCCTTACTCCTTGACTCCATTTACCCTAAGGCACTAGTCTAGAACTTCAACATTGAGTCAATTCTGTTAAAACAACCTTTCAAACTTCCAAAATTTGAAACCCTAACCAACCCTAGAGACCTACTAACCCTAATTAGATGATGATGTCATGCCTATTTTGAACTCTTGAATAGTATAAAAGTTGTGGCTAAGTCATCAAGTGATAGACTTTGATGTGTAGGGAAATTTCATTGGCTTAGTTAGCAAAACGTCCACCTCATTGTCTAGCAAAACTAACCTAAAACTAGGCTAACATCACATATAGTATAGTGACGCAACACTCTTGTATTGAATGAGCAAGTGATGATATTTTATGATAATTTAGAGATTGATTATATGCTTTGAATGTTATATCATCTCCAGTGTTTATTGACAAGTGATATTATAAGCTATAGCAATTTTTACAATCATTGACTTCGTCAATAATTACTGCATTATTTATGCTCATTTGTATTTCACATTGATAGTCATTGACAATTGAAGCATTAACCACTATTTGCATGTATTAGTTTTATTGTTGCCTTGTCTCGCAAACATGTGCTTCTACTGTGGTTTATCTTCTCTCTGACTATCTTCCTTGGCGATAATCTGTGAAGGGAAAACCAACTTTAAACTCTTGAGCCTTAATCCCTTGATCCTTTTCCTTTCAACACCCCAGATTACCTAGGGACGTCTCCCTTGGGATTAGCCACCCTGAATAGAAAGAGCCCCCCATCGAGGTGACAGTGGGTGGGGAATCTCCTGTTACGCCAGTTTGACTCTTTTCTTCAAGCCACTTAACCTATACTACAAACTGAGCGATAACAGGACCAGTCAACCCACAAGCACTAAGATCAGGGGCAAGGTACATAATCACCGCAACAAAATATTTGACAAGATGGGAAAAAGCAACACCAGTCCTAGAATGCATTGTGAAGATTGTTGTGTGATTTATGTTTGAGAATGTAGTCATGTGATTTGGATTTCCATGCATATTTCTCGGTGATCAGGGAACACATTTATTGAATAAAAAAATTGCAACATTAACTAAGGAGTTTCAAATTCATCATCAGAAGAGTACCTTGTATCATCCTCAAGCCAATAGGACAGTGGAAGATTTAAATAAAATCATGGAGAATGCTTTGAAAAAGATATGTAATGTAGGGAGAGATTATTGACTTAAGAGTTCCTACATTTTTATGGGCCTACAGGATGACAAGCAAAAAGTTGACAGGGAAGACACCTTTCAAGTTGGTCTATGGGAAAGAAGCAGTTATGCCAATGGATTTTATTCTACCTAGCCTGCTCATTGTAGTGATCACTAATCTTTCAGACTTTGGCACAATAGAGGAGAGATTTTCATGGTTGGTATAGCTTGAGAAATATTGGTTTGTCGCAGGTTTCCATCAGCAAGTTCAAAAAACAAGAGAGAAGGCATGGCATGATAGAAACATTAAACATAAAATTTTCAAGTAGGAGACTTGGTATTAATCTATGACAATAAGTTTATGCAACATCCTGGAAAGTTCAAAATGCACTGGTGAGGAACCTATGTAATTTAGTATGTGATATAGACAGGTGTTGCGCAGTTGGAAACCCTAAATGGAGAATTCCTTGGAGGAATGGTGAATGGGAGTCGACTAAACTCTATAGAGACGACTGAAAATATGCACAGTAATTGGGGCCCCACTAAAACACATGTATCATAGTAACTATATATAGTAGGAAGGTAAAAACATAGAAAAAACATATAAAAAGTAGAAAAAGGAAGAAAATAAAATAAAAAGTAGATATAGAAAAAGAAAATATTGTAGAGTACAAAGGCATAAGAAATTGCAAAGAGGGAAGGATTGTCATGCTATCAGGATGGGACTATTCCAACCAAAAAAATAATGCACATAAGCAAAATACCACAAAGAAAACAAGCTCGAAAGCAAGAAAAATTGCGCAATATAGTATTGAAAAGATCGTTAAAGGCATTAAAGAAAGGAAACAACGACTACAAAGTAGTAATAACAGGTCATAAAGACGCCATAGAATATTAAACGATAAAATTCGTTGGCAATCACGAAAGACTGGAAGTACGAGGAAAAAATCACATGATGGATTTGGTAATAAAGTTGCATTTATGTAACCATTCATCAACGCCGTTGGCATATTAGACAAGTTAGTTAAGGCATGAAGAGACTTGAACAATTGACAAGGAGGAACAAAAGCAGTTGAGGGTTGCCAAGCATGAATTATTGTTTTTATGAGCTGCATGCAAGTGAGAGAAAACCAGAGTTGACTCGGAGCTGAACTACAGTAGCACCAGAACAAATAACAGAGAAAGCAAAGAAACCTATCGCACGAAATAATGGCCCCATAAAAATTTGGAACATCATCAACAATGGAACGGAAGCAATCGAAACGACCATCAATTGCACCAGAAGTTAAGGAAATACCTAGATCTTCGACTTCACAAGAAAATTTCCGCATGGACTATATACCATTGCGAAAAGACAACGGGCCTCAAGTTAAAGTACCAACAGATGGAAAATACCCATTGGCCACACCAACAATCCCACCTGGTGTAAGAATTGAATGAGACATGCTATGAAATATTGTCACCCTTGCGTTTGTAGATCACGATATCACAGACGAGCAGAAGTTTCCTGAGCTGGACAGGGAAACATACTTGTGCACCAAGAGCGTATCAGACACAGGATAAATACTTCTGGAACCGCAGTTGTGGGTAGCAAGACTAGAGAAGTTGGGGATATTGAACCTAATGGAGATTCCCCATTTTGAACGCAGCATGGAAATCAATGTCTGTGTCAAGTTAATACTTAGTTGCATCCATGGAGGAATGTTGTGGCTTTCCCCACTACTATTGATTGATACCGAATTAATTGCGCAGATCACGGGGTTACCAAAATCAAGAGAGGATCCAGGCACATTGTTCATCAAAGTAGAGGAGAAATCACTATCAAAATCCATGAAAGAGAAGTTCCACACCTTCAGGGGGGAAAGGGGGTTGGATGTTACGCACATCAATGATGACGATGTCCAGTTTTCAATGCAGGTGTTAGCCTGCAAATTGTTGAGGAAGTGTCACAAGGACGAAGTTCCTACTCTAGTAATCACAGTCGTAGAAAATGTGCAGAGGGGGTCCAAATGAATTGGGCCACATTCTTAGTGAATCAATTTTTGAAAGATTGCATAGAGGCCTAGGGAAAAGGAAAATAGTTTCATTATTATTGGATTCTTATTTTGATTGCACTTGTAGGATGGTAGGAACCACGTTATTACCAACGTATGAGAAAAACTAGTAGAGGCATTACAGATGCACGGTATGCCAACTTATGGCATACGCCAAACAAAAGGAGAAAACAAACAACAATGTTATATTTTATGTATACTTTGACAAATTAAGATACATCATCACACATACACCGCGCATCATTGTCGAGACAATAGAAACCTAACGAGACATTGCACGACTTAAAGAAGTGATTCACCGTATGTACATGCAAGATAAAAAGCACCTTGCATGCCAGTGGATTCCAACCAACTACAGGTTGACAACAAATGATGTATGCCTAATAGCTAATGATTGGGAATTCAAGTGGAAAATCTCATCAGAACAAATGGGTCACCCAAAATATGAAGAACAAGACAGGGATGACGAAGAACTGGGTGAGGGGTAGGGGAATGACCATAAAAATGGCGCAGGGAATATGCCAAGACCATTAGCAATATAAGCGCAATCCCCAATCCCTGCAATAAGAGTAAAATGAAAATATAAGGGGAAGGAGCCAACAGGAGGTGCATGCAAGAAGACCAAAGTGCACAAGGTACCCCCAGTCTATACTCTGACCAATGATGACATGGAACGAATCAGATACCAAGTACGGGATGCCACATAGGAATTCATTGAGGAAGCGACGAGGAAACAAGTAGAGAAGCACTAGAAGGTGCAGGATCAATTGGTAAAATTATAAGAGCTTTTGGAAGCAACTAGAATAACACCAGCGCACAGAGTGGGTGGAAAACTGAGCACAAGTTTGGTAGAGGAAGCACATACTTCCAATCTACCTCTAACCAAGCTAGCAGTGGGGCATATAATGTTACAAATTGAGATAGATGCATTCAAGTTCCTAATGCACGAATTGCAAGAACATATGAAGACACTGATCCACTTGAACATATTGGTGTCACATATGCCTATACACATATTACAAAGCTTGCAAATAGGCATTTTGTATGAGATTCAGCTCTGAGAAGATGAAGCAAAACAAGAAATGACCAAAGTAATGGATGAAAGGGCTCAATTGCAACAACAGTATGCAAATGCACTCGAGTAAAAGAATGAATTTGAAGGAAAAGTGGAATAAATAATGAAGGAAAAGAATGAGGTTGAGCTAAGGGCCAGGAAAGCACTAAAGGAAAAGGACGAAGCCAAGATAATGGCGTAGAAGACACAGACGACCATCCAAAAGTTGTAAAAGGAAATTTTGGAGGTACAAATTGTAGTAGAGGCTACTATGGAAGAGCAGGTCTCAAAAATTGGAGAAGTCATCAAAGGATTATTCCGAAGGATTGAGGACCTACAACTGCGCAATACACTAGGAACACCACTGGAGGAAAGAGTAGGCAGAGAGAGAAAAATGTTGACAATTGTAGCCAACATCAATAAATTGGAGGAAGTATGCCCAAAACTCTGCAAGGAAAGCACAAAAATATGGATAGGCCTGGTAGAAGATCCAGAGATGAAGGTTGTGGAAGCAAAATTAAGGGATGCACAGGAAAATGCACAGAAATATTCAAAAATCATAAACACCCTTCCATCAATTGTACGTATGATGACCATTCTGGCATAGAATAAATCATATAAACAAGTTGAAAGGATGTGGGATCAACAAAAGATCCTCCAGCAGTGCTTAGGAACATTGCAAGAAGAAGCATTGAGGGTTATAGGCGAACTAGTCATGCCCTATCAATGGTATCAGAGCGGTATGCTCTTCGTTTGTCTTTTTTTTTGCAAGTCCCTGACAAGGTCTGGGTACAAGAATTTGGGACTCAAACCAGTCCATCCTTTTCAAGATCGATCGCACCGAGCCCAACCAAAACTCACGGGGGACGAGAAGAAAGATGATGAAGTAGGAAATCCTTTTAAATTGTTGCTCGAGGAAGCCCTCATGTGACAAAGGAATGAAATGATGGACAACTTTACACAGATCCTTCAGTAGATTCCCACAGGAGATGCATCTTCATCAAGTGGTGATGCAACCCCCTTAAAGGTACAAGTAAATTTTGATATTCCATTATTTGAAAGACTGATAGATGTGGATGTTGTAGATAAATGGTTGAATCTACTCAAAGGATATTTTTTGGTCCACAATTTTTCTGATAGGGAAAAGATTACTTTTGCACTCCTCAAGGTCGTCCCCCATGTTAAGGACTAGTGAGATACTTACTCTGAGCAAAGGGCCACAGAGGAATCTGTAATATTTGTGGTCATCCCCACATGGGATTCCTTCAAGGATTCCATTAAAGAATAATACTACCTTGCTGGAAGCTACGAGGACTAGTACACAAGATGGACCACGATGTGTCAGGAAAGGGACCAGATAGTACCATATTTCACCAATATTTTCCATACTCTGTGCACCAAATTGGGTATCAAATACTATGAACGACATCTGGTGCTGAAATACCACAATTGTCTACATATATACATTCAAATGGAAAATGGAGGTTCTAGACATTGGATCATTAAGTGCAGCTTATATATATGTTGTCAATATCGAGTATAAATTTAAGCAGAAGAGGTGAGAGTTTGGATCTGCAAACTCCTCATAGTTGAAGCAGGGAAAAGGCAGTCCCAACCCACCAAACAGGGGACAAAGAAAAGATGTCCATTCTCAGGATAACCAGTCCAAGCTGCAACCCAAGAAGGGTAATGAGAAATCGAAGAAGGACACATGAAAGTGTTGTGAATACCATAAAATCCCTTGGCACAACATCGAAGAATGTCTCTCTAAGAAGTCATTGGTGGACGAGCTGAAAGCTTCCAAGTCAGAGGTAGATTCTGACTCTGAATAATATCTATAAAGTGGGAAGTGTATTATCATTGTCAAACTCAGTGCTAGTGTCACTACCACCAAATTCCAGCCAAGTGAACCAGAAGAACTAGAGGAAGGGGAATGCCTCTTTCACTCACATATGTGGGTAAAGGGGGCTTCGCAAGGGGGTTACGCTTCATTTCATTGTCAATAGCAGTAGTCAGAAGAACTTGATATCAACAGAGGTCATCAAGCAGTTGTACCTATCGATAACATCACATTCACATCCCTACACCATCGATTGGCTTCGCCAAGGAAGATATATATGCGTCAACCAACAATGTTGTTTCCCCTATGACATCAAGCCCTTCAAAGACGAGGTATTGTGTGATATTTCTCCCCTTGAAGTTTGTGATGTTCTATTAGGCCAGCAATATTTGTGGAAGCGACATGTTGTGTATGAGTCTAGACCCCGCAATGTTATTATTAATTTGGGTAGACAATTGTATAGGATACTAGAGGTAGTTCCTCCTACCACTATTTCTTTAACCTCTACTAAGCAATGCAGTAAATTCATTTCACAGAACGGGAAGTTAATATTCTTTGTGATCGGTGATTGTAGTAAGCAAAAGGTCCCCGCCACTTCTGTGACCTCTACACAGAGCCTCTCTTTGCAGTAGAGGAAAGTGGAAGAGATCATGGAAAAGTACAGAGACATATTCTCCTCAGTCATTGGGGTACCAATGCACTGCCAAGTCAAGCATCCAATCAATCTAACCCTCAGTGCACCTTTTCCTAATGGACCAGTCTATCGTCGCTCGTGGATGGAAAATGATGAAGTCAAGTGCTAGATCCAAGAGCTGCTTCAAAAGGGGCACATCTGACCCAGCTCCTCCCCTTGAGGATGCCTGATTGTACTGGTGTAGAAGAAAGACAGGACATGGCGGCTCTGCATTGATTATAGAGCATTAAACAAAATTACAGTCAGGAACCGGTACCCAATTCCCCGAATTGAAGACCTTATTGACCACCTCAAGGGGGGAAAGTTCTTCAGTAAGATTGACCTAAAGTATGGCTACCACTAGGTTCCCATCAAACCGACTGATGTATGGAAGACAACTTTCAAATCTAAAGAAGGTCTCTTCAAATGGTTGGTCATGCCCCTTGTCTTAACAAATGCACTAGCAAATTTCATGAGATTGATGGATGATATATTTAGGCTCTTCACCAACTCTTTTTTGGTGGTATATCTGGATGACATCCTCATATTTAGTAGAACTTGGGAGGAGCACATGCAGCATATTCAGCAGGTTTTGAGCACTCTGTGGCAACACAAGCTATATGCCAACTTGGAAAAAAGCTCCTTTGGCATGAACAAGGTCCAATATTTGGGATACATTGTTGATGAGCATGGGTTACATGTGGATCCAACTAATATCCAAGTCATCCGTGACTGGCTAGACCCAACCACACTAACCAAGCTTTGGAGCTTCTTGGGACTTGCCAACTTCTACCGAAGGTTCGTGTTGGGATTCTCCCATATTGCATGGGCCCTCAGCCAAGTAACCAAGGGTGGAGGCAAGGTAAATTTCCAATGGGGAAAGGCACAACAACAAGAATTTGATGATCTAAAGCATCGTGTGTGCTCAACTCCAATACCCTCCTTACTTGATTTGCAACAATCATTCTAGATTAAGACCAATGCCTCTGACTATGTTGTAGGCATAGTTCTCACTTAGCATGGTCATCTAGTAACATACCATAGTGAGACACTCTCAGATACCATTCGAAAATACCCCACCTATGACAAGGAAATGTATTCCATTGTGCCATAATGTCGTTAATGGAAACATTACATTCTAGGAAAGGGGACAATCATCCACACTAATCACAAGCCTTTGTAGTTCATACAAACACAGGGGAAGTTCCAGAATGACCACAATCAAAAGTTGTCCACATACGTGCAACAGTTCCATCTCAAAATCAAGTATAAGACAGGGAGCAAAAATCATGTTGTTGACTACCTCATTTGACCTCTCGTTGTTGCACTCACCAACATGCTCCATTCCTATGGGAAAGAGGCATCTAAGTGGCCCCAACTTTATCAGTGTGACCCTGACTTTGCCACCACCTATCATCTCTTGGGTACAGATGCGAATGTCATCAATTTTCACATTCAGGATGAATTGTTATGCCATTTGAGCCACCTCTCTGATCCCGCAAGCGAGCATGCAAAGTTTATTTGGGAGGCTCACTATAGTCGAATGGCAGGACATTTTGGCATGGAGAAAACTGTGGTTGTTTTACAAAAACATTTTTATTAGCAAAAACTTTGACAGGATGTCATCAAGTATATCAAATCTTACACTGCATGTTCCATTTCCAAGCCAACCATCAAGAAGAAAGGCTTATAAACATGTAATCCTACTCCCCAGAGGCCTTGGGAATCCATCTCGATGGATTACATGTCTGGCCTTTCGTCCACCAAGCAAGGAAATGATTGTATATTTGTGGTGGTTGATCGGTTTTCGAAGATGGACATTCTCACAGCCTACAAGAAGAGCATCACAACGACATATAATTCCAATATCTTCTTCAAACAGGTGTGGATCTATTTTGGTATACCAAAAACCATCATCTCATATCGGGACAACAGGTTCCTCAATACATTTTGGTCGAGTCTTTGGTCACTGTTGGACACCAAGCTCACTAAATTCACTGCTTTCCACCCCCAAACCGATGGCCAAACATAGGTCGTCAATCGGATGATTATGAACATCATGCACATGTATAGCATACATGGGATGAGATTCTTTCTTATGTTCAACACAACTACAACACGGCTCTCCATAGCTCCATCAGCCATACCCCATTTCAGGTGGGGCTAGGATTCCAACCCTTGGGTCCCATTGATGTTGCACTACCTCTAGCAACCACATAGGAAGAATCTTCCCATGTTCAGTCTGAGGCCAACAACTCCACCATATTCATCGAGCATATTCAGCACATCCACCAATGGGTCCATGATATTTTTCATAAATCCAATGCTAAGTACAAGAAACACCATGATCAACATCAGGTACTGCACCAATTTTAGGTGGGAGACAAGGTTTGGTTACATTTACAGAAAGAGAGCCTTACAAGGCCCCATCGGAAGCTCTGTCCACTTCACTATGGGCCTTACACTGTCACCAAAGATATGGGTGGTAATGCTTTTGAGCTCGACACTCCACTCTTCTTTAGATTGCACCTAGTGTTCAATGTGGACCTCCTTTGGCCATATTTTCCACCATTATTTGACACCTCGAAGATCGCAGAACAGTTGAAACCAATAGATCTCAACCATGACTGCATGGAACAAGAATCCAATGATCAAATAGTGGACACATAGGTCAAGGGAACTCACTAACAGAGGATCCAACTTTATCAGGTTGTCAAGGAAAGGCAGCTCCTGCACCAAGGCAAGTGGCTCACCCGAGGCCAAATTCAGTAGAAACTTCCTCACTTGATGGGGGAAATCAAAACAATGGAGACCATTTCTCCCTAAGGGGGGAGGACCGATCTAGGTGGATATTGGTGGCCACCCACTTATTCCAATTGGATCATCTTGACAGTTTTTAGTTCAACACGTTTCTCTATAATGATGACATTTCTTTGTAATTGTGGGTTATGCACTTATGGGGTTGTCCTGAAGCCCTACACAATATCCAGGTGGATATTGGTGGCCGCCCACCTATTCCAACTGGCTTATTTTGGAAGTTTCCATGTCACTACATCTTTTTGTACTTCCAGGGCCATTTTGGGGCCCTAAACAATGCTTTTTGGGATTTCCACAATCAAACTATAGACGGAGTCAGATTTTGACAAAATAATGTGTATTTCTCAAAAAGACCTCTCCAACGAGATATTGCATGCCTAAAATAGAGGTCGTATGAAAAAGTTACAACCCCGGGAAGTTGAGGTACCAACTTACCCATCATGGCCCACATAAATTTTGGCGTTTCATCTCCTAGGGTTAGTTTTTTGGATGTATAGGGTTTTGGAATTCATGGGTAAGTTAAAAAGGCATGTGGAGCCTCATTGTAATCATTTTGCTCAAACGGATGTGTGTAGTGTTAAGTTTTGAGCTATTATTAGGTTTATTTTCAATTTACTAGATAACAATAGCATATTTAGGATCATTGAGAGAAACACAATCACAAGATACACAACATTTATCCTGGGAAACCCTCATGGGGGAGAAAAACCAGTAAAAATTCCTTAATATAGATAGCCAATATAATGCCAAGACAATAAACCAAAACACTAGAGAATATCCAACACTGAGTAATGTGCCTCTCTCTTCCTTCTTCTCCCAACTGCAACTACCAAACTTGCGTACTTGATGAGCAAATGAGTGAGTGAGATAATGAGGCATTGGCTTCCTTTATTTGTAAAAACTAGCAGGTGCTAGAAAGGTGTCTCTTCACTAGGCAGGGCTGACTTGTCTTCGTAGAGGTTAAAACTACTTTAATTAGCCTGGGGGACAACTTCTCAATTTGCATAATATATTTAGGGTTTGACCAATCCACAAAAGGGGATTTGGTCAATTACAATGCCCAACGTGATCAATCCATAAAAGGGGATTGATCTAATGAATAATAACTCAATAATAAATAGAATACTCTTTGCAGTTACAATATTTCAATACTTCGCCTTAACATGAAGGGTATTCTGCAACATCATCAGGAGAGAGAGAGAGGGAAGCAACATCAACAACATATGGAACATTGACTGGCATATCTATAAATCATCGGAAGTTTTTCTCATCATCAATATCATCACCCACAACAAGGAGATGGAATGGCATCATCATCATCTGCATCAGCATGGATTAGTATAAAACTAATAAATCATCATCATCAATAAAAACGCAAAGCTGATACAACATCAACAACAATAACAACAACACAACATGAAGGTTGGAGCATCATCAACATCAACACTAAGCTCGAAATATTCATCACAAAGCTGGCATCTCATCAACATCAGCACTAAGCTGGAAATATTCAACACAAAGCTGGCATCTCATCAACATCAGCACAAAGCTGGAAATATTCAACATGAAGCTGGAAATATTCAACACAAGGTTGGCATCTCAACAACATTAGCACGAAGATGGAAATATTCAGCACGAGGCTGGCATCTCAAAAACATCAACATGAAGATGTAAATCTTCATCACGAGGCTAGCATCTCAATAACATTAGCACGAAGCTGTAAATCTTCAGCATGAGACTGGCATCTCAGCAACATCAACACGAGGCTGGAAATCTTCAGAACGAGGCTGGAATCTCAACAACATCAGTACGAAGGCTGGAAATATTCAGCACTAGGTTGGCATCAACACTACTCCCCCTTTCAAGGGAGGTCCTTTCGAACTACACCAAGCTTGTCTCGAAAGTGCTTTAACTTTACAAGAGACAGAGGCTTTCTCAACACAACAACAACTTATTCATCTGTGCCAACATAACGAAGTTTTATGGCTCCTCTCTGCACCACATCACGAATGAAGTGATACCAGATATCTATGTGCTTCAACTCATCATGGAACACATCATATTTATACAACTATGGTTGTCACATAGGATCAAGGTGGCTTCCATCTCCAGATAAAATAGATCTATCAACAACATTTGAAACCATATGGCTTCACCATTGGTGGAACATGTTGCAATATATTCTACTTTTGTCATGCTAAGAGAAATACTTGATTGCATCCTACTTTTCCATGAGATCATGGCTGACCCTAGAATGAAACAACATCCTGAGGTTCTCTTTCTATTAGAGACACTTCCAGCCCAATCTGAATCGGTATAACCACTCAGTCTGAAGTCATGATCTCTAGTATAAAAGAGACCAAAATCCAATGTACCCTTAAGGTGTCTCATCACATGTTTTGCAGTTACAAGGTGAACATGTCTGGGATCTATCAGATACTGAATCAAAGGTGTTCACAAAAAAACATATATCTGGTCCGATATTCGTCAGATACATCAACGAATCTATAATCTGTGTGTACAGAGTAGCATCAACCAACTTTGGCGAAGTAACAACTAGGAGATTCAACTTTGTTTCCATGGGTGTATTCATGGATTTATATTCCAACATATCAAACCTCTTCAATATTTCTACTGCATACTTCCCTTGTTTAAGGAAGATCTTCTTTGGGCTATGTCAAACCTCAAGACCTAAGAAATAGTCCATTAGGACAAGGTCTTTCATCTCAAATTCTGCAACGAGCTTCTTCTTACAATCAACGATTATATTTTCTTCTCCAATTAGAAATAATTCATCCACATACAATAGCAATATAGCATGCTCATCATTCATAACCTTTAAGTAGAGGTTAGAATCTGCTTTACTCTTGGTAAAGCCCAAGCTCGTCAGGAAACTATCAATTCTTCCATACCAAGCTCTAGGAGCTTTCTTCAACATGTACAGAGCTTCCTTCAACCAGCATACATGAGTCTTTCTATATTCAATATTCAAATCATATTGTACCATCTTGGCACGCGTGCTTCAACTTCAACTTAATGTGCACAATTATGTGCTAGATTTATGTGCTTTAAGCACTATTTGTCTCACTGTCTGGGAGTATGTCCTCTACTCTCTCTGCAACTGTTCCTTATGGAACTGGGACTCCGCACCTACAGTTGCTCTGAAGATGAGAATGGTTGCTCCATTCTCACCATGACTGTTGAAATCTGAGAGTAACTCCTCCACTCCATCATGGAAACAACTTCACCTGAAACTGAGAGTGGCTCAATAACTGATACTAAAGGTAGCTCTTCTTCTTTCATGGAGGTAACTCTATATTTTATTGTAGTCATGTCTCCATGACCCAACTAATGTACTGCACCAAACGCCACTCAATTTTAAATATGGGGATTGTTCCCCTTGCATCTCATACTATATATGAATCATTGTTGTTCTGGTTGTCTTCATGAATACTGGAACTATTTCTTCAATAACTCGAGTAAGTGTATTTCCATAGTCTTATCCCTCTGTTGGGAGAATCCTTTGGACACACATCAGGATTTGTACATCTGCAACATGCTTGATTTGTTAGATCAATCTTGGAAGTCAATACGGACTTCTCTTCTAGTCTCACAAAAAAGATCCATATCCTAGTCTTTATGATTGGCTTCCTTCTCTATCACTGAAACAAGGAAATATTCTGAGGAGATTTCATATCTCCTAGAAGTTTCTGAAGCTGCGATCTAGTCTTCTTATGGCATCTGTCTCCCAGTCCTGGAAGTTGTCTCTTCATCTAATCCTTTCTGAGATCAGGCTTACTCTTGATTTCCTCTGAGTCTACAAGGACTTCATCATCTCTTATGGGGTATACTTGGTGTTGAATACCAAGTCTAAATATGAAAGGTTGAGTCAGACTTCAAACGAGTTTTGCTTCCCTTCAAGGTGGCTTCATTATCCTTTGACCAAGTCTTGTATGAGTTCTTGTTCTAATGTTTGGTCATCTTTGGATCCTTTTGTTCCTTACAATCAATATTCATATGAGATACTCTGGATCTAAAAAATAGCTTCTTCTTCATCTTCTTTGGTACATGGATGTATAGCGTCATGCCCATGACTTGGGTGTTTGTTTCATGTCTCATATAATATGTTTCCTTATGTAACCTTCACTATAGCTTCCTCAAGGTTATCACCTGTGACCTGAACCAAGGTCAACAAATTAACAGGAAAGAATAATACTCTTTTGATAATAGTAATAAAAAAATAGCATGAATAATTGTCACAGTAGCTACTTTAGAGCTATCACTTGTCACATGCCTAAAACAAAGATAAAAAGTAAGAAATACAATACAAAATGAGATCAACACTCTTCTAGTGTTGTGATCAAACATTCCTCCATGGTAACCTGAAAGCAACGCAAGAAGTTTCTCCTAGAGGATATGTTAGTTGTATCTGGTAATTGATTACATTAATCATTTATCTCAATATGCTCACATGCTACCAAGTATAATAATTTTCAAAGACTGCTTCCTCAACTATAGTGTTTACTTGTAATGGGGTAGTTATCAACTTATCATGTGCAACTTTGAATCTTATCAACTTAATTAATCAAACGTGGACCCTGGAGTCTTGTCTTCAAGAATGAGTGTGTTGCTTTTCTTCCAAATCTCCTTCACTCAAGGTGAACAATGCTTTCTTCAACATTTCTTACGTACTAAGACAATATGTTATCTTGACAGAAAGTTGGGATAGAGAATAAACTCTATGATCTCAACTTTAATCCATCTAATACCTTGACTTTAATATTTTGACCAAAGGTTAGTATGATGTTCATAGCTTCAACATGCAACCTAGATTAAAATAATTTCATAACAAATAGATGCATATCAAAATAATCAAACTTGGGTTGCATTATTCATGTGAATGTGTTGGATCTTAGATCCTTCTGGATCTATGGCAAGAGATCCCTTCTCCTGCAAATACCCTTTAAAGATTAACAGTTTAAACATATGTGAGTACATACCTCTGATAGTAGTGGCACCATTTGGTAGCAATGGTAATAATTACAACTGATACTACAATTGTAATTGATACTGCAACTGATTTTGAAACTGCAACTACAACTTAGGGTTTTATTAGGAAACCCTAATTTTCAAACTTCAAAATTTGAAATTCTGATTAGGGACTAGATGCGTTGGGCTGAGGCGAGTTTGATGGAGCTGTTAAATTTAAAAAATTTCAAGATTTCCCCCTTGAAACTTGACCTGCGAAAATCTGGATTGGTACTTCTGGTACTGGTTCTGGTTTTCTGGTACTTCTGGTTTTCTGGTTTTCTTGTACTTCTGGTTTTCTAGTACCAATCAAAACTAGGGTTTAACTTTCCAGAATATATGACCACTGAAAAGGTGCGCTCAAGGTGCCAAAGAGTTCCCTAGGCTAGGGTGCATTTTTCTAGATGGTTTTTAGGCTGATATTCCTTTTCAACAAAAATCCTTAATTTTCTTGTACAACAACAATGACGTTTTTCTTTATCTAGTGAAAGATGATCTCTTTAGCTTAGCTCTAAAACCATGTTAAGTTTTGAGCTATTATTAGGTTTCTTTTCAATTTACTAGATAACAATATCATAGGTAGGATCACTGAGAGAAACACAATCACAAGATACACAACATTTATCCTGGGAAACCCTCACGGGGGAGAAAACCTAGCAAAACTTCCTTAATATAGATAGCCAATACAATGCCAAGACAATAAACCAAAACACTAGAGAATATCCAACACTGATTAATGTGCCTCTCTCTTCCTTCTTCTCCCAATTGCAGCTACCAAAATTGTGCACTTGATGAGCGAATGAGTGAGTGAGATAATGAGGCATTGGCTTCCTTTATTTATACAAAAAGGCAGGTGCAAGAAAGGTGTCTCTTCACTGGGCAGGGATGACTTGTCTTCTTAGTGGTTAAAACCACTTTAATTACCCTGGGGGTCGACTCCTCAATTTGCACAATATATTTAGGGTTTGACCAATCCACAAAAGGGGATTTGGTCAATTACAATGCCTAACATGATCAATCCACAAAACGGGATTTGGTGAATTACAATGCCTGACATGATCAATCCACAAAAGGGGATTGATCTAATGAATAATAACTCAATAATAAATAGAATACTCTTTGCAGTTACAATATTTCAACATGTAGCAGCCACATCTCTTCTCAGAGATAGCTACCACGATTCAAGCAATTTGTTTCAGTTCTGCAGTTTTACAGTTTCAGCCTATTTTCTTTAATCAATAGAAGTTATTGTTCATTGGATATCCGTTGTTGTTCTCTGTATCTCTATTTTATTGTATTCAATGTGTTATTCATTTCGTTCCGCTCATAAATCCAAATCACCCAAGTTGATTTGAGTCATCAACTATGATATGTTCCAATGACTCACATCACCACATGGAAATAGGGTCTCAGTTCACCCAACATGCATCTTGAAACCCACACATCAACCTCATTTGTTGATTGTTGGGGTGATCCGATGACAATCCATCACTCCATGGTCCTTCCACTTGGATTTTCTTGTCACATCTACTCATGAACCTTTCCAACTCATAGATCACTTGATTTCCTTCCACTTAACTTCTCATTTGTTGTGAAGTCTTTTGGGGGTTCTACCCTTTATTGAGTTATCTCTATGTTTCTGCCAATTCCTACTTCACATGACCCACAATGATCTCACCACATGTTGGTTTCTCATTGGTTGTGAGGGGTTTTATTTATTACCATGTTAAATCTCCTTATTCTCCACACTCATGATGAACTCAGTGGTTGACCTTAAGAACATCCAAAGGCCCACGTCAACGTAGGGTCTTAGGGCATAGTTTCTTTGAACATGCAACTCTAACCCCACACATCAACCTCAATCATTGATTTTTGGGGTGATCTGATGATAGATAATGACTCTGTGACCCCTCTCCTTAGATTCCAACCTTCGCGCATCCATCTCATGGCTTAGCCCCTCCACCTTGCCAAATGAGAATATTTTCTTTCACTTCCACCTAATCCATGGCCCACCTCTAAAACTATGACTTCAAATAACCAGAAGCCATGTGCCACACCCTTCCTCATCATATGTTTATAGCTTCTCAATGAGTCATAAATAAGTTGAGTCCATCCTACCTTCTATGTGTCACAATGCATGAAATATCGTCCCACTTGGGTAATACATGGGAGCTTTGACCCATCCACTAACTATTCTCTATCTGACTTGCATATCATCTCCCTTACAAAGGATAACTTTATTGTCCCAACTACTAGGGGACATTCAACATGCCTTTATTTCTCTAAAAATAGCAATTTTAACTTTGGGTTCCTCTAACCATCTGCTTCAACATCAACCATGAATTCAACCCTATGATCACTAGGTCAATTGCAAGGGTACAATGCAATTGATCTCCTTATTGGAAGATCGTGTTCCTTGGAGGGATGTGTCATAGGAAAAATCCCTCTTCTTATCCATTTGACTTTCAATAAACACTTAAAGTGATTATTATATAATGTTCCTACATTTGGAAAGTTATAGGCTTGCCTCACTCCTTGTGATTTTACCCTGAACTCCCTGAAATTGCCCAAATTTACTCAATATGCATGCCCAAAGGCCTTAATGTTGATCTAGCCTTTGAATCTTGGTGATTAGCTCATAACCATGAGCATCAAAGATGATGGATTTAACACAATTTCCACTAAGGCCTTTTGTCAAACAGTCGTATGCAATTGGAATGTCTAGCATACAACTTAAGTTATCTACCCAAAATAGTGCAATGATATACCTTGATAGGTCTTGATATAACTCTAAACAATACCCAGATGCCTCCTCGTCAAGGAACTTCAAACAAAATGCATTCTTCATTCCATCTTATATTTATGAGCAGTCATATTAACTTGACCTCCCCAACCTCATAATAGATTTCACATGCAAAAACAATTGCATAAATAACAATACATACAAATCTCATGGAATTCAACATGCACACAGAACAATTCCATCAAATTTTCAACATTATTCAATTCACATGCATGGTTAACATAGGATTTTTATCCACTTAACCAATTCCATTACATTGAATTGACATATTGTCCATTGAATTTATGGAATCAAGAATATAACACAAATAAAAGCGTTTCACATATAAATAGGTATCAAAACTTTGTGTGATCAATATTTGTCCACCGAACAAGTCACAAAAGAGCGATTCACCCCCCCAACCATAAGAATCAATAATGGATTCCACCCCTAAGCCACATTAAGATACAACTAGGTAGAAGAAACTCCTACAAAAATCTCTCTCTCCCAACCCAACCCATGATGCCTAAAAATTCAAACCAACTAGACATTTACCATCAAATACATTAAGGAAACTCCTTCAACAATCTCACCCATCTTTCGTTTAACCTATATCTTCTTCTCTTTTCCCCTTATTGAAAGACAACAAAAGGGAAAGTCTTTCCCTTCTCTACCCAAAAGTCCCTCACAAATCCTTCCCTTCCATTGCTCTAGTGCAAGATGGAAGAATTTGATCCACTGAATGTTCTTTGGGAATCCTAGAGTGGTGACCATTAATTAAACTATGGATAATTCTTGGCACAAACACAGTTCTGTAAATCTATGATTTGCACTAGCAATTGTGGGCACTCCATCCATGGTTCTCCCTTCATAACCAACCAATTTTCCTCTCTATTTGACCATAACAATCTCTATCCAACCTCAAGTTCCACACTATAGATATTTACTATGCATTTAAAATTTTTGCAATATAACATTGTTATAACTTTGCCCACCTAATTTGATGATGTAGAATATATTGTGTGCATATTTTGAATATTTCATGTGTTGACATAATGGTGTAGAATTTATTTTTATATCCTATGAAACACACTATGATGATTTAGAATACACAACAACATTATTATAACTTAGTCCACCTAATTTGACGATGTAGAATATATGGTATGCATATTTTGAATATTTCATGTGTTGTTATAATGGGATAGAATTTATTTTTATATCCTATGAAACACACGATGACGATTTAGAATTTATTTTATATTCTATGAAACACATGATGATGATTTAGAATACATTTAGAATACATTATGTATGAACATTTTGAATATTTCATGTGTAGTAATAGACATAGGACTATTTACACATTTCCACAATTAAAGGATACAGAAAATTACACTATGATGATTTAGAATACACAACAACATTATTATAACTTAGCCCACCTAATTTGACGATGTAGAATATATGGTATGCATATTTTGAATATTTCATGTGTTGTCATAATGGTATAGAATTTACTTTTATATCTTATGAAACACACGTTGACAATTTAGAATTTATTTTATATTCTATTTAGAATACATTGTGTATGACCATTTTGAATATTTTATGTGTAGTAATACACATAGGACTATTTTCACCTTTCCACAATTAAAGGATACAGAAAATTATGCTCCAAGGTTCATTTTTTAAAAATTCTATTTTTTATAAGAAGGTTTATAAAGAATAATTATCATACCAAAACAGTACATCAAGTTTTCCAAAAATTCTATTTTTTTATAATAAGGTTATCATGTATCATTTTCCATATTTTTTTATAATAAGGTTATCATGTATCATTTTGCTATCTAGCTTGACCATGAACTTAAATTTAGAATTAATTATTATTGTTATATATTTTACATTTTGGTATCTAGCTTGAACATGAACTTAAATTTAAATTTAGAATTTAGATTATTATTATTATAAAAATATATAAAAGACTTATATGTTATTGATATAAAAGTTCGTCATCAAAGAAACCCACTAAATAATGTTCTTAATTCATCTCATAAAATTTTGAGATAGAAAACTTCAATGAGTTCAAGATAGAAAAAACACATCCATCATCTTCATTCTTATTCAATAAGAGTTCGAGAAGTTAAAATTGCATCAAAAATATATTCATTATTATCATCAAGATGAAGGTATCTGAAAGATAACAAATAACACATTGTATCTATGTAATAACGATATGCACTTCAACGAACTGCCAAACTGATAACAATGTTTGCTTCTATTTTGTGCAGCAACTAGAACAGAGCTGCTGCTTATTCTATTTTACTGATAACAATGTCTGCTTCAATTTTGTGCAGCAACCAGAACAGAGCTGCTGCTTATTCTATTTTACCAACAGAAAGGGTATGATATGTTGCTGATTTAAAGAATCAAGCAATTCCTAACAGCTTCTTCACATCTTTCTGCAAAAATGAAACCCAAAATATTAGCAAATTTTCAACTTTGCATCCCATTACTCACTAGAATTTGTTACTCAAAACCCTTTCACTGACAAAGAAATTTGTATACGAAGTGATTAAATAGTGAGCTAATCATAGCAAGGATATCTGCATAGATGATAAAGGGACTAAGAAAGAGGGTTTGCCCAAGACCTCAATACTCAATGGAGACGTAGTGGGTGCATATCGTTCTACAACATTTCCATCTTTGTCCACCAGAAACTTAGTGAAGTTCCACTTTATTCCATCGCCAAAAAGCCCACCCTTGCTTGACTTCAAGAATTTGTAGATAGGAGCTGCTTTACTGCCATTAACTTCGACCTACATCACAGAGTTGCCAATTAACACTAAGGATCCAAATAAGCAACCAGATGGACTGGTTAATTTTAAATGAATCCTCTAGCATAACAAGAAAAGAAATCCGAGGAGGTATAAAGAACAGAAGATGAAGACCTTGTCAAATATGGGAAACTCTGCTTTAAAGCGAGTACAGGCCACTTCTGCAATCTGGGCATTATCACCTGGTTCCTGTCCACCAAATTGATTGCATGGAAAAGCCAGTATTTCTAACCCTGCAAACAGTTTCCCAGACTCCTTAAGTTGTCAGAAAAGTTTCGGGAGTTGTAAAACAAAACTAAGTTCTGAAAAGTGGTTTAATGAAAATTGCTGGCATTTATTGAACCACTCAACATCATGTTGACTTTCAAGCAATATATTCTCAATATAAAAAACATTCAACTTATTATACAGGCTGATTACTTGGTAAAATTAACTTCCCACGAA
>ML803537.1:164465-186318 GCA_009831015.1 Picea engelmannii
TTTTGTATCACAAGCATCTTTTCAGAGCCACAACTATTGTAATTGTATTGTGGCAACGCTTTTAGCACAACATCTAGCTGAACAAGCACATTAATAATTGATCATGTTAAGCCCATCTGGGTTCATTTATAGCCTCAAGGTCTGATTTGAACAAATGCAATTCTCAGAGACACAAGTCTCTCCTCAAGTTCCGTAAGTTCACTTACATCTACTAGTGGTGTATTACATCTTATTCGATCAGGGGTTGCAAACTGTGGTCGTTTTCCATTTTCAAGTGATCGTTTGAATGGAATACAAACTTTCCCATTGGAAAATGGTTTATTGTGCACTGTCAAGAGGAGGTATTCTGCTTGCAAATTAGGCGTGAAAGACTTACCGTTTTTTGAAAAAATCAGTTGTTCACAAATTGCACATGCAATGGAAGGAGTGTCTTTCATTTGTTTCATGTAGGTCTGTCTTTCATTTTTCTTTCGCAGGGAAGTATGGGTAGACACTATTTCCTGGTTTTCATTGCCACTACTGCATGGTGTTGCTTGTAGACCATGAATTGTCACAGTTGCATGACCATTCTGGGATATGCGATCGCACCTGTTTATGTTCTGTTCTACACAAACAAATTTCTTTACATTGTGATATGTGAGTTTCTCTCTAAAAGGAAGTGTAGCAATGTATTGTTTTCTCTCGCACATGACATTTTTCAAGTTGTGGTAACTTACTCTACGTTTCTTTCCCAAGGGCAAGATGAGCTAGTGGAAACTGGGATGAATTTCACTCTCACTCAACTTATGAGAAACTACTTTATGTTTTTTGTTCAAGGCCTCTATGGCCTTATCACAAGTCGGACGAATTTGACGAATAATTTTTTTCAATTTGTGGTAACTTACTCTACGTTTTTTGTTTAAGCCCTCTATGGCCTCATCACAACTGTCATGAATTTTACGCATTTTGTTTTTGTTCAAGCCCTGTCTGCCCATATCGCAACCGGGAGGAGTCTCATTTTCACTAAAAAATATTCCACTCATATGCAGATTCGATGTCGTTTGGGTGGCATGGACAATCAACCCTGAACTACCGATATGTCCAAGCAAAGGTTCATAATGGATATGTGTTGTATCTATTTTCAACGAGAGGATGTCAATTGTTCGATCGTAATTTGAATCAGTAACCCAGGAATGGACAGTGCCATCTGGAAAGGGTGACCAGACCTGGATATTCACCCTAAATATCATAGAAAACCATTGCAAACAGAATATGAAACCCTCCATATTCCCTTTTTTTATATGGAAGCGCCATATTCACAAGGTATTCCTGCCAACTTCCAACTGCCGACATATTTTCTATGAGATATGGGAAAAGGTGCTAATGCAAGCACCTAAAAGCCTGTTGGCTGCCGCCTATAATCGCATTGCAAAAGGAATGTACAGTGTAAATCCGCAATGACTGAACATCGAACTCCACTGCCACCAAACAACAAATTGCATTGAACAAATTATCTCCACAACTAGACACAACATTTGTTGCCAGCTGTAAACCATGGCAATCTATGCCATGCAAAATCTGTTTCCATTGCAATTGAAGGTCTTTGCAAAGAATGAACAAGTAAATACAAGGACCTTCTATATTGCATATGGACATTTTTCTGTACAGTAGTGGTTCATAATGGCCACTGACGACATTGGCATCATGGAACAAAATGCAATATGGATTGTTAGATGCAGTTTTGTTGAATAGTAGATATCTTGTTTTTCTTGTTAATGAACATATTCTAACTGATATATTCAGCCAGTTAGATAGCCACCGTATACAAAATGTATCTCCCCAAAGTTCCCTCTCATGTGCAGGCAGAACTGGAGATGCAGACAACCGCATCTTTGAAAAATACGTAGTGACATCATGTATTCCATGCAATTGCCGAAGAAAATCGAATTCCAGTTCGTATTCATAGGACTACAAAGCCTCAACATCGCCATTTTTAAAACAGGTCAAGAAATAATCTATCAATCCATTGCGCAACTTAGTCGATGAATAGCGGAAATGCAATAGAACCTGGAATGTATCAAAAAGGAAATCCCCAACAGTATACGAGAATGCATCCAATCTAAAAAGCCCATTGCTATGCAAAACCACATCAATGTTGTCATGTATAATGGACTGTGTATCTATTTCATACGACTCAACATCTATTACTTCTTTCATCTCTTCAACTATCATTTTGAATTTGTTTGCTACATACTTTCAGTTTCTATGAAAACAGAGAAAAGCAGGGGAAAAAAATAAAAGGTAGCAAAATAAAAAAGGAAAGAAAAATAGGGTACCAATCCCCATATGTATCTTTCAACCTTCTTCTTCTCAACTTGAATCCCCCCTAGTCCCCATAGCAGATGAGAAGAAAACAGACCGACATTGGAAACTGAACCAAACAGAAGAAAGAATGCAAATAAATAAAACCATAACTTTACTCAGCAGAAAGAGAACAAGTAGATGTAGTTTTCCGACCCACAGAATAAAAGCATGCCCTGCATCTACACCCCGTCAGATAGTTCCCTCTTCTAATAGCTCCCAACTACTTTTCATAAAGCCCTCTGCATTGCAATTTTTGAAAAATCTATGGACGTGACAGCCGGCATATGAAGACACATGGTTTCTAGGAACAAAAACTAAGAGCAAAGAAAAATATGGTCTGCAATAGAATTTGGAGGCAGGGACTCCCACCATTGAAAAAAAACAACAACAAGGAAACTTACCCGTCAACAAAGGATGACAAGAGCTCAGCCCCAAAAACTGCAAACCACAACAACAATTCCAACAACTTGCAAAGTTGAAGAAAAACAAACCAATGAACAACCACGAAGAGCTTGAACTGCAAGTGCAGGACCTCAACTTTGCAAAGTTGAATCATACAAGAACCTGAATCATGGAACGAAGCAACGAACACGAATCGAGCACTCGAGCAACGATGCCGACAATGAACGAAACTGTATTGCAACACATCTATACAATAAACATTTAAGACTGCCAGAATTGTTAGGTAAACAATTAAGATGGTCAGGATCGTCAAAGAGCATAGGCCTGTGCAAGCATTTAAGAAAATATGCAGCGTGGTAGGCCTGTTCTATCGAAGAACATAACAATAAAGAAAAAATCACACATAGTAATATGGTAGAGAATGTATTCTACCCAGCAGAAAATGCTAAGGGAAACATTCAATCTAATGCTAGCATTAATCCACCTTCGACCAATGCATAATAAAATATGTGATTCAAAAAGACCATATACTATCAAATAATTTGGATATGCCAACATATTTAACATTGGGAATAACGAAGGCGGCAATAAGACCTCCAATTCGTTGTCCAATCGGATCTTGACAAACATGATACTTTTTATTATATAAAAAATGATGTTTTCACTTCCCTTGTTCCAACAATAGACAATATGGAAATATTTCTGGTCAATGCACAATCTAATACCAGGACAACGATTTATCGATCACTATAGTCCCTCTGTGCCTACGACAAGGACTAATAACACTTTTCAAAATAATGATAATATTAAAAATATTATTACATCTATATTTAAAGAGAAATTGTACCGTGATAAAGAATTAAAGGATAAAATAAAATTAAGATGCTATAAGGATGTGATCAATCATAATCTAGAAAATCAAAAGTATCTCTTTATTTTGACTAGCATACAAGAGAAAATTAACATTGTTAAAATAAGAACAAACTCTCACGAACTCAATAGTGAAACATGCCATTGGACGATTCTCAAAACATCGCAGGTCGAAAGAATTTGTCATCTTTGTGACACTAAGATGGTTGAAGATGAAAAACACTTTCTCTTATAATGTCATGTGTACACCCACAATAAATCACAATTTCAAAATACTTGTTACAATACCAACTGTCCTAACCTTGTAACTCATCAAAACTATGGTGATCTGGGAACACTTCTCTTAAAGTTTTTTTAACACAAAAATAAAATTCCAAAGAAAACTGAGTAATTCATCAATTTTTTTAGGATCCGATAAACCAAATTTGGTCTGAGTGGACATTAGCCATCATCATAATCATCATCGTCATTATCATCATGAGATAATCAAGAATTTGTAAAAACAATGGTTAGTGGTCTAAATGCATAATACAATGGTTATTTTCTGGTTACTCAAAATAGTGGGAGGGGAAATTGACATTTTTTACCTAAAATCCGACAAGGGTCATTTTGGATTGATAAATTTGAAAATCAAAGTTACACTAAAAATGATGATGATGATGATGATGATGATGGTTAATGTCCATTGAAACAAGATTGGTTTATCAGACCTTAAGAAAGGTAAGAGATTGCTTGAAATTTTTTAGAATGTTATTTAAATGGTCAAAAAACATTAAGAGAATTACATACACCCACATTAAAACAATTTCATCAATCCAAAATTACAATTTCAAGAAAGATTATGTAACCATATTCCAATAACACATTAAGAAAATAAAAAATATTTAATCTTCTTCATTTGTAAAATTTATTCCTTACATATTTATAATAAATATAAAAACTTAAATCATCATCAATAAAGTAAAACACTTATATTTACATATTTTATCTTCATAAACTTGAATAACCTAAAACTCAAATAAATACAAAATAAAATAAAATATTATCTATATCTATCTACTTTATTAAAACCTTTACACTCAATAATATTATCCATTTATTTCTAAATATACAACTTTGCTAACAATACAATTAAAAGGCACATTGTTAAATAATAATGTAATATTTCCATAAAAAAAAAATCAAAATATATATTAATTAATTTGATTAGCTAATTCAACTTCATCCCAAATAATAATAATATCAACAAAATAAACTATACATCTAAACACTTGATTAATAAAAAATAACTAGTCGGTCTCGTGTACAATATTATTTATAAATTTATCACATCAATAAATAGGGGATTATTTATAACAGAAAATTGACCATGACACATGTATATTTTAATAAATACATAGAAATGTCATGATATATAGCTATCCACAAATCAAACTTACTCATATTCATTAATGTCAATATTGTTTATTATATCTGTTGATAGACATGGTATATAGTGTTGAGTTAGGTTTGACCTTTTATTAATTCATGATTGACCATAAAATATATATCTCTTTATCTCAAGTTAAAAAAAATAATGAATAATTTTAAATTTTAAATCTCATTTATCTTTGGCCAAAAACTTTGAAGTCTTATTGTTGCTTTCACTTCCCCAATGTTATTGTAATCAATATTTCTGTCCTCTAGTCATTTCATGTCTACTCCTTCTCTCTCTATCTCCTTAAACAATACTTTCATTATTATATTCGACAGGTATATGCTACCTAGTAACCTTGTTTAATATAGTCAAAACTTATCACAACAATATTTCATATATTCAATTAAGCTTAATTCTAATATGATTAAAAATTAGAAAACTAAATCAAGTACTTCGATCTTTATATAAAATATATTTATAAAAAAAAATATTTATGATTAATTAATTTTTATATTCATAAAATAAGAAATAAAGTACTATTTTTATATTCATGATTGCTCTCTTATAAATGTTTTTACTAATAAATTTTTAACAATGTATTATTATAATATATCAAAGTAGTTTAAGATAAATAAAAACTCATGGATTGTAAAGAAGTGTAAAGAAATATAGAGTAATTAAAACTTTTGAGGAACAACATCCAAATTAGCGTTGTTGCAAGGATGAAGTTGTGAAGTTTTAACAAAAGAATAAGTTTTGTTTCTCGTAGTGAAGAATAACAAAAATTATTGGTTGTTTTGAGTATTTCAAGAAAATCTATTAAAGAATTCTACCTAGCAACTCCACAATTTCAAGCTGGAAGAACAAACAAGACACACTAAATTTAGTTTTGATAGTGAGTCTTACAATCTATACATATCATGATAAGTTGATAAAAGTAACCAATAAGAGAAGAAAAGTGGGTTTTCCATCTTCAGGTAACCCAAATCTTGAAGACCAACTTGTTGTAACTTCTGATTATTTTGAAACTAATTTTTTTTCAAAACCCCTCTTAAAAGTGACCCACCTAATGGAAAATGAAGTCCATTGATTGATCTATCTTCTTTTGTATTATATTTTTTTAGAGCAAGGGGAATTGACATCACATCTTCCTTGAACTCCTCTATTTTGCAATCTTTTATCCCTAAAAGCTAAGTCTCTCATTCTACATCACTTGCAAGGTAAAATATCTAGTAGAGGAAATCGACCTCCACCAAGAGGTAAACCTTGGGTGACAACTAGATAAAAGCTCTTCAACTATCTGTCGATATTCATGATATTCTTAAAGGTTAGCTTAAAATACTACCTAAGTTTAGTGTAGACAATTATATTACTACTAAGGATCATGTTTCTACCTTTCAAGATTGTAATGATAACCTAGCCATTGCCCATGAAGATGTTTATTTGAGAATATTTGTCCAATCTTTTAAAAGAGATGATAGAAGATGGTTTAGAAATTTGATTGCTAATCCTATAGATTCTTGATAGCCTTCCATAACACATTCATGTGAACATGGATGGGAAAGAAGGATCATTAGTATTACCAAGCTTAATTCGGTTCAATGAAGAAGAAGAATGATGATTCAATTATCAACTTCAATAAAATATTTAACAATAGGTATAATATAATCCCCAATGACATAAGGCCATCTCAAGCCACTACTAAAGTAACATATGTAGTTACTCATGATCCTAATTTTGTTATGATGTCAAGGGAGAGGAGATCTACAATTCTTGATATCATGCAAAATGATGCAGTTGATATTGATGGAAATATGGCAGTGTCTAGTAATATTAAGTTGAAGACAGAAATTGGTGACAAAAAGAAGTAGAAAGAAAAGAATACCCCTCTAGCTTCCTCTTCAAATGCCCAAGATTCCAAAATGGATGAGATGACTAAACTTATCAAAGCATTATTAAATAAAGTTACTAAACTTGAGCTAGGAAACAATGTCATTGGTCAAGGAGCACAAAATATCAAATTGATGAATCATTTTTTTCTATCAAGAATCAAATCCCTTATTGAATACCCTTTAATCCATAGTTGTCGATTAAGGAAAGAAGACCTAAAGATCCACCAGTTCAAGCCCCCTTCAAAACTAATAATAACTTGGTGATGAATAATAATGAGGAGTATCTTCCTAATGAAGAATATGATCATATTCATTTTGAACCTCATGGCCCTCATGTGATATGAATTGGATGGAGGATAAAGGAGAGTCTGTTCACTTAATTCAAGAGGATTATCAAGAATCAATGGCCTTAACAATCAAATTTCTTTCTTGAATGATGAACAACTTGTTGTTTTCTTTTCTTCCCAATATAGGTTTTTTTCTAATGTTTTACAAGCAAGTTCACATCACAAATATGGTCTTATGCCCAAAGCTAATTGTGAGGTGATTTATATGTCTAAATCTTGTTATAGTTAATTATCAATCTGGGAGTTCGTAAACTTGTGAAATACAAGCACAGTATGTGCAGAATTAGATTACTTGCACTATGATCTACCTAAAATGGTTATGGAAACTAAATGAAGATAAATGAATTTAACTGTGGAAATGAAACACACTTGCATGAAATTAAAAGCTAATTCAACCACTCTTGGTGAGGATCATGTATTTGGGCACTGATCTTACTACTGGGATCTTGTCGTCACCAAGTTATCTCTTTCTTAATCTCGGACTTTCCAACTTTCCAAAGATAATCTTTCCATTGTTGGTGAATTAAGAAACACACCACACTTGCATAAAAATAAATCATACCTTGTAAAAATAAATAAATGGAATTAAAAGACATCATACATTAAGAAACACTATGTTCTCCTATCGCTGGCCCTCGCTTTCGTAGAATATAATTCTAATATTAATCTACAACATAAATAAACTAATCTAATTGCAAACTACATGAATTATAAAACTACAACTTATAATTAAACAAGAATCATATAACTACAATCTATATGGACACAATATCTCATTAAATGTAGTTTATTTCATTATAGCCTAGACATATGCTCCATGAGTCCTTCCTTTGGAGTGGAAAAGGCACTCTTATTTATACAAAAACTAAGATAACCAATAATAAATTTAGATCCACAAATCTCTCGTGTGGTTACAACAATTTGCTAATAATTAGCAAGTAATATCTCTAAAAATCTTCCCACAAATCTCTCTAAAATATTTGATAACAAATCTTACATGATTCTTCTCCATCCAAGTTACTTCATTAATGATCCCAAATCCATAACAAATCTTCAATAGGTGAAGAGGAAATTCAAATTTTTACTGTATGGACTTGTAGAGAGTGGTAAAATCTATGTTGCTACTGAATTTCTTGTTCCAGTAGCCACTAGTTGTGGATGATAAATCAATGATACATCTCAAAACACAATCTAGGTTATTGAGATTTTTTGTGGAGATGTTCATTTTAACCCAATGATGCTTCACACAAAAAATCATGAAAACCTAGTTTGTGGATCTTCAAATATGGATCGATTACGTGATTTGTCTATCTCTTGAAACAACCAACAAACTAACCCAACTTTCCAAGATAAGTGAAAGCATGCTATTTTTCTAACATTTAATCATAATATCACTTAAAATACTAAAATAAATGTGTTGGAAAATATTGAGCCTAATCCCACATATAAATATTGAAATGGAGTGAAAACGGGGTTATAGAAAAGCAAGAAAGGGATGAAAAAGTTAAAGGAAAGGTTGTGAAAAGATGGTGAAAAGATGGAAATTCTAAGACTCAACACTAATTCTAGTAATGATAAGTCAAAATATCTTAATCGTAAATAGAGAGAAAAGGTGCAGGTTTCCATCCCAAAATGGGTTGACTCAAATTATGTAGTTGTGAAGAGTAATAAACAAAAAACTCCAGAAAATGGAAATTGTTCAAGGGGGAATAATGCCATCAAAATCTCAGAGTAAGAAGCTCAAGCTCCCACTTCCTTTGATTTCTTACATGTAAATAAAGGTACATGTTCCTCTTAGAAAGTTGGTAGAGATTCTATCCTTTGAAGACCAATTTTCCAAGTTAATTAGTGCCCCTCAACCAATTACTCATTCTAATACAATTAACTTACATGATAACTCCCCACATGTTTTGGTTGGGCCTCATTTTGAAGAAAGAAATAGTGCTACACCACCTTTATATATTAGTCTTATGGTTCAAGATCATGTTTTGCAAAATCACATGCTTGATTCTATGAATTCTCACAACCACATGTCCAAAGTGATCATGGAGAAATTGGGCTTAGAGATTAGTAGGCCATCCAAAGACCTGTATTCCTTTGACTCAAGAAAAGTTAACTACAAAGGAATGATCGAGTATTTGGTGCTTACCTTATCTCAAATTTCCACTAAAAGTGTTATGATGGATGTAGTGTTTATTGATGTCCCTATAAACTATAGAATGTTGCTATCAAGATCACGAGAAGGAAGATTATGAGGTACTCTTTATTTGGACATGACCTTTGTACAGTCCCTATTTTTGGTGTTGAAACAAGAAGGTTATATTAAGAAACAAAATTTTCCTATACCCTTAGTAATCCAAGTAATCAAAATAATTATCCAATTTATTCACCATATGATATGGGATGTTGTATTTTCTCAATTGATCATTAGACATGCCAATGCCCATTAATTGGGGTACCTAAAATTCAAGAATCCAAAGAAGAGTATATAACATAAAAAATTTGGTCTATGTGTTTTTATGGAGCCTCCTCAAAAGAAGGATTTGGAGTTGGGACTTTGTTGTTTTCTCCATTAGATGAGAACACTCCACTTTCTTATAAGTTGGAGTTTGAGACTACTAATAATGTTGTCAAATATGAAGCTTCAGTGATAGGGTTGGAACTAGCATGGAGATTGAAAATTCAAAACATTACAATTTTAGGAGACTCTGATTTGGTGCTGAATCAAATTAGAAATAAATGCCAAACAAAACATCCATAGATGAGATCCTATAGGAATCAAGTTTGAGATTTAATTGAAAATTTCTTCTTGGTTGCCAATATAACTACAATTTCTAGAAATCAAAATCAACAAGTAGATTCATTAGATATATCTACAAGTGTTTATAGGCCTCTAGATGTCACAAATTTAAACTATGCGGTTGAGGTACTACATAGATCTTCGATTTTTTACAATTAAAAGCATTGGAATTTTTTTTAAGATGGCTAATAGATTAGAATATTTTTGGAGATGAATGAATTTTCTAGAACAAATATTAACTCATATGAATATTCTAATAATGAAAATGAGTTAAAGGGGGAATCTTTCAACAAAAGTAAAAAAACTCCTAATTCAATTGGGGGTCACAAAATTGTTCAACTAAAGAACAATTACATTCTGAAAGGCCTTATTCCATCAAGGATGTTATTTGATCAAAATGATGTAGTGAAAAATCCTTCTTTGTAACCCCAATAGGATGATGTTGAAGAATACAATCTTGGTACCTCTCACGAACTAAATATGATAATTTAGATTTTTGTGGTGAGAGTTTTTTTTAGAATTTATCGGAATAACCACAGTATTCTTAATTGCTTGTCGACGTTTCGGATCCACAACAGGATCCATCTTCAGGAAAAAAAAGTCCGAGGAAAAATTCAAGAGAGGAACCCTAATAAATATTAAAAAGGAGTGTAGGAAACCTAAAGTCGGCTATGTGAAACCCTAGGTTTTGAAAAGATTTTTAATATTAAGTATTTAATAAAGATTTTGTTTATTAATATATTAAGTGGTTTTTTATTTAATTAGATAATCTAATATTATTATTAATGTTTATGCTAGTTATAGGTTAAATTAGGGTTAATTTTTTAAAAAGGTAATATTAATATTATTATTATTAATGTATTATGCTAGTTAAAGGTATAAATTAGTGGTAACAATTTCTATAAGAGGTTAAGGTGAGATTTCATAAATATATTAATGATGTATGTTGGTATTAATTACGTTAGTTTTGGATATTAAGTGGTTTTTATTTAATTTAAAAATTCAATTGATATTAATAATTAATAATGTGTTATGCTAGTTTTAAATTAGGGTTAATTTAAAAAGGTAATATTAATATTATTATTAATGTATTAGGTTAGTTATAGGTATTTAAGGTGAGACATCATAAGGATTTTAATAATGTATGTTGGTATAAATTAGGTTAGTTTTGGTTATTAAGTTAGATTAATTTTTATTTTTGAAAGTCTAGGGAGAAGGTAGAAGATAAGTCTTTGTCGGATCAAGTGAAAAATAAATGTGTGCTAAGTGCAACCCTAGGATTTAATAAGTTTTTTAATATTAGTTAGGTTAGTTTTAATTATTAAATTAGGTTATTTTTATTTCTAAAAGTCTAGGGGGAAAAGGTTAGAATCTAGTAAAGGTGCAAGTTCTTGAGTCCTGAGGATATCCAAATATGGTTAAGATATCCAAATCATTGCCTAAAGATCAGTGGAAAAGTACATTAATATTTTTAAAGAATTTGACGATGTATTCAGTTTGAAGTATTGTTACACACCGAAATTACCCACTTCGATAGTGTCGCAAGTGTCATCATTACAAGTGTCGCAAGTGTCGTATTTTGCTAACAAGTGTCAGGAAAAGCATACTGCCATAATGCCTATGTCGTGCCTATGACGACATCATAAAGACACTTGAAACACATCAAACACTTGATTTGGAAGAAGAGGATTGGGTCAACAGAGTTATGTACCTCTTGACATTTGAAAGAACCACTGAATTTGAGTTTTTAGACATCAGAAAGACACTTGAAACACATCAAACACTTGATTTGGAAGAAGAGGATTGGGTCAACAGAGTTATGTACCTCTTGACATTTGAAAGAACCACTGAATTTGAGTTTTTAGAGGAGAGTGCTCCCCTATACCTCTRTKAGGAGTGCTGGCGCCCCCCTATACACTCTTTGGGAGCGTTATAACATTCCCTCTGCCATTTTGAAGGAGCATTGATGYTGTTAGGAGTGYTGGCGCCCCCCTATACCTTACTAGGGAGCGTTATAWCGCTCTGACAACCATTTTGGAGGAGTTCTATCTATTCTGGGCAGAAAATTGGTTTGTTGAGAAGAATGAGGGGAAGATCYTCTCAATATMTGAAGGCARTTGGATTCGAATCCTTGGCCAAGCCATGATCACAGGGCAGATCCATAACWAAAGGAGTAAAATCCTCAACTTACTCCAAAGATATCTCAAGTAGTTGGGCCTCTCCAAGCCTATATAAGCAGGCTTTCTTATGGTGAAAAGGGGAAGGATTGGAGGCATGAAACCTATGATCTCATAGGAAACACATGGTGAAGTGGAAGAGAATAATCAATGAAGTTATTGGCATTTTGATTGTGGGTATTTTGAGAAAGGGTTAGACAAGGAGGACTTGATGAAGCTGCTGAACTCACATCTATGGTTGTAAGTTTCCTTCGTTGTTGTTCTCATCAATATAATATGCTTGGCCTGTTTCTTTCTAGTTTGTGCTTAATCTCACATGAACTTGTCTCTCATAGATAGGTCTATTTCAAACTAATCTTAATAGAGTAGGAAGTGGTTGTACTTTTGTTTGTCTATAGGGATTCTCGAGGAGCGAAAGATTGGAGCTCAACTCGGACCGTGCAGGGACAAACACTGTTAAAAGGTACTTCTTTTCTCCTTCCTCCTCACACATTGGTTTATCTAGATCTAAAAGGAAGTCAGTGACCACGATAAGCATCTTCTATCTTAAGAGTTAAGAGTCTAGCTCTCAAGAAGAGATCTACCTGTCCGTAGGGAGATTTTCCTTCAACAAGTATGAAGATTTGAAAACCTATGATACTAGTGTAATACCACATAAAATTCCTTTAAAAGAAGGTGTTTACCTTTTAGGAAAAAGACCAAGCCAGTCAATCCCTTACTTCTACCATCATTGAAAAGGAATTAAAGAAATTGCTTGATGGTCATGTTATAATTCCATTAAGATATTTAGAATGGGTTGTCAATCTAGTTCTTGGGAGGAACAAAAATGGAGAACTTTTTTTGTGTGTAGATTTCAAGAACTTAAATAGACCTTCAATGAAAGATAATTATCCTCTACCAAAGATGGACCAATATATGCTAGAAAAAGTGGCCAGGGAAGATATGATTTCAATGATGGATGTTTTCTCCAAGTACAACCAAGTTGTACTAGACAAAGAGGACATACATAAAACAACTTTCACTATACCATGGGGTACTTTCATGTATGAAAAAATACCCTTTTGTTTAATGAATTTTGGTGCAAACTTCTAGAGGGTGATAGATATAACATTTGTTGATGAAAATGATCAATTTTTTGTTATGTATTTGGATGATATGACTATGTATTTCAAATCTGATAAAGACCACCTTAAACATTTTAAGTAAGTATTTATGAAATGTAAGAGGATTGGTTTATCTTTTAATCCAAAAAAAATCATTATTTTCCATGAAAGAAGGAAAGATCATAGGAAATTTCATCTCCAAAAGATGGATTGGAAATTGATCCAGAGAAGGTGGAGGCAATAAATTTTATAATTCTTCAAACGCACAAGAAAGAGGTACAATATTTTCTTAGTAAGACAAAAAAAATTAGAATTTTCATTCCAAACTTTGCTAAGATCGTAAAAAAATTACAAATATGTTAAGGAAAAAGAATGAAGTTAAGTTGTCTATAGTTGTCACATACTCAAATCCTATGTTGGGTCACATTACTACCATTTCACTTATGATATTGATCTGTAACAAACCCATAAAATACATGACTCATATACCATTTGTTGAAACGAAATATTCATGCAATATGACAAGCAATCTCATGCTAAACTCATGAAATGCTCAGAATTATGAATTTGCAGATTACTCACTGAACTTAACATCATTTTAAACAATTAATTGCATATAAATAACACATCATAAATAACATAGAAACCACAACACTTATCTTATGGGTAAATACCACCAACTAGCTATGTACGAGGGACGTTTCTCCCAACCATAGGCTCTGCTACTCCAGTTATTTCAATAACAGGCCACCCTCGAGATGGGGCTATGAATTCAGAAGGATTAATAGGTTCATATGAATAGCTACAGTCCACATAAAATACCCAATACCAACAATTTCACAGTGATGTGACTCCTGTAGCAATTCCAACCACCTAGCTCTCTTCCCCATCAGTCTACACAACCCAAGCGATAGGATTTACTTCTCTTCTCCACAGTCCCTCAGAAAATCCTCATCCCCTCTAGGGCTCCATCAAAAACTGGCTAGGAATCTCTCAATCTAGGGCTCTAGGAAACTTATCTACAATTGGAGTCCTTGCAACAACATTTACACATCCACAACAATTCCAACTTCCCAAATCTCTTCCCCATTAGTCTACACAAACCAAGGTGTTGACAGGATATTTCCCCCATGACTTTGGGTCAATTCACAGCAGATCGAGACCAGATTGAGAAGACTAAAATATTCTCTCACAAACAAATGTGCAAATAGAAATAAAACTACTTTTCGCTAGGAGAGAGTAGGGAAAGAGAGAAGGGGAAAGTGTGCACCTTAAACCCTTCGTTCGATGTCGATCCCCGCTCCTTCTTTTCAAAGTGCTCCTAACCTTTGCAAGAACAAGCCTGTAAAATGAAATCAAGACAAATGATGCAACGAGGTAGTTACATAATCAAGCAACATATATATCATGTGTTATATCCAAAGCAAGTATGAAAAGTGATAACATACAATATTGCAATGAACACAAAATTGGAGGGAAAAATAACTCTTCTATTAACACCAAATATCAAAGTTAGTTACAACCTGACTCATTTTTGGAACTGCTTTGGAGCCAACTGCCCGGGTTCCTCCACAGATCCTTCAAGCATCTACTCAGCGATGAGGCTCTTCCTTAGATAGCCCAACAAGGATTAAGAAACACCTTATGAATCTATAAGAAGGAAGAAAAACTGGAAAAGGAGTTTCCAGGTTGGGGAATTCTACTCAGATGATAAAAGGAATAGGGAAGTTTGTTATATTTCAACAACGTAACCTTGCACCAAAAGACTTGTCTTCATTCTATCCCTCAATGGTGCTTTTATATCTTCCCTAAGGGGTTAGGGATGTTGGAATCTGTTTTGTATGGGTGTGGGGAGTTTGGGAAATGAGCCCAACCGAAAAACCCACTTGAAAACTCAAAATTATTTTATTTTTCAATATTTTTTAGGGAATCTGTGGGTTTCACACTAACAAGTCGCAGATGTCTGTGTGTTTCATCATAGGAGTCCACGGATATGTGAAAAAGACATGTTTTTTAGATAATTTGGATGAAGAAAGTTGTAAAATTGTCTAGCAAGCCAAGGGAAAGGGTTAGGCCATGGCACAAATGCATAGTTGTGGAATTTTTTTTCTATAACAGATGCCCCCTAATGTGTGAGGTCAAAAGGGAAAAATGATGGCCAAAATACATTATAAACTCTGAGAGGCAAGGGTGCATTGAAGTAAACCCGTGAAGGTTGCCAAACAACTGATCTAAGAACAACAACCATCAACAGAGATCAAGTAAGAGTATTATCTTCCCAAGTCATGCATACCCATGCTCAGGAGTGATATAAGCATGGTTGCGAAATCAAGTACACTGCAGATCCATGGCATATGTGAAATATAGCTATAGTCCATGGACACAAATAGTACATAGTGGATCCATGTGATATAAATGAAGTAGCAAGCATGGCCATGAAGAATACAGTGGATCCATGTGATATAAATGAAGTAGCAAGCATGGCCACAAAGAATACAGTGGATCCATTTCAAATTAGATCGTAGCCACAAATAGACAGACAATGGAACTATGTCTCAAGATCAAGGACAAAGGATATCGGGAACCAAGGGAAAGAACAAGCTAATCCTCTACAAGTACCAATGTATGTGAGGTGGAACCATATGGGTAAGAAAGGAGCACAAAATACATGGTTCTCGTACTTCACCCGAGGTCTTCACAATGATCTATCATGGTACATTTCTACACTATCTGAATAGATGAGTCGAGTCAAACATAATGAGACATTGTTTGATTATCAATCATTGATGTATATCGTTAACAAATGCAAGACAACCCACCAATGATGATAATGGGTGTCAAGGTACCATGGTACAATCTAACAAGTGTGAATAAATGAGTTGATGTAAAAAAGCTTGTAGAATCTATCGATCAAGGGACATTGATGTATTCCCGCTGTCAATGGCGATGGAGCTTGCCACTGATGACTACAAGCCCCAAGGTACCAAACATAACTCTAGATCCCTATCCCAGAGAAAGATGTGTTGAATTCAATGGGAAGATATCCACGGGAAGGAAGGCAATAAGGAATCCTTCATCATTCAACACAAGGGTGGCGGATGGCCAAATATTTGGAAGAAATCGGACGAAGAGACAGATACATTTTATCATGAGATTGACTTGATTGACTCAGGAAGGCTGACTTGCAAGGTTAGAAACTAATTGTAGAATGGCCAACTCATGTTGAAACTTTCCCTTGAACAAAAGCACGATAAATTATGTGACTTAGGCAGCATGGACTATAAACTGGGATACATGTGTGATATAGGAACCATCAACAAACCAACCAGGGGAGATAAAACTAAAAAATGAGAAAAAATCACTTCAATCCATACTAGACCCAAAATGATGAGATATTGACTCAATATTGTTCTTTGTTCAAGGGCGACAAGATTGTTTCCAACACAAGAGATAGACGTTTCCCCCCATTTTTTTTTTTTTTTTGTCTTTTTCATATTATAAAATCCTGAAAAAGAACAAAAGAATGTTATAGTGCAGTGGAGGAAACGAGTGTCGTGGGAAAGAAAACTAGTCCTAGAGTGCAAGGAACATACCTATGCTCAATGCAAGGAAAGCATGTGTAGGATAAGTACACTCAGGGAATGTTTCCTCCAGGGATAAGGAGTCGAGTCGTAAAGGCATAAATTGCAAGGTTGGGAACTCATAGGAATGCATAAGCAATTGGTTCAACAATAGCATGTTGAAGCTGACAATAGGCTTAAAAGCACGAGCGATCAATATGCAATGAAATTACAACTCAAGTTTAGGAAGTAAACCACCCATGGTGTTCTTTTTCATAAGTTTAGCCTCTAGGTCTTGAAAAAGAGTAAAATAATACCAATGATAACTCTTCTATTCAATGGTTGACTAGAGTATTCCTTTTACATAAATATTATGTTCGGCTCGGAAAAGGGTTAAGCGTATACCAAAAACACGTCCTTTCAAATCTATTTTACGAGTGTGAAAGAAATAGGGTCACTCGACCATCTTTTCATGTTTAAGGAGTCTGAAAAGATATTAACTTAAACTCCAACGTCCTTTTTCATAAATTTAGCCTTATGAACCCAAAAAAGTTTAAAACAAAATTGAGGAGAACTCTTCTAGTTAGTAGACTAGAGTATACCTTTTTCGTAATTACTCTATTCGGTCCGAAAAAGGGATAAAATTGTGTCGAACATATGTTCTTTTAGATCCATTTAATGAGTGTGAAAGAAACAAGGTCACTCTACAATCTTTTCAATTTTAAGGAGTCTAAAAAGAGCTTAACTAAGACTCCATAATGTTGTTGTGAGCAACATATAAGGGAGGGAATCCCATGGGTAATGGCCAGAACAAGACTGAGTAAGAAGCATGAAGTCTGAATGCAAACTCATGGTGGGGATAATCAAGACTCCTGAACCTAAAGGACAATCTTTCAACATGAGAACCATCATACAATGAGATTCTAAACTAAAACACCCATGGTAGGTAGGATCTACCATCAACATAATGATTTTTTTAAGCAGAGGAGAAGGTTTCATAACTTGTTAATGGGGTCGACCCTAGGTTTAGGAGGTAATTGCAACTGATAATGAAAAACATTAAGGTGAATGCACCCTATACTAAATTTTAGTTATGAGAACATTGCATGCCCAAAGTCTTGTGAAAGACTCGGAAAATCGACGAAAAGGGGCCAAAAATGTCCAAAGTATAGCCTAAGACTTGCAGAAACAACCACAAAGCTACAAGGAACTAACCATTGGTTAGATTTTTGGAAAGATATCAAAAGTATAGGAAGTGGGTTTTTACAATTCGATATAAACTCTAGCATATTTACCCATTTCCTAAGTCATTTTTACCATTTTACCAAAAATTACCCAAAGTGACCAAGAAACCCTTGAATTTCCTATGAATATTCGAGGATCTTGGAGAAACGAAATCCTTTGCCTCCTGGACCAAGTAAGTACCTACACCCTATATTGAAATTTTATTTTTTGATTTGTTTATTTTCATGGAAAAATAGGGCTTAAGCCTCCTTTTTCAACCTCGACCATGTGCATTTGCGGACTGCCTTAAGGAAACCTGCGAATGTCTGCAGCTGGTAGAAATACCAGTCGCAGATATCCATGACCGTTATAACTGAAGGTCGCAGATGCCTAGAGACGTTTTTGAAAAACATATGCTAACTTAAATTTTTCTTGGAAATGGACATGATGTTTGATCACTTGAGAGAGCGTGAACATGAAAAAGTGGATCGAGCAGTCTTTGATGATGATGATGCTAAACAAGCATTACGTGAATGTGGCATGTATAAGTTTTTTCAGAATGGTGGCATGAGGGCCCAATGGAGATTACTAAATATCTTGATTGATTATTGACACCCTAACGCTAAAGCATTTATGTTTGTGGGGCAATCATTGACAATTACCATAGAGGACATCTACTTTATCATTGGTTTGTCTAGGAGAGGGGAAGTACCAAACTTCCAAAATCGTGGTGGAGGTGGGTGAACTATCAATGATTATATCCATGAGAATCATGATGTCGGCACTGAGAAGAGTGGGTCTCAGGTGCCCATCAAGCATGTTACCAATTTGAGCCTCCAAGTCATTCTTTACACTATGGTGCAAATTGTAGGATCCAACTCTTTGCATATGGATTCTTAGGCCCAAATGCAACATGGGGTCAAATTCTTGAGACCCACAATGTTTGACTGGACTACGACAATCCTAAACTTCATGAAGTATCAACTTACAGATTGCAAGCTTAGGGAAACTAAGAAATTTGGCTTCGATAGTGTCCTGTGCACTTTTTTCTTTGAAAGGGCTCCTATGATGAGCCCGAGGACATATGTACAGGGACACTTGCGACCATGGCCTGCCATGGTCCAATGGACCAATTTGATAGCTTGACTAGGAGGGGAGAAATTATCCAACCCGTATGATGATAAATTTTTTGATTGGTGGGAGAGATATACTCCCTTCATCGAGGATTACCCCTATGCTGGAATCAACACCATGAGATATAGGTAATTTTTTTTATGTTTATTTAATTTTTTATTTTTTGAATATATGTGATATATACATAGAAATGTAAAATGACCTATATTTTTGTGAGATCCATCATGTTGATATGTACTTTAATTTGTATGCAGATAGAGCACCTTTGAGGCCGGATAATGTCCCGCGACACAACCGACGCGATAGAGAGGAGGCGGGTCCTAGTGACGACGCATTTAGGACCTTGCGCACTGTGGGTAGAAACTTTGAGGCCCTCACTCGCAACATGCCTATGGTGACTATTGATGACACCCCCATATGCATGCAGTGCCATGTCGTGGGGGTACGTAGACCATGGGTTAGATTGTTTCGGTGTTTGGAAAACATCGTAGTTTTCTATGATAGAGTCCACCGACCTCAGGCCTAGATACATTGTGTGATCATAGAACACTTTTTGTACTTGTATGTCATTCAGGGGCTAGGGGCCCCACATTTTGTAATTATGGATCTCTCTCTCTCTCTCTATACACACACACACACACACACACACACTATATTTCTTGTGCATTATCTATCTATATATGTGTGTGTGTGTGTGTGTGTGTGTGTGTGTTTTACTTGCAAATGAAAATATTTACATGTGAATGTGTGTGCTTATGTTACTAGTGATGTAAATTCCAATCTAAAATATAATTAGTTTATGCATCAACTAGTTCATTAGCTCTCCTAGGAACATGCTCATAAGTAATAAAATCAAATGAATTTTCTAGAAGACGTACCCTAAGAAAATGTCGTAACAATACCAGATTGTGTATTCGATACAGACCATTCAGCTGCAAGACCACCAACAACGAATTCAAAAACACTTGAAGGAAAATAATTCCATGCGACAATGCATCTTGCACAAGCTCAATAGCTATTCTATACTTGGTGACATTGTCAGTAGTCGCACCGAGACATGCACCCCAACAGACACCATCTGATTGGAAGGAGAAACGATCACCCAAGCAACGAATGCTAAGTGTCAAGTATGGTGACTAGCGCCATCCTTGAATCCAAAGTAGAGCAACAACTCTTCAGGAATCTACCACACAACATAAGCATGCCAATCACTAACGCAACAAGGAGGTGAAAGATTATGTACAAAACTATGTACAAAGTAGATAATAGTTACAAAAAGTGCTAATGCTCGAGCCTTTAGGCTCAAGCGTATTACTTCTTAATATAGAGCCCATTTCTGGGATCTGGCACCACATTACCTTCATAATCCATGAGCTCATGAGATCCTTTCTCCAACACCCATCACATGACATATGGGTCGTACCACATGGGGTTGAATTTACCTTCTCATAGGGGGTCCTTGTCCTGGTCATAGATGAACACAAGGTCTCCCTTGGAGAAAACCCTAGGATGAATGAATTTATCATACTAAGACTTAACACACTTCTTTGTGCCTTTTTTTCTAAGGCTACATATCAATGTTGCTCATCAAGATTTTTGAGATAAACTAGGCGCTCCTTGAGCTGAGATGTATCAGGAAGGAGATCAACCACGATTTTTAGTGAAGGGATCTCACATTCAATCGAAAAAATTGCTTCCACTCTGTGGATGCGATGAAAAGGTGAAAAACCAGTAGCAGTTTTGATTGAGATCCGGTAAGCCCACAATGTTGAAAATAGCATCAAGTGCCAATTATTTCAAGTTGATGTTGATTAATGTTGGTTGTCATTGATGTCAACCCTTGAAGAAAACCCCGTAGCACAAAGGCTTGGGTAATGGACCCAATATTGTTTGATGTAAATATGATTCATTATTGTTTTTTCATGGTTGATAAGAAGTAAATATGGATGAACTCCCAAGTGGCCCCTTATGGTGAAAGCCCTCACGGGAAGATGCTTTGTGGAGTAAGAGAACCCATGCTTAATTGTGGAATAATGAGATGAATGAAAGTAATTTTGTCAGGGAAAATATCCTAGATGGATAGTGCTTGTCATTTCATTTCCGGTGGTATGTGGAATGTCACATAATTCCTCATGGTTAGAGAGTTATGGCCATGAGAAGTTGGAGACCCCGAGTTTGGGTAATGGACCCAAGTTTGTTTGATGGGTAACGGTATGAGTTATGATATATTTTTAGATAATAATATTCTATATGGATATTACATGCCATGCCATTTCTGGTGGTATGTAGAATGTCAAATAAATCCTTATGGTTTGAGAGTTATGCCCTTATGAAGTTGGAGGACCCTCATATGTCATCTAGAAGCCCCAAAAGGTCAAAGTAGTCAAAGTGATTTAAGAGATTTTAAAAGGTAAATAATAAAGTGAAGTTATGAGTGTATAATAATTCAAATTAAATACAAAATAAATTATTTCAATAATAAATTTAATGGAGAAATTAGAAGTGGACCCAACCCTAAAATAAGGAAAGTGGGCCAAGTGACCTAGAAGATGTTTTTAAGGAAGCTACTTGGAGAGTATAAATA
>ML803537.1:215155-230244 GCA_009831015.1 Picea engelmannii
GAAAGTAGGTATAACGAGAGAAACAAACAATCTAAGGCCATTGAAATCTCAATGAAACTGGAAACACCTCCATATAAACAAGAATGGAGCTTCAAACACATATGAACCTTCTAATTGAAAATGACAATCACAAAGATTTGTTTTTTCTTTTCTGTATAATAAATTTTTTTCAAAGCAGAGAAAATCCATAAAGGGACTCATGACACTCAAGGGAAATGACAAAACCAAACACCAAACCTAGAAGTAAACCATTTTTTTTAAAAAGACTCTACTTTAACATAGGTCCACGACTACGTGCACTGCAACTCGCAGCTATCTGTGGGTTGTATAAGAGAAAATCACAAATGTATGTGGTTTTTAAAGAAGCAACCCATGGATGGCTCGAGAATTTCGGAAAATTAAAAATCCACTCAAGAGAAGAGGCCTTCCAGAACTTGAAAACAACTCATGAGAAGATAAAGCTCTATGAAAAACCCAGAAAATACACAAAACACAGCAAGGAAAGCAACAAGCAAGGGACCCCAAACAAATTGAATCAAACTAGGAGAATCCTCAGTATGGTTGCCAATTTTGTTGATGGGATATTTTTCCCATGACTTTGGGTCAAGTCATAGCATATCGAGACCAAATTGAGAACACTGAAATATCCACTCACAAACCAATGTGCAAACTAAAAAATAAATAATTTTTGCTAGGAGAGAGTATGGAAAGAGAGAAGGATAAAGTGTGCACCTTAAGCCCTTCGTTTGATGTCTATCCCCACTCCTGCTTTTCTAAGCACTCTTGACCTTTACCAGAACAAGACTAAAAAATGAAATCAAGACAAATGATACAATGAAGTAGTTATGTAATCAAGTAGCATATATATCATGTGTTATATCCAAAGAAAGTATGAAAATTGATAACGTACAATATTGCAATGAACACAAAATTGGAGGGAAAGAGAACTCTTTTATTAACACCAAATATCAAAGTTAGTTACAACCTGACTCGTTTTTGGCACTGCTTCAGGGCCAACTGCTCGGGTTCCTCCATAGATCCTTCAAGCATCTACTCGACAATGACGTTGTTCCTTGGATAGACCAATAAGGATAAGGAGAAACCTTATGAATATATAATAAGGAAGAAACAATGGAAAAGGAGTTTCTAGGATGGGGGATGCTACTCATAGGATAAAAGGAATAAGGAATCTTGCTAGATTTCAACAACATAACCTTGCACCAAAAGACTTGTCCTAATTCTACCCCTCAATGGTGATTTTATATATTCCCCAAGGGGCTAGGGAAGTTGGAAACTATATTGTATAGGCATTGGGACATTGAGAAACAATCCCAACCAAAAAACCCGCCTGAAAACTCAGAATTATTTTATTTTTCATTATTTTTGAGGGAATCTGTGGGTTTCACACTGACAAGTCACAGATTTCCACAAAAAATCCCAAGTGGCTCAACCCCATATATTCCAGACTCCTCTATGGAAATTTTCTCCCAGTAAGTTTCCCACCAATGTTTTACATGGGGGAGAGCCTTAAGGAGTGTGAAGGTGATCTTTTCCCTGTCGGAGAAATTATGAAAAGAGAAATAACCTTTTAGAAGATTTAACCATTTTTCTAGGGAATATGCATCTATCTATCCTTCAAATACGGGCATATAAAATTTAACTTGTACCTTTAAATTCAAGGTTCCTCCAAAGTGGTCGCTTGATGAATACGCGTTGGTTGTTATCGATAAGCATTGAAGGATGTAGGAAAAATTCTCCATCATTTCGTCCCTCTGTTGCGTGAGAGCTTGCTCAAGCAACAGATTAATAGAATCTTCTGCTCTGTCATTTTTCTTTTCATCCACCGTGGAGGATTTCTTGGGTGTGCAAGAGCAATTTTCCTCGGGAGAGACAAGCTCAAGACCCAACTTGCTATACTCGGATCTCGTCAGGGACATGTACTGAAAAAAATGATCAAGAGAAACATGCTCTAATACCACTGATATGGATTATTTTCGGCACAGAATGAGAGTGGATATATAGTAAATAAATGTACACAGATATCTCAGATATCCAATAATATAACATAAATATATCATAGATTCAACCATAAACACAGATATGCAGTAATACATAATTTCTATTAATGAGCGAAATGTACAAAACTGTAGAAATATAGAGTGAAAGACTCACTAGAATGGTGGCAGCTTATCTCTGAGAAGAGATGTGAAGGCTACTCACATTTGCAAGAAGATGATTACAATGAGGCTCTAAAGGAATTTTTAACATAAAGAAAATCCAAAACCCTAACCCCAGAAGATGAAAAGCCAACAGTTTTGTGGACCCTGTTTTGGGTAGTTTGGTGTATCAACTTCTCGGGGGTGTAACTTTGGCATACAATATTCGTTTTGGGCGCACGATATCACATTGGAAAGGAATTGATGAGGAGATTCATTTTGGGGGCTCAATCATATCTTTTACATATCATTGAGCTGCTCGATCTCAAAAAAACTTCATTTAGGCCCTCAAAATGGCCCCAGAAGTTTAGGAACCGAGAAACTGCTAAAAATAGTAAGTTTCTAGAAGATTGTTTTAAGCTAGTTGGAATAGGTGGGTGGCCATCGATATCCACCTAGATCAGGTTATTTTTCTGTTTAAAATTTTTTCGACAGAGAAAATATCACTTTTGCACTCCTTAAGGCTCTCCCCCATGTCAAACATTGGTGGGAAACTTACTGGGAGAAAAGTTCTACAAACGATTCTGCAATATATGGGGCCAAACCCACTTGGGATTTTTTATGGATGTGTTTAGGGAATAATATTACCCTGTTGGTAACTATGACGACCAATACATGAGATGGAACACACTACGGCAAGAGAGGGGTTAAACAATGTTAGAGTTCACAAATAATTTATGTACCTTGCGCACCAAGCTAGGTATCAAAGACTTTGAGAGGCTCTGCGTATGTACATCTTGTTAGAACATAGGATGTATAGGGGTGTACAAAGTTTCCTTATGTCATTTTCAATTGTTTGAGGGTCAAATCAAGTGTCAAGTCTACTTGTTGCAAACTCACCTGAAAGTTCATTGCGTATCAAGAAAGTACCTCATGCACCAATCACAGATCATTATACATTGGAAACGTGTCAAGGGATATCTCATTGTTTTTAGTGCCTTTAATGCATCATGTTTTTCAAGTTGGTTTCAAGAAACAAGTCTAGCAATTTGAATAAAACGTTTCCATTGTTTTGAAATATGGCGCTGTGAATTGATTGTAGCCGATGAAAGTGGATTGAGTGCTTCCAAAAAAATCCTAGTCTAGTTTGTGAGACACCAACTGAAGTTTCAGATACACCAGGTACCTCTTTTTGTGATGGTGCGTTGTCTGAAGGTTGATTGGATTGGATACAATTGTTGTCATTTTTCTACACTGCAAACTCTTTGCACTAATCAAAGCCTACAATATTGGCATCCTAGAATTTGGCAATTGTCAAGTTTGTTGTGTTGTACCCAAAAAGATCAATTTGTAGTTTCCTCTTGCAAAAATAACCTTATCCGCTATATTTTTGATGATGCTACAAACTGTGCACTGCAAATTGGCATTGCAAACCCTCTGTTTTCTACTATATCAAACCCTCCTCAACTATGATTCACTTAGGTATGAGGTTTGAACTTTTCAAAGTCATTTTCCTCCTCATACGTGTGAACTTTTGTAAACTTATCATAAAACCTAGTCCAACTTTGCACGTTGCGAACTAGTCATTTTGGGATAGTTTGTTGCGAATTAGTACACAACAGAGTCATTTTTTCATCATAAATTTTGAATGTTGATCTGAGTTCTTCTGATTTTTTTTGTGGAGGTGAATCATTATACTATTGACTTGCTAACAAAAAATAAGTCTGACCTAGTTCGTAATTTAGGATAAATGTTGAAATCATCACCTACAGGAAAGTTCGCAACGCATGCTGTCAAAGGCGATGAAAACTATAATAGTCTGATAAATCCGAGTTGTAGGAGGGCTGCCACCTATCTGATGGGGTTCGAATGGTTTCCTAGGAGGTAGTTGGACATGAGGGACATGTTTTCCATCACCAGATCAAGAAGCATGGCATGTTTCAAAAGGCATTTATCACAATAGACAAGATCCAAAAAAATAGGAGCTAGGTGGATTTTATGTTTCATCTTGTTGTAACAGATCCTAGAGAAAAGAGAATCCAATGAAACAACTTGGGATTCAACCTATTTAGAGTAGGAAGGAATGATACACTATAGATAGGAGTTGTTTTGTTGAGGAATGGGTTGGATTCATGATCCAAGAGAGGAGAGAGCTAGAGGAGAAGTTTAGCTTCTTATTTGTAAGCCTGAGGGCCTGTTTGTAATCAACATTTCTGCCATTAAATATTCATGAGAGTTGTTTATCATATTGTATTCTTTGTTTTCCATTTCTCTTGTCACCATATTTCTTGAATATATTGTAGGTTTTGAGGATCATAACTTTGATGGATTCATGAAAAACAAAGGATCTATTGTAGCTTGCCCATTAAATCATTGTTTATTGTTTAAGCAATCTTTAATATGTTTGCAGAAAGGATCTCTTTACGATGGATGTTATTCATTTTTTCATATTATATATGCTTCTACCCATAATTATATAAAACCTTTATCGGGTATACATTTTAATTACCTTTGATCTGTAGGATGTTATGACTCTATGCCCAATGAAATGCCTCTGTAGACAATTTTCTTCCCTCTCCCTTTCTTACTTATTCTTGTTGATCCACTCAAGTATAAACTTATTTTAATCATTTATATTCTGATGAGTACTAGGCTTGTTCTTAAAGTAGTATAAGAACAACTTTTAGTGCTAACACATCCAAACTGAAATGGATTTCCTGGACATCTCATCACTGGGATCTTCCTATCGATATGCTATCAAAATCGAGCAAAAATTTAGGCACCAAAACAAACGATAGTTCAAGTATGAAAATACACAAGAACCAAAGTATGATAAAGAAGACCCTAACAAATAGCCTCCCGAAAACCAGTCCAAGCCACAAGAAAAGAAGGGTCATGGGAAGACGAAGAAGGACATTGGAAAGTGGTGTGATTTCCACAAAATCCCCTAGCACAACACTGATGAATGTAGCTCAAAAAATTTATTGGTGGTCAAGATAAAAGAAAAGGAGATGAACCCCGATTCAGAATATGATTAAGAAAATAATGAGAGAAGATAGATCATCGACACATACCCCACTGCTATTGTCGCGACCGCAACAATTCAACCAAAAGAACCAATAGATCCTAAAGAGGGGGACCACCTCTTTCATTCATAGATGTGGGTGAAGGGGACCCCGTTGCATTTCATTGTTGATAGCGAAAGCCAAAAGAACCACATCTCAATAAAAGTTGTCAAATAGTTGGGATTGTCGACAACACCACACCCGCATCCATACTACATCGGGTGGCTTTGCTAGGGATGATATTTTCGTGTCAATCAGTAGTGTCAATTTTCATACGACATCCAACCCTTCAAGGATGAGGTATTATGTGATGTTACCTCGCTATATGTTTGTGATGTTATTTTATGCCATCCATAAATGTGGAAGCACCATGCTATTTATGAGTCTTGACCCCGTAGAGTCATTTTTACTCTAGGGGGTCATCTCTATAGGATACCATAGGTAGTTTCAACTATTGTCCCACCTAAACAGTATCACAAGGCATTATCTCATACTACAAAATTTAGCTTCTTCACAATTTGTTCAAAAGGTGAACAGAAGGACATTGCAACCACTGTAACCTCAATCCAAGCACCTTTTATTCAACACACGCAAGTTGAAAAGATTAAAGAAAAGTGTAAAGATTCTTTTTGCACATAATCATATCATCAAGTTCTTAATGACCTCCCACAAACCAAGCAACACTACTTCTCCAACAAGGCAAGAAACTCACCAAAGTTCAGATTCAACAAGCGCTTTCCCCTCTCCCTCAAAAAATCAATTAAATGGAGACCATTGCTTCCTAATGAGGGAGAATTGATCCAGGTGGATATCGATGGCCACCCACCTATTCCAACTGGACCAAAACAGTTTGTTGGCAACTTACTATTTTTAGCAGTTTTTCGGTTCCTAAACTTTCGAGGCCATTTTGAGGGCCTAAACGACGCTTTTTTCGTGATCGGACACTCCAATGATTAATAAAGGCTCTCATGAGAYYAGAATGAATCTCCTCATCGATACCTTTCCAATGAGATTTCGTGTGCCCCAAATGGAGATTATATGCGAAAGTTACACCCCCCGGAAGTTGATACAACAAACTACCCAAAACAAGGTCCACATAACTGTTGGCTTTTCATCTTCYAGGGTTAGGGTTTTGGATTTTATTTATGTTAAAGATGTCTTTGGAGCCTCATTGTAACAATCATATTCTTGTGAATGTGAGTAKCCGTCACATYTCTTCTCAGAGATAAGCTGCCACCATTCTAGCGAGTCTTTCACTCTGTATTTCTACAATTTTGTACATTTTGATCATTAATAGAAATTGTGTATTACTGTATATCTATACCTCTTGTTATATATCTGATATATCTCTTTTATATTATTTTCTCTCTTGCAATATCTCTGTATATTTATGTGTTATATCTCTGCTCTTATTTCGTTCCGAAAATAATCTGGATAATTTTAGCACCAAACTTTGTTTTTCCTCTCCTCTTACTTCCTAAAAATCAGCACACCCCCTCTACTTGAACTACCTTCCATTTTTTTCCCATGCATGTTTGAGTCTCATAATTCCCAAATATTATTGCACTTGACCCATGTTGTCATAACCAAGTGAGATGGCTCTCTCACCCACCTCTTACATGAATTCAATTGTACAATTCTCATCATGAGTGTACTTATCCCATGCTCTCATAACTAGGGAGGTGACCTCTCCCACTAACCCCTTACATGCAATCAATGATTGAGAATTTAATAAGTCAAAGGGAAAAATAGATGGTTAATCACAAAAATAATTTAGAAAGGTGCCATGGACTTTAGGCATGTGAAATTTCCCTCAACCCCTTTATCCCCCTCTTTTGTGGAATCATAGCCCCAAATGTTATTTCCCCTCTCGTATTGCATCTAGCGATGTGTTTGGGTCGTTTGTCATTGATTTCAACCCTTAAATAAAGTCCGGTAGCAAATTCCAATAGCTCCAATAGTATGGTTAAGGGAATTCCATTTGATTGATGTATAATGGTATGAACTTTAATATATTTTCACGTAAGACTATTCTATATGGATAGTACATGTCATCCCATTTCTGGTAATATGTAGAATTCCACATAACTCCTCACAGTTAGATATTTATGGCCTAGTGAAGTTGGAGAACTCTCATGAGTGTTGGATTACTAAGAGGGGAGGTGAATCAATAATAGAGCAATTATAATATTTTTTAAACCAAATAATCCAAGTGTTATATCAATGCAGAATTATCATCCAATAATGAGCAATGAACAAATGAAAAATCATACACATACACAGTACACCATTGTTTTACGTGGAAACCCAAAGCGGGAGAAAACCACAAAATGTTTTTTCTTATATGTCTTGAAGGATTACAATCATTGGAAGAACCAACTTTCTTTGCTTTCCAACTGCAACTGGAAGGAGGCTCCAACCCCTTAGTTTCTCAGGCTACAACCTGAGGGAAGCTCCAACTCCCCAATTCTCTTGCTACAACCAGAAGGAGGCTACAACCCCCTATGTTCTCCGGCTACAACCATAAGGTGGCTACAACCACCTATCCTTTCCCCGTCCAAACGCCCTGAAGTAGAAGTAGAATGATGGAACCACTATCACATTATCACTTTGAGATATACTACTGTAAACCTGTACCAATAACCTGAGCTATGCATCAACCTGTACCTCAACATGTAATCAACCTGTACGATAAACAAGTGCATGAACCATGCACCAACTTGTACGATAAACAAGTGCATCAACCATGCACCAACCTGTAATCAACATGTACCATAAACAAGTGCATCAACCATGTACCAATTATGTACCAATCATGTGTCAACTACTCATCAACTATGACTCATCAATATGTACCAACATCATCAACTATACACCTCATGTATGTGCAACCTCATCAACTACTTGTCTCAACCATGTACCCAACATGTACCTTAACCAAAATCCCTCATTAATTTCATCATCCAAATATGATTTGTAAATCTGTAATATACCTGGTCTATATGATCACATACTTGCAAACCTTCCTTAACTTTGACAACAAGAGACTAGCATCTTCATCAAACTTTTCTTTAGTCTCACATGACTAGTTTTGGATTAGTCAACAACCCTAATTTGAAATGATCAGAACTTTGTACCTATAATGAAAAAATATATGAAACTGATACACAATGTTATTCAATGTGTTTTATGCAATTATTCTAGGTTTCACTACTTGGAACCTCTCAGAAAATGATTTATAGCAAAAATGACATTCCTTGCTGAATTCTGGCTTATTCTAGAGAGCAACCTTGTAGAGCGTGCCCCGCACGAAATATTTGTTGAATAGATATGAAAATGTTACACACCATAATAAAAACTGCAATATAACCAACACATTTGTTCTTAATGAATTTGGATCTGTTATGAAGAAGTTATGATGCTTTTACTCGAAACACCTGTTTTTGACTAGTTTTAGGACTAGCCACAAACCTTATTTTCCACGGAGTGTAACTCCAAATATACAATGACCCACAAGCTGAATTTTTTAACACAGATACTTGGATATGTTTCCTCAATGTAATATCAATTTCACATTCTTAATCATTCTATAAAAACAATTATTGTGAAAATGGTGAGATGACCTGTAAATAACATACCGTAGAAAGCATCATCAAAAGAATTTATCCTTCCTTGAATTCTGGCCTTCTTTTCTTCACCTTCCCTCATAAATTAGGCTTATATATCCTTTGGTTACCTTGGAAACCTATAGGTTTTCAATATGCTCAAGTTTGATTCAAATGAGAGAGCCTTGTCTCTTATTTATACTCTCCAAGTAGCTTCCTTAAAAACATCTTCTAGGTCACTTTGCCCACTTTCCTTATTTTAGGGTTAACCCACTTCTAATTTCTCCATTAAATTTATTAGTTAAATAATTTATTTTATATTAACTTTGAATTATAGTACAATCATCACTTAACTTTATTATTTACCTTCTAAAATCTCTTAAACCACTTTGACTACTTTAACCTTTTGGGGCTTCAAACCAACATATGAGGGTCCTCCAACTTCGTAAGGCCATAACTCTCAAACCATGAGGAGTTATGTGACGTTCCACATACCACTAGAAATGGAAAGACATGTACTATTCATATAGAATACTATTACCTGCAAATATATCAAAACTCATACCATTATCCATCAAACAAACTTGAGTCCATTACCCAAACCTAGGCTCTCCAACTTCACATGGCCATAACTCTCTAATCGTGAGGAGTTATGTGACGTTCCACATACCATTGGAAATGGAGTGACAAGAAATATGCATCTAGAATAGTTTTAGTGACAAATTCACTGTCCTTCATCTCATTATTCCATAATTAAGCATGGGTTCTCTCACTCCACAAAGCGTCTTCCCATGAGGGATTTCACCATAAGGGGACCATTTTGGAGTCCATCCATATTTACTGTTTATCAACCATGAAAAGACAATAATGAGTCATCTTTACATCAAACAAACTTGGGTTCATTACCCAAACCTCTATGCTATGGGGATTTCTTCAAGGGTTGACATCAATGAAAACCAACCTTAATCAACAATCTCCCCCTTTGGTATTGATGGCAACACTCTGATGCAACACTGAAATCATATCAATCATGCTCCCCCTGGAACCATGCCTCTATCCTTTGCATCTCATAAATATCTCCCCTTTTGTCATCAATGAAAAAGGTATCTTTCCATCTGAGGCTGCTCCCCCCAACTGAACTATCCTCTTATGGTGCTTCCTCATGTAAATCTAAGACATATAGGATAAGCATTTAAAAATCATTCATTTTGGAGTAGAAATAAATCCAAGTCTCCGGCAAAGATATTCAAAGGCTTCCCGTGGAAGTGGTTTTGTGAAGATGCCTGCCACTTGTTCTTTTGTGCCCACATACTCAACTCTGATGTTCTTTTCTGCAAAGTGCTCCCATAGAAAGTGATACTTGATTGGAATGTGCTTCGTCTTGGGTGATTCACGGGGGTTCTTCGAGATACTGATGACACTTGTATTATCAAAATAAATTGGAATGGGCTCATCATACTTAACATGTATATCTTTCATAGTTTGTTTCATCCAAAGAACCTGTGTACAACATGATGTTGCTGCAATATACTCTACCTCGACTGTAGATAAAGATAATGATGATTGTTTCTTGCTTAGCCATGATACCAAACACTCACATAAGTAGAATGCTGCTCCATTGGTGCTTCAACAATCATCAATACAACCTACCCAATCTACATATGTGTAGGCAATAAGTGATAGATCTTTTTCTTTTGGATACCATAATCCAAACTCTTTTGTTCCTTTGAGATATCTAAAAATCCTCTTTACTGCTAATACATGTGACTCCTTTGGTGCTTCTTGAAATTGTGCCACCTGTCCAACTGTCTACATTACATCTGGTCTAGATGTTGTCACATATAGTAGGCTGCTAATCATTGACCTGTATTGCCTTTGATATGTAGACTTTTAATCATCATCTTTTCTCAACTTGCAACTAGTTTGGATGGGAGTGATAATTGGTTTGCAATCTTCCATTCTGAACCTCTTTATCATTTCTCTGATATACTTGGTTTGAGAAATAAAAATTCCTTGGTTGCTTTGACGTATCTGAAGTCCCAGAAAGAAATATAGTTTTCCAAGTAACAACATTTCAAATTAATTCTGCATATCTTTTGAAATTTTTTGTCTTAACCTGTCATCATCACTACCAAAAATAATATCATCAACATAAACTTCAACTAATAAAATATTACCTTGACTTACCTTGATGTAGAGGTTGCTGTCTGCACTTCCTTTTTTGAACCCTGCCTGCTGTAGATACTTATCCAGTCTAGAGTACCATGCTCTAGGATCCTATTTTAGACCATACAAGGCCTTCTTTAATTTACACACATAATCTGCGTTCTCCGACAGCTAAAATCCTTCTAGTTGTTCAATGTAGACTTCTTCTTCAAGTTCCCCATTCGAAAAAGATGATTTTACGTCCATTTGATACACTTTAATATTTTTGCAGCATGCATAAGCTAAAAGCAAACAGATTGCTTCCATTCTGCCAACTGGGGAAAATGTCTTTTCAAAGATGATTCCTTCAATTTGTGCATATCCTTTACATACCAATCTAGCTTTGTTCCTTGTAACCTATCCATCTTCATTCAATTTATTCCTGAAGACCCACTTTTTACCAATCACATTCTTTTTCTTTGGTCTTGGAACCAGTTCCCAAGTGTCATTTTTCTCTATTTGACCCAATTCTTCATTCATGGCCTTATTCCAAAATTCATCCTTGTTGGCTTCCTCAAAATAGTTTGGTTCAATTGTAGATAAGAGTGCTAGGTGTGTTTGTTCTGGTGAACATATTTTTCTTCTAGTCTCAACTCCGGCATCTTTGTTTCCAATAATCTGATCTGAAGGATGATTCTTCTATACTTGTCTACTAGCTGTCTTTGGAGATACTTGCTGAACTTGATCTTCTGTTTCTGTTGGATTCTCTTCATATTCCTCTTCTACTTCATCTTCTGCTTCTTCTTCGAAAAGTTGTTCCATTGATTTATTTTCTTCTTCCTTTGATTCTGGTCTGCCTATTTCATCAATTGTTACATTGATTCTTTCCACAACTTTGTTCAATCTTAGATTATAATACTTGTATGCTTTCCTTTTACTTGAGTAACCAACAAGTACTCCTTTGTCCACACAAGAGTTAAAATTTCCCATTCTTCCATCTTCTCTTTTGATGTAGCATTTGATTCCAAAAAATCTGAAGTGTTTCACATTTGTTGGTCTTCCTTTTCATAGCTCGTAGGGATTTTTATCAGTGTTGTTTATGAGAATTACTTTGTTTTGAATGTGAACTGCTATGTGCACTACCTGTGTCCAAAATATATCTGTCAATTTGAAATCCATTAACATTGTTCGAGCCATTTCCTGTACTGTCCTGTTCTTTCTTTCAACAACTCCATTCTGTTGAGGTGTCCTAACAATGAAGAATTGCCTTTTTATTCCATGACTACTGCAGTAGTCCATAAATTCCTTTGAAATGAACTCTCCTCCATTATCAGATCTCAAGAATTTGATTCGTGAATCCATCTCATTTTCAACCATTTCCTTGTATATCTTGAAGTTTTCAAAATCTTCTAACTTGTTCTTGAGAAAATAAATTGCATTCATTCTCGTATAATCATCAACTAATAACATAAAGTATCTCTCACCTTTTAAGCCCTTTGTTGTAGTTGGTCCAACTAGATCAGTATGCACAATTTCCAGTGGTCTTGTTGTTGAATATTCCTTTGATTTGAACCTGGTTTTTGTTTGCTTTCGTTGTTGACAATGCTTTCATAAAGTGTTGGTTGGTTTCGTGATCTGGGGCATTTCTCTGATTGCTTCTCTTTTGCTGACTTTGACAAGGTTATCAAAATGCATGTGACCCATTCTTCTGTGCCATAGCCAAATTTCATCTTTCTTTCCTAGACAACACTTTTCATTTCCAATTTCACTTAACACATATATGTTGTTTGAAGTTCTTGCAGCTATACCGACCAATTTCCCCGAACCTTCTCTTCTTATCTCACACTTTTGTGAATCGAAAGTAACTTTATGACCTTGGTCACACATTTGACTCACACTTAGAAGATTATGTTTCATATCTTCTACAAGTAGAACATTTTGTGCCTTTTCATTCTTGTTCCCAATTCAGACTGTGACTTCTACAATGATTTTGGCTGAATTATCATTTCCGAAGGAGACTGATCCATTTCTTTCATTTTCTAATAAAAGAACTTTGTCTCTATCACCTATCATGTGTTTTGAACACCCACTGTCAACATACCAACTGTGTTTCTTCTGCTTAGCTTGTAGAGCAACTGTGGATTCTTCATTGCTATACTAATCTTGATTTCTTATCCATGACGTTTTCTAAGGTTCCTGTTTGTGACTGTTGTTATTCTGTTGAGTTTCTTTAGGAGGGACTGCCATTCTGCAATCTTTGGCCACGTGTCGAAAATTGTTACATTTGTAATATTCCACTTCAGTGCTCAAAGATTCAAACCTGTTGTAACTTCTTCTTTGTGTTTCACTAGGTCTTCTTGAATAACCCCTTTGTGTATGACTCTCAAAGTTGCTATTATTCCTGTTGTTATCTCTACAATTCACAGCTTTATGTCAAAAATTATTACATGCATAACATAAACCAAAAAATATAGTTTGATACCTGGGAGTTGAATATATTTTGAAAGGAGGTTCTCTAATGAATCCTTCTTCTTCTTGAGGCCTATCTGTCTGTTGTTGATTCTGAAATTTGAATCTTCTCGATGGAGGAGTGTCCCTGTAATCTTCCTATCCCCTTTGATTGTTTCTACATAGCTTTTTGGATTTGTTTCTTGCTCTGTTTTTTTGGAGCTTGATCCCTTTTTTGTATGATTGTATTCAAGTCCGGACTTGTCAAGATGATATTTTTGACTATTGATAATGTCATCCAGAACTTTTGAGCTATTCTGCATATTTTTCTTTTGAATATCCTTTCTTAGTGTGACAATCTCTGCTTCTAAGTTTCCAATGATCTTGTCCTTTTCTTCTAGCTATTCTTTGAGTGTTTCTTCAATTCTTTTATCTTCTTCTATTTGAACCTTCAATTTTTTGATCATTTGTTCTAGTTCTCGAGTGTCCTTTTTCTTATCTAGTTCTTCTTGTAGTTTCTTGTTTTTCTTCTTTTCTCTTCTGATAACTTCTATGGAACACATTAATTATTCTCGATAGTCAACTTCTGCCTCTTCAATTTATTCTTCGACTTCTTCATATTCTTCTTCGAAGTCTTCTTTGTCAGAGTCTTTTACTTCCATGAATAGAACTCTTCCTGTCTCACTGCCACTGACTTCATCTTCTTCTGATGATGAGTTGATTCTTTGGTGCACAAGCTTTTCTTGAAAACTTTCTTTGTAGTTCTTTTGCCTTTATATGTGTGTTTGCCTTTTGAGTAACCTTCATCATTTCTCTTTTTCTTATGAGGACATTTGTTAGCAAAATGACCAATACCATCAAAATTAAAACAAATTAAAGGAATCTTACCTCTATACCTACCGTTGGTTCCCTTGTTCAGTATTTTAAGGAAGTTGGAAACTTCTTCATCCTCTTCTGAAACGTCACTGCTGCTGCTATATTCTTCTTGTTGCTGTTTCTTTTGGATGCCTTGAAGGCTATTTCTTTAACATCTGGATTTTCTTGTTCAATTCTCATTTCGTATGCTGTGAAGATTCCATCCAGTTAATCGATGCTTATTATTTCTTCTAGTGCTGATATCTTAGGGTTGAATCTCATAGGAAGAAATCTTAGTACATTTTGAACAATTACAAATTCTTCTATTTCTTCTCTCAATCCTATGATTGCATTGACTATTTCATCGACTCGTAAGAAGTAGGCTGCAATATTTTCATCTTCCTTCATTTTTAGTAGTTCGAACTAACCTCTGTAAGTTTGAAGCTTTGCTTCTTTGACCTTTGTATCTCCTTCATAAATATTTTGAAGCTTGTCCCAAATATCTTTAGTGGATTTACAATGTGCAACTTTGGTGAATATCATATCACTGAGACCATTCAAAAGTTCATTTTTGGCTTTGGAATTATTCTCACCAAGTTTCACTACTTTGTCATTTGTTGGTGGAACTGTTGGTGTTGTGTATCCATCTACAATTGATTTCCAAACTTGAAATCCCTGTGCCTATATATATGTCTTCATCCTTATGCTCCAAAAAACATACTTTTGTCCATCAAACTGTGGTATTCCATTTTTATACAAGTTGTTTCTCTCCATGATCTACCTTTCAGTGGTTAAACTGATTTATGAAGGAACTT